>PDGT01000002.1:7834728-7854912 GCA_003671415.1 Megathymus violae
TAATGAATAAATATCGATCGTTGATTACGTATAAAACAGTACTGCGCAACTAGTGTTTCTAAGCTGTCTGTGACCGTGATACTGATAAGAATCCTTTCATTTATTATTAACTTGGTAACAAAACTCGTTAGAAAAATCGTCTGGTCATACTTTAACTTCTGAGTTCTTAAGATTCAATTACAGACAGTAAGCTGTTGCGTTGTTATCTTACACGTAATGCGATATATTCTTGTTTAATTGTTATGGAATATGAAGTGTCAGGTAAGCTGTACATGATTAACACCTGCTGTTATGCTGACTTTGGATCAGAAATGATGCACGTGACACGCAGGTACGTTGTACTTAAGAGTAATGTAACACGACATTAATTTTGATTCATCCGCTGATCATAAATTTTTCATATTCTTTACTTTGTTACTTCGAGAAAGAAAGATCGTAAGGAAAGGCATACCTGAGTGTTTCTTATAACGTTTTCCACGTGTGAAGTCAGTCAAACCGCACTTTGCTAGCATAAACTAAGGCTTTTATAATTTACTTTCTAAAACAGCTCAGCAGTGAGACAATTATGGTTAATTTTCAGGTATATGCAGAAACAGCTTAGACTGAAATTAGCTTCAAGCTACATAGTTATTATGCTTGGAGTGATTGACCCAATGGCATTTGCTAATTTCTTTTATCGACTTGTGATCTACTTCAAATGTAATTTGAATTGAGGTATAGTACAACTTAGGTAAGCGTTCTCTAGAGATCCCGGGGTGTCCCCTTACGAACCGAATGGATTCCAAGGGAATACTAGTGTCACATAAATATCTTTTGCGGATGACAGATCAAATGACAGGCAACTAAAACCAAAACATGGTTCTGTTGGTTCGTATAGATTTCCATGAATATGTCATTCATTAATAAATAGACTTCGCTATATAACTCAATTAGCTAAATTATACAAGAGGTTAATAACCATCTTTGGACCGGAGGTATTTTTTTTTTTTATTTAAGTAGTTGACTAAAATTTCTTAAGTTAATTATGTCATTTGAACCTATTCCAATGAAGTTTAAAAGCGTTTCGCTCTAAAGAATGCTGATTAAGTTATCCGGTATTAGACGTTTTGGTATCCTTGGCATTAGATGTTCATCCGGTCACCGCTCTGATACCTACGGCGAAGTTAAGTAAAGGCTGAGTACATACGTGAGATGAATCTCCAATAGTTATGTAGCTTGATTACTATGAAATTTCATGGGGTCATCTAGATTTCGTACCTCAAAGAACCTTTACTAAGGATGTTACGGATATGAAATTTCGGATCTGGATTATGGATACGGTTACGATTAAGAATATGAAATTATTTTAATTACGGTTACGATTACAGAGGGTCATAGTATCCCTGCTATATAATTTTGAATTACGTTAAATTATGGCCTAGGAATGTTTTTGCCTGCTGATAAACTTCAACTAGTAAATACTGTTCAGTGCCTCTGATTTACAATGACCACATAATATGTCGGTTACATCAATGCTTGTTTTAGTTGATAGTATCAGGTGTTATTTTGTGGAAATTCATTGTTATTAAATTAGTATTAATTTGCTTTGCAACAATCCGCAAGCGCAATGTATGATGGTATATACTTCTATACATGCATAGAACCTCCCTCCCTCCCACAAAGGAAAACATGCATTTATGATAAATAAATGTATATACCAACATACATACCGTCACCAACACGTGTTTCGCTCCGAAACTGAGCATCCTCAGGGTGAGTAGACTCTACGAGTGTTTACCGCAAAGTGAGCGCCTGCTACCGAACGCGGGCCTTTTGTAAAACCGACTTTGATGTGTTTTGGTGGTGTTTAATATTTAAAAATTCCTCCGTAAAGGTAAGTTGGATACATTTGTTTGTTCATTCAGAAGTGTAATGTTACTATTATTGTTATATCTAATTGTTTCGAAATCCTTGTTTTCGAGTCTTGATTGTCTGTTACTACTTAAAGTACACGCAATACACGACATGACAGAAATTCTGTTTTCTCCGAAGGTTTACGTTAACCGTTTCTCTGTTGGACCAATAGGACTTTTCCCACATTTTTGAAGAACATTTTGTAGAACTTCTATTACCCAGGTTTGCTCATTGTGTTTTCCTTAACTAAAGCAAATGATAGCACTTCGTAAGTTAAAGCAGTTTGAATTACAAAAAACTTACAAAGTTCAAGTTAATCACGTAGAAATAACTAAGTTAGTAGTTATAATTGTTATAAATTATAACTAGGTGATCCTGTTGAATATATTAATATAAATAAATTTTACTAAAAATGACAAATTTTATAAACGAATAGTTTAATTTATAGTGACTATTAGGCTGTTCCTATTCAGAAGGACGCGGTATCTCGCTTTATCATCACGTGCAACAGTTCTCTTTCGCACTGCTAATCTACTGGCTTATACTTTTTTGATGAATTAGAATCGTTTATTATTAGTTACTTGCGAAGACGTGAAACGCTGTGTTAGTCTTATAACACGCTCATTCAGGCTTACACATTAATTGTGTTTCCTCTAGAACGAACACTTCTATTTAAACACATTTAGCAGCTAGTGCGGACGCGCCCTAAGACCTAGGTTTAGTCTTTAATGGATACGAATGGGTTGTGTGGGAAAGCTAATGGTATTTGATGTCGCAATAGCGCTTGATTCTTTTAAATCGTTAAGCAATTTATTTAGTAGTCTGCGAGGAGAGTTATTGAAGTATTTTTTTTATTTTCCTAATCACATCGATTGCACCTAAGTGTTCTTACTATTGTTATAACAGTAATTTTAATCTAAAGTTATTTGATTCAAGCAACCTTAAATTTGGTTAAATCTTTAATGATAGCATTAAATCAAATTCATTATCATTTAATCATTTAAATATTTTAGAAATACACTTATACATGTAATATTTTTTCAAATACCATTTTGATGACGCACTTTATCATTGAAGAGATGAAACTGTGCAAGAAACTCCTCAGCTCATTTTATAAAGTAATATATGAAATAACAGCGAATTTCTAATCTAAACAGAACCGTCGGCTGCACTGTTATTTCCAGGCATCATAACTTTTATGTCCGTAAAATAAAATCCTTCACCTACAAGCTTTGTTTTCACATGCCACTAAACATTTCCAATACTTAAATCATCTAACAACTTTGGTATAACGTTTTGAAAAACGGACACCAAGCCCCATAATAGACCGCTTCAACTTGGGGTCCATGTTTTCACCGGATAGCGGCAACTTTACAAACAAAACAAAAGATTCTTCATGTGCATTAAATAAATACTAAATATTTAATTTTATAAAACATAATAAGTTGTATTGCCGAGCTAAATATTTTATTGTTAGTCATATGCAAATTTCACACCACTGAGCGGGTAACATAAGGTATACGTTCAATTTACATCTTTAGGGGTTAAAATTAAATTTCAATCTTGCATTCAAATTAAACATTACATGACGATGAGTAATGAAAATGTGCACTGCATGATTACATACATCGTTTTCCAAGAACAATATCAAAAACAAACGCAAGGCGATCTCTTGGGATGAGAATACAACGGTTTCTAACCACACTATCGAGAATATCAATATCATAATTCAACATCACAATACCAGTAATGTAGCCTTCTCGTTTTACTGTCCTCAAGTATGCTGAGGTTACTGGACATAGTAGTTGGAATAGGGTTGACAACGTTTACAATAATATGAGAAGCGTATCTAATGCCCTTGAGGTTTGTCGACGTTTTCTATATAATTTCATACCAACGACATTTTTTATCATCATACTACTTGTATCGAAATAATTGTTGTTTTTGTTATGTAAGTTATAATGTGAAATTTTTTTTATTCTTCTTCCCAAAAGTGGGTACTCTATTACAATATCTAATAAGGTAGAAAATAAATAGTTTACGCGCATTTCAGGTGTAATGAATACTCACGATTTTTTTCGTTATTGTGTTCTAGGCAAGGAGTCCAGAGTTTCTTCGTATATCGGAGTAAGTAAAACTGAACCCTGAAATAGTATAACAACTTTAATATTAACAACAACAATTATTTAAGTTCAAAAAATACGTTGTTTAATATATTTTACTGGTTGAAACACTTATTAACATTTGAGTGCATGTCACATTTAACTGGAACGGGGTATAACGTTTAAACGTAAGTTAATGAGGGTGAAATCGATCTTAATGACAACAATAATATCGGAAGTCATTGGAAACTGCAAGTACCTTGCCTCACAGAGAACGATTAAGATACAAGAGTGTAAAAAGCACAACGCTTGTGTCAATTTTAATAATACATTTGACCCCATAGCCCAATTGGTAGTGACCTTGTTTGCCGAGCGAGGGATCCCGGGTTCGATTCCCGGCCGGGACAAACATTTATGTAACAGATAAATGTTTGTTCTCGGGTCGTGGGTGTTTGTGATGTCATATTTGTGTATGTCCATTTGGCCCACAACACAGGACATCCTAGTGCGGAGGTGTGACTGTGTAAATTTTAATTATTATTATTTAGGAGGCTTAGTACATGAAGCTCTAATGGACAACATGAAAAATATTTTAGGAATGTAAGTGCATGTGCGCTCGGTAGGGAGGTTCAATGGAGAAGAAACGACGGTATCATAGAACAGATTATATAATGTTATAGATACACACTTCACTATTATTTAAAATAATTGTATTTGAATGTTTCTAACGCATAGGATTATGTTAATTAGCTTAAAACCGGTTTGAGCCTTCGGAATCCAGTAGATAGTTACGTCTGCTCCGGAGTTGTCTGAATTAGTGATAAATGTGTCGCTAGTGACAAAATACTATGTATTTTTATTCTTTAAGTCCATGCTAAGCTATCAGTTTTTTAATCGATGATGGTGATTGTTACTTTACTCCTTTTGATAGGTAGTTACAGTCAATTCTTGCCGAAGGTACTTTATTAGCAGTCCATCGGTTCCTCATTCTATGCAGTCGCCTGCATTGGCTGGCTCGCCATCTTTTTGATATGTTAGGTCTTATTTCTTCGAGCGAAGTAAAATATAAAATAATCAGAACTACGACGTTTCATGTTCTTTGATCGCTATTGGTGAAACATAACTTTACACTGCGCCATTTAATTATTTTTATTTTGTTTGTACCTCGACGTTGTAAAAATTGTTTTTCAATATAAATTGGTGTAATTCTATATTACAGACATTTAATATCTGTAATTTTAATGTTGCCATTTTAAAGTAATAATGTTATAGGAATTCATTAAGTATAAGTATTTATGGTGTTACAATTAGTATTTTATTTCGACGGTGTGGATAACCCTAATATTGTTATATAATGAAATAAAATTTAATATAATAATAATAATCGGGCTTAAATTGCCTGTCATATTATTCGAAAATTTTAATGTACACTGGCTTTAAGAGACCAAAATATTTTTTTTTGGCATTTTTCTATTTTTCTTACGAAATCACGTGGTAACACTGAACCAGTAAAGAAATACGTGATGTATTTTATTACGTACAATATTGGTGAATATGTATGTTAATCCAACATCAGTTACCTCGGTAAATAGGTACATTCCCGTAAAATAAGTAAAAGCTAGTATGGAGTTTTATTACATGGGAACTAAATAATAATTCGTATCTTGATTCGTATTTAATGCATTTGTAAATAAGTTAAAAGCTATTGCAACAAATATATATGTTAAAAATAATTGTACCTTAGACAAACCCGTAGTTGTAGAAAACAAGGATAATGAGGGAAACTAGAACTTTTAAAAGTGCCTGATATAAAATGTGTAACAGTTCTTTCGTTTTCATCTTCCATTTGTAAACGTCAATATTATGTCTCCTGGTGCAAATCGTTAAAAGAAACGGAATAATAATAAAAAGCTCCAAAAAAGATATCTATGGTATGTTTCATAATTTGCCTGTTATAAAAATATTTGAACGTCAACAATAATTCACAGTAAGTACAATTTGATCATACCGAAGTGGGTGATAATAAAATTATGGTCAAAGATTCTTTCATGTATAATCATGTATAACGCATGAGTATGCGTACATACACATGCAGAATACACCTATATTAATATACACATATCTATACCATAGAGTTACATAATAGAAGAACACTCTGCTCAAAATCACGTCACCAAAACATAAATGTGCATGTGTGTGAAAAATACAGTGATGTGCGTGACTTTTAGTGATGTCAGTCACGTCCATGCATAATCGACATGAATGTCGACTATTCCATCACAGGTTTTTTTTGCTATATTTAATTCGTTCTCTGAATTCTTATTACATATTAAATTAATGACAGCATGCTAATCCTAGTAACTTCTCTTTACTTCGCTTCTTCTAAACTTAACTTTATTTGACAGGATAAAACAAAACGTGATTACACGGTACTAAAGAAAACAATAATAATAATGCTTATTGGTTTTAATTAATTCTTTGATGTAAATCGATACAACTTATTTCCCTCAGAAAGGAAATAATCAACAAATTTTGGAGGTATAGATTTTCCATTAACATGTCAGTTATTTCGTAGAACAAAATAGTTGCCATTAAAATATCTACTTTAAACTTTCTAAGGAACCCTACCTATCTGATTTAACATTCGAATCCATTTTTCTTTTTGAACTGCATTTACAGGAAACCTTGAAGAAGTAAAATTTGTCAATAAATATAAAAACACATTCGCCGTTTAATGTCATATCATAATAATAACAAATATAAAATTGGGCAAATTTTATCAATTTAAGGAGCTAACACTATTCAAAAGCCAAAGATGCACCTATATATAAGTCTATCTACTTTCTGTCCAATGTGCTTAAAAGCTGTAACCGAAACTAAAAAGGTAAAATATGAACAAATCTAGGTACAACAAAAAATATTTATTTATACCTATTTAAAAATTGTCCACTTATCGATAGATTTTGTACAAGCCCTATACGAAACGGTATCATTTTCACGTAGAAAATATCTTTTTATGTTACAAATAATTATGAAAAATAAATTATTATTCATAAAATGGAGTATTTACTGCATGTTATTAATCTTAATTTATATAATTTAAAGATCAACGTCTATGGAAAAAAGCATCGTGAAAGTAGTATTGCTGTATCAGTACTTACCTGTGTATTGCCTCTTTGTTTGGGTTATTGTTATAAGTAACCCATACAATTTAATGCTGAACACGACACCATTATATTTACTATTTTTAGTGTGATAAAATATAGAAAGATTGAAGTGAAACTAATAAAATAACAAATAGCAATTTTTTGACAGGAGAGTAATGGAGAGTAAATAGTTTGAAAACAGTCTTACGGTAAATTTTCTTGCATCTCTTTCTCGCAAGTAGGATTTTTCTTAAAGCTCGAAATCTCATTCGCACACTGTATTCCTCTATTATGTAACTCTATGATCTATACTAACAATATAAAGAGATAGGGCAAATATTGTGACTTTGTATGTGGAGGGTAATCTTCGGAACCACAGCACCTATTTCTAAAACCCTTTAGCCGTTTGAAAGATATGTTATACCACAGGGACATAGGTTTTAATGATGTATATATGTACGTAAATGTGCTAAAGCCATGATGATATTCACTTTGTTTGATACTATTTAGAGATAGATTTGTATGGATTATACCTAGTTATATCTACTACGATAAACAATTGTTTAATCGGACGAAGGCTGGGCGCTAGTGTACATATATGTATGTATACTAAGGGCCCTGTCCAACTATATTCGGGTTGAATTATCATTTATATATACATGTATATCACATATTTAATATTTTTTGCCTTGAAGTAGACATCATTAGGTTAACGGACATTTTATACCTATCATCTACACAATCACGTGTTCTCACTACTTACTAATTTCAACGAAGATCGGTCAAGACGTTCTTGAGTTATAACGGGACACACAGATAGAAGGACGGAGAACAATTTCAAATTGGAAAAATTTATGCATGTGTCGTAAAACGAATATTTAGCATGAAATTTAACAAAAATTTAAAGACAGAAAGATATTGCAGATTTATAAATATAAATTTTATATAGCCTATCATCTGTGCAATCACATATTTTCACTACATATAAATTTTTATAAAGATCGGTCAAATCGTTTTTGAGTTAACTTGAGACATACACGAAAATCTCAACAGATTTATATAGTAGTATAGAAATAGAAATATATATATATATATTATAAGTCGCCTTTTATGTTTACTTGTCGAACAAGCTGTACAGCTTTTTAAACAATTTACAAATTACGTAAACATGTCTGGTAGCTGAATCAAACATTTCTATACCCATACCGTTAACGGGTTAAACAAACATTTACGTATTCGTCGCGCCATTTTAAGCTTAATTGCATCCGAATATGTATAACTGTGAACAAATTATGGCTTAAAAGCTTTGATAGACTTGAATAGCGTGATTTTTATTAATTGTGGTTTGTCATGGAAGTTTTGTAATTGTCATGTGTGAGTGAGAGAAATAATTCGTTGACCTTTGAGTGAATATAAGTTTTAAGTTTTTATTATCTGTTTATTTATTTTTTATCCATCCCGCACGTGGCCAGTATAGGAGGTTATGCCCTTAAGTCCCCTCATTGTGAGAAGAGACCCGAGCCCAGGAGTGGGACCAGGAGTTATTATCCCAGAAAAAATGCCAGAAGTCATGTGAAGTGATTTCAATCAGTTTATATATATATATATATATATATATATATATATATACATATATATACAATGACAACAAAATTAAACATCTTAAATCGATGTTATTCAAACTCTTCAAAATCATCGATTTGCAAATTTTCTTATGTTGCTTTAAGTTTAAAATTGTGAACATTTTTTACTAACAACCCATCTACGAGACAGTTTTATAACGCAAACCACAATCGCTTATTTGACCTCAAACATGTAATGTTTTACTTAAAAAAATATTTTTATTATTATTATTATTATTGAAACACTAATATTTTAGATATACCCTATACTTCGTCGAATATTAAAAAACATACAACTGTTCTAGACAATTTTAAAATTTTCCAGTATACTCTGAACTCTTTTCTAATTTATATTTTGCAGTCGGCAATAAGGGTTCTACTAATATCTACAGACATACAAGTATTTCTAGAGATTTCTTATACTTTACTGAATACTCCAAGAGAGTTCTACCTAAATTGGATAGTTTAGAACATCTTGTACAGCTGAAACCTACACGTCGTGCAAGTCGTTAAGTAAAAGGGTTCAAATGAAAGCGGAGATGGGACTTTCCTAGGGTCAATAAACTGGCGTGAGCGAGATAACCCTATCAATTATCAATAGGTAGGTGTTGCTCCCAGTTTTTGTACGTGGCAGTGTGTTAATGACAGTCTAGTAAGTATTCTAGTAGTCTAGTAACCTAGTTAGTAGTCTAGTATTCGTTGGCGTTAATTGTTGGTTCAAATACTCAAATTTTTAAAAAGCTGCTTTAATTACTAATTAATAATCAACTAAGCTTTTAATAACATTTCTTTCCGCCAGATTTTTTATTCTTGGGAAGTGCTCGCCAAACAGTGGCTTGAGTGGCGTCTTACTGTCAATAAATCTTCTACCACCTTCGAGTGAAACCGTTTGGATATCCTCGACGCCAATCGCCTTATTAAAAAAACCCGCCCCAAACTCATCTATTGTTACACTTCCAATAGTACTGGCCAGTTGCACTGTCATCCCGGCAACAGGACTATCAAAACCAAATTTGGGTTTTCCAGTCACCTGCGCTCACAACATAACCAGGTTCGTCATTGACGGATACGTTAAGGAGGACATCATGATTTTCTTTCGTAGTGATCTTAACATTAAGACCACTTCTTATAAAGAAAAGAGAGCTACAAAGGGTCATTTTGGTTTGGTTGGACTGTGACAATCAACTCACACAGAAAACTAAAAAATATTTCATATGAGTTGTGAAGATGATTTTCTCTGTTTGTTTGTCTCTCTGTGTAAACAGGGCGCATATTATATCCGATCCTAAATAGGAAGTTATTGTTTTAATCTTTTGATTAGTTATCCTTTTTACATGTATGTATATTAAAAAAGCTGAACGCAATTTTAAATCATATTGAGATTGTCTTAGTAGCATAAAGTCAACCTTGTTTCACAATGTTCAATTTCACGATATAGTATAAAACTTCTTTGATTTTTGTTTGTCTGAACGTGATAATCTCAAAAACTTACTGCACGGATTTTCATACGGTTTTTAATAATGATAAAGACTCACAAGGAAGGTTTATGTGTATAGGTTAACTTGATAAATTTATAAAATCTTTAATAAAAACGACGAAGCGAGGTCTGCGAGGGCTGCGAGGACGGGTTACTGGTATAAAAATAAGTCACGTTCTACGCTAGGGACCTAAGTTCGAATCGGATGGACGAGCAACTTTTAAAACTTTACAGAAATTTTCTAAAACGTTTGAATTATTGCAGCAGTTATTACTCTGGAACTGTTAATGACGTAAACAACTAGTTGTGATGTAACTAAAAAGTTCCACCCAAATTGCAACAATATCATTAATCCGATCAATAATGGTTCTGTACATATATTGTATGTAATCGAAACTGCAAATATGAAAGTTATTGACAGTATTAGTTTGTCAGAGATGGCAATCAGTTGGCCACTTAATTGACGGTAATAAGACAAAGAAAGAATCTTTAATGGCGATCACGCTTTGGTAGAAGGAGTGCTAAACGTCTTGCGGTCATATAGATTACTACTACTACTAATGTCCTATGGCCTCTAGGTGGGGCAGAGGGCGAACACAGTACTCCGCCATCGCGTTCTATTTTGGGTTACGCGCTTCGCCTCGGTCCATGTCAGCTCGATTGCCTTCAGTTCCGATGCCACTGAAGGCCTCCAGGTGTGCTTGGGACGGCCACGCTTCCTCTTCCCTTGTGGAGTCCATTCCAGAGCTTGTTTAGGAATGTGGGTGCGAGCTCGTCTGAGGGTGTGCCCAATCCATGTCCACTTACGGCGCCTGATCTGTTGACTGATCGGCGTTTCATGACAATGATCCTACAGATCTTCATTGGAGATCTTTTGAGGCCAGAAAATTCTAAGAATTTGTCGTAGACATCGGTTTATGAAGACTTGGATCCGCTGTGTGATGTCTTTTGTCACCCTCCACGTTTCGCACCCATACAGCAGGACGGTTTTAACGTTTGAGTGAAATATTTTCAATTTCACTCTCCGCGTCAGCTTCCTAGATTGCCATATAGGTCGCAACTGCGCAAAGGCCGCTCATGCTTTGGCTATCCTAGAAGCGATATTTTCTTCAGTCCCTCCAGTTTCCGACACGACACTGCCAAGGTAAGTAAACTTCTGTACACGCTCTATAGGTTCCGAACCTAGTGACAGTGGGAACGAGTTACTTCCTTCAGTGCGCATTTCCTGGGTCTTCCGTGTGTTGATTTTGAGGCCATCGAAGGACGCCTCCCGCTGTAGGTCGTCTAGTTTTGCTTGCATGTCGACGTGATTGTGGCTGAGAAAACACAGGTCATCAGCGTAGTCTAGGTCATCCAGATGTTCGGTTGACCCCCACTGTATACCACGCTGCTTGCCGTCGTTTGTTCTATGCATTATGCCATCTAGTACGATGAGGAACAGCAAAGGTGAAAGGAGACAGCCCTGCCTTACTCCCGCGTGAACAGTGATGTCTTCGGAGATCAAGCCATTGTGCTCTACGTTGCAAGAGTATTTCCTGTAGATGGCTTTCAGGATGTCCCTGATCTTGGATGGAACACCAATCTCGTCAAGCTGGGACCAGATTCTGGACCATCGGACTGTGTCGAAAGCTTTTTTGAAATCGACAAAGGTAAGGTATGGATTAATGACCTGAAAAAGGTAGCGGATATGTGCTGGATGTCGGGTCAGGACCGGTCCAACTGGTACTAGTTAGGGGAAGCTTATTTGTTCATTGTAGCTTGAAAGTTCTTGGATGGATGGATACCTAAATTGTGGTATATCCATTGAGCCCTTAATTCCATAATTGCCACGTTTACATGTATGTACATTAAACGATTTTTCTTGCTTTCCACCTGACGTACAAGTGAATAGAAAGAACCGTGGGAAACGATCACATCTTTATGTAATATTCAGTGAAAATGTCGTCAGTTTATCTTAGAAAGCCAAAGATCGCTATTGTTACGTACAAGGAATGATATAAAAACGATACGATGTTCATAGTTAGATAATGATTTCTAGTGTTACGAAGAAAGTTCGGATTTCCGTATAAGAATATGGTATTAGTTGTTATGACACTGTGAAGAGATTAAGTATAGAGAGCAATATTTAAAAGAATATTTGTACGACAAGTCTTTTACAAGATCATGTCTTTGTGAGTTCTGTTTGGTTTGAAATATTTTTATCTGTAGTATTGGATAAGTACTTACCAAGCGCGTTCACCGTCTTTATCTTGTGTGGCGCTTAGCACTTACCATCATCCATCACAGGGTTCTGTTAATGTGTTAGTCTAAAATATTACAACACCTAATTAATATTCTGATATGAAAAATATATTATAATACACCTGTTTCAGAAGCAATTGTATTGTTATATGCGTTTCCTGGATTTTTAAATGGAACTGAACGATTTCTCTTTGCTATTTTTAAAGACATTATCTAAAGTGCGAATCAAGAATATATTTTAGAAACACTTAAATTAAGAATATTAATCGTATTATCAACTCGTTTCAATACATCGTTAAAGTTTGACGATATCAACATTAATCTGTCCTATGTGTTACATTCGTTTACTATCAATCATTTAGTTTAAATTCTAAAACAATGAACTCTGCAAAAATTGTAAACTGAAATGGGGTCCCCCTTATATTAGAAAGATAAGACAGTTTACAGTTATTATTACAGTTAGGCTGTTTGTCTTATGTATAATGGTATCCTAATTCGCGTTTTCCTCCTATTGTTCTCACCACACTTAATGCATTTCAGAATGCATAACCTAAATGCGATTTGTTTGAGATGAATGGTCGGAAATATTTGGATGCAAGAAGCATTGCGAGCGCGAAGTATAACTATGGTGTTTATAAGTAATGGAACTAGTTGTAACTGTTTCAATTTAAGTACTTAAATAAATAAATAATGTGGAGTGAATCATCAACATTGATTTAATATAGTAATAATAATAATAATCAAGAAAATTTATCTAAAATCACTATAAAGTAAAGAAAATGGTTAAGTGCTTTCTTATCTTATCGTTTAACAATAGTACTAAAGAAATGCTTTAACTTTTTATTAATACGAGGAGTAACTATTTATGTTATTAGATCTGGGTTCCTGGAAAACGCAAAAGTATAATAACGAAAACATAATTGGTACGATTGCATTGTGGTGAAGTACTCAATTATTTCATGTGTTTATTATTTAAACAGGAAGTCAATAATTTATGAATTCTTAAGTTGTTAAATTTTAGGTTTAGCAATTTGACGTACGATTTTTGATGAGATCATGACCCCTTCAAATCACTCTCGGAACGTGTCTGAATACATTTCGCTTACACCACAGATAATGAAGCAAAGTAAATACATAGTACATATATACTCCCCAAACTGTTATTGGTGTGTTTCGATTGCGGTAAAAACTTGGTTCTCTGTTTCCTTCTTAGTCGACAACACGTCAGCAACGGTACATTGTACTCTTCAACTACGTAATAGATTTTAAACGTATTATTACCGTCACTAAGATAAAAGCTTTCGAATGTATATGTAAATTCCAAATACTTGAAAATTTACCATATTATGTCCAGTGAAGCGAGCGGATAAGGGATAGTGTATAAATAACGTGACTTAGTTGTATATGGATAGAAAACCATTACACGAGGAGCCGGTTTAATTTCGATTATTCAACACAACGGACCGCTTAATTACAATAACAAATTGATATTAATTGGCATGTTAATGGATTGGTCTGCGTTAATAGTACCAAATGCCAGTAGTATTATAAATAAAGATGGCAGTTACCTTTGATGATACGTAATTTCAATTAATAATATGTTTCCAAGAAAGCCAAGGCATAGTCTCTAATTTAAATTATTATTTTAAAACACCAACGAAATACGCTTTTGTAATTTATGAAGAGTTTGTTTAGTTTTCTATTTGATTTGAATATAAGAGTTGCATTTTTGTTACAAAATACATATATCATTCCAAGCTAAATTTAAACATTGTTCTAGCAAAGCACTGATGACGTTTGACAAAACCAGTTCGTTGTTTCTTCATAAGTGTGCAAAATTTTTAATAACTTTAACATCTGCATATTAGGGAAGATTGAACAAATAATATATATTTATTTGTCAGACAATATAATTAAAGATATTTTTACACTCTTTTGCTTGAGTTACCTTTTAATGCTTGTCCATCTGGTACAGAGTAATGTACAAGTATTACAAAATCTAAGTGTTCATTTGGTTCCGGTTGGTTTGTTGTCTATGAGAGATAGTCATGGACAAACAACAAGTCAACTTGATATTAGCAATGCTACCTACAAACCCTTCCATAATAACTGCCTCTATTATATGTGTATGCAGAGCTTTCAAGTAAAGGATATTATAGTTTAGATGAATACATTCATAACCAGTACACTTGGAACCGCTCAGGTTAGAAATATTCTGCAATTACCATATACGTATGTACGTTCCTTAACTGGCTTGCTGAGGAGTTTAACTCACCGACTGTTTTTTTCAAAGGTAAAGCGTCTTCTAAATCAGTTGGAAAAATAAAAAAATAGTGCTTATCAATGCAATACAGGTGCTATTTCTAAACGTAAGAAGTAGGTTAAATTATAACCCCAAGTTCATTTACCGTTGCAAGTATTTCGAAGCGTTACAAAAGGTTACAATACATTTCAATACTCTATCAAAGGTCTTTAGTAAAGTTACAATGCTATACAATGCAGTCTAGAGTACAATGTGGTTTGGTATAAGTTATAATAATGTATACTAGTAGTATTCGTCTGGTACTGGGAATTCGACTTCGAATCCAGTCGAGTTCTACTGCCATTTTTTATGACAGTTTTAAAACTCAGCAAACAAAACATAAAAAGATATCGGTTAACAAATAGGGCAGAAAAATGGTTATATAGGTTTATCTTCACGTATTATATAAATATGTAGATAGATCTAAAAACTAAAGTCGCGAATCAATTGTCTAATTGTTTAAAGTCGTCCCATGGGTCAGTTTGGGGTTAATTATAATGTTTTTTGCAGTTTTGTATCATGTACTTTGAAAACTCTATACCACTATATGTATAAATCTGTTGAGACTTCCGTGTATGTCCCGTTATAACTCAAGAACGGCTTGACCGATCTTCATGATAATCGGTGTTTAGTGAGAACACGTGATTGTTTAGATGATAGGCTATATAAAATGTCAGTTAACCTAATGATGACTAATATGATTTTTTTAATAGTCCAACCGGTACGAAGTCGAATGAGGCCGCTAGTTAAGATATATGAATGTTAGCCATATCATTTTATAAGCCAGATTCTTTCTTGGCTGTTAACGCAAAGTCGGTGATGTCTTTGATTTTTTGTATATTATTGTATATCATTTAAGTTACATGTCGTGTCATGGGTGACTTGTTTTGTTTGTTTTGTTGTTTCGACTAATAATATTAAAATTTATGTAACCCTTATTTATGTCCTTTTATTGACGTACCAAGGTTCGTGTTAAAGTTTTTTATTTCAGTTTGAGTTACGTTGAATTTTTTTTGGTCCCTATTTTCATCACTGTTCTTAATTGTTTAGTAAGGAAAGTTAAAACAACCTTATGTTTGGAGTTGAATGACCAAGAAGCCCACAAATGGAGCCTTACATTACAGTCCTCAAAAAGAAATGATTTTACGCCTGACCGTAATTAAAAACCTACGTCTATGCTGGGTTCATAACAGATGCTTAAAATGCCCATAGTCCAACGGCTCGTCCCGATCATAGGTGATAAAACGATTTAGGCAAATGTGGACGGATATACTCGTATTTCATGCGCCAATTATTGTGCTCATTTTAAACATGTTTGTATTATCTCATAACTTGAACTGGTATATACCGTAATAATTTCGTGTTAATCTTATATATTTATTCAATTATTCCGTCTGATTCCATATTAATCTTGCTATTGTTATGTTCCGTGTTAAGACTAACATTATTTTATCTTTTTCGTGCATCACTAGTCCTTTTCTTACTATCGATGTTGTCTTCTCCAAAAGATTGTTTGAAAAGTATCGTATTAAAATAAGTCACCTTTTATATTTCATCTTTAAGAGAATATCTGTGACCTATTTTTGGTAAACTATTGTTTTTTTTTTTTATAAACAATACACAAAACAAAACCTTACACTTAAATTAACACCTTAAATATAACACCAATTTGCTCCAGAACCATTACTGTACATAGAAATGACGAGTGTTTTTCGAGCGTTCACCCCCGCCACTAAGTTGCACGGTTGTGACTTGCACCATACTACAAACGCCGGTTGCATTCCATGTCGCCAGGTGCACGACCATGATTTATTCTTTAAATGAACCCCACTCCAGAGTATGAGTATTCTTGAAATATTTTTGTTAGTGATTTAGGAAGCCGACCACTAACTGGTACATTTAATTTTGTTCTCGTTAATGTATTTAGGTGAGTTTTTTATCGCCTCAATACGTCAACTTCCCAAGTAAGAATTAAATAATTTCTCGTAGGCATTAAGAGGCTGTTAGTGTCAATTCTAAATATATTAACTCCGGACGCACGCAGGAGTTATCTAGGCGACTTGTGCGACGGCTTATATGCATAGGAGGGCACATTAAAATATGGATGGCAGAAGAACTACCGAAACTTGGTTAGTCTCCATCCCACGCTGCAGCAGTATGGTAGAGAACGATTAAGGAAAGTGTGAGGTGAATCCCACACAGTACAATGAGCTTGTTAAGTATAATATTAGTAATTAATACATGTGTTAGTGTGTGTGCCCGTATGCAAATAAACATAAAATTTTATCCTAACAAAACGAAGCGATCTTAACAAAAAAAGCGGTGTTCTTTATTCAATTTTGATTCATAGCCGCCATGTTTTACCAGTCTGTGATTTAATTTTTATTAATTTTTACTCTGTGAAAGCCATAAATTACCGAGAAGGTCCTTTAGTACTGCCATGCTATTGAGGATGCGAAAAATTATGTTTTTAATTGAAATACTTTCTCATCATTCAGGCCTGAAATGGAACTGGCGTAAAATATTTTTAAAGTATTAAATGCGTGAATCACTTTTCTCGATGACTGTGGTGGTGTTTTCATAGTTGGTTATATTTTATATGTGTTTTCAGATAAATATAACTGAAGTTAGTGACAGTTTGTAGCTTTATTTGAATAGTGCTATCGTTAGAACGATAGGATCATTTCCATGTGCTAATAGCAGCACTATTGTTTAATTACCTCTTTAAGTCGCATATAACAAAGTATGTATATCTTAACTACAGCCCAGCTACGTCAGTTCTGCTTAGCAGTTGTATAAACGAGTTTTTAATATGCATGTATCGATATTTTAATAGTTCTAACATTCAACAAAAGATTACGTTATGTGTATTCCTTTATCCACGTTGTATTTTTTTCCAACAAACTTTTTTTCTGAACTACATATTATCTATTTATATAAATTTACTATTGGCTTCTGGCATGGTCATTTGGACTGTGGGATCGTTAATTGTTTAGACATAAGGTTTAGTTTTATCTGAACTATTAATATTATTATTTTTAATTTTCTACACACACTAAAAACAGGAAAGAAAATATGCACGAAGATTGTGTGAGGGTACTACTTACTCCTAATTTCGTGGACAAATCAGTATGAAACATCTTTAATATTATTTTACTTCATTTGTATGGGTTCAGTCGATGAATTCATTGTATGACCTTCCCCTAATTTTTTTTATATGGTTTCAGAAGACTAATATTGTTGAGATTAAAGAAATCAGTCTGTAAGAACTTTGTAGGTATATTATAGGTATATTTAGAAACGATCCCGTTTCTTGATACTTTTTATTATTTATACGGCAATGAGTATGATTCCGTGGTTATTGTAATACAAAACATAAAACTCAGTAAAATTTTTGGTACAGGAATCAAGACATAAATTCGAATACACATTCATAAAATTTGTAATTAATCTTTCCAATTATTATTCATGAATTATTAATCAGTCTCACAGCAAGCTATGAACGAGAGGATGGCAATCGTTTACTCGTTATTTTCATTTCATAAATTTGTTACATTGAATTTTGATAGAGCAGGTAGTTTATTTGTACTATAAATATCATAATTCTGAGTTGAACGATTCTGAGTTCCATTCGCGGCCAGGGCACACATGTATGTGATAGATAAATATTTGTTTTCGAGTCTTGATTGATTGTGATGTCCAAATTGTGCATCTTACTCGTGAAACTGGTGATTTTAGTATCGCAGAGTGAATGTAGGAATTTTCACAATGTTATATTTAATTATGTTAATTAACATAGTATTAACCTATATACCTCCAATGATGAATGCCCTGTATTACGTGGCAAATGCACTTCAAACCATCTAAACCAGGAAAAATGTGAAACATGAGAAATAATTTTATCACTAACATAAATATCTACTTCGACAAATGATCAAAGACCCCTGTTTATAGTTTAATTACATGCAAAGTACCATGGGGGGAGGCAAGATTCAGATACAGTTAGATAATTATTTATTTATTTTTTATTTCTGTCCAAAATATGTTACTGTTATTTCGATATTATATATTTTTTTTGTTAAAGATAATTAAATTTTTTAACCTTATCTTTCTATTACAAAGTTATTTATTATTGTTAAAGGCTAGATTATTTTTGTAATCTCATATCAGTTTAACGCTTGTTAGATTATCGTTATCAGAATACAGTGAAACTAATACTTAATGACAAAAAATATTAATTAAGGATTTTAGCTGGTGTAAATTTATAATTATGAATTATCAATTATGTTGCGGCTGAATTGTTAATTATATTACCTACTACGGGTATTTTAACTGGACGATACCAAACTTCAATAGAGTGTTTGATTTAAATAAAGCGAAAAGCTGATTAGATGGTTATTATAACGTTTTAAATTATCTTTTTCAGAGGCATATTGCCGAAAACAAAAGTCATCCCTTTTGTCTTTAACTTTGTCTAGTACAGCCATTGCAACTGACACATTTTGAACGTTCGCACACACACCCCCGTACTAAGGTTCCCAATGTCGCGGGTAGCTTGCACAATTCGGGTATAACAACCAACCAAGACATGGCACATTTATAAACATGTATTATAAATACGTGCCGTGATCGGAAATGGAATCCAAAACCCTATGCTTGGTAAGAAAGATCACTACCAATTGAGCCACTGGGTCGTTTTTAATAACAGTTTGGTTAATAGGTTGAGGTACTGCCTCTAAATCTAACAGCCAAGGTTTGAATTCCGTTTACAGTTTATCCGGAATATTTCTTATCTGGACTAACAGCTACAACTAGATCTGACGACTTCCAGGTTCTTAAGTAATGTACTTAGAAACAAATTAGTGACATTCATCTACGTGTACAAGTCTATTTCCGCACGCCGCAATGTTTCGTGCTGTACAAAGGACAAGGCGATGACTCGCAGTGTCTTCTATTGGAGTTCACTGAGCTCTGTGTCTTCCAGTTTAATCCAGACTCTAGCCCACGTAGTTATGGATTAGTTTGAGTAGCTACTACCCTCCTTCCAAAATCAACTTTGAAATGTTTAAACGTGCTTCGGTTGAACTCTCGAATATTCATTTAAGGGCCAGTTCTTCATTTTCTTCCAGTCGGCAATACTGATATTTATAAGAGCGGTGACCATTTACCAATCAGATGACCAGCAGACGCATTTGTCAGCTATTGACATGTAAAAGCCCTTGAGTTAAAAACGTTTTGTCGTAAAATGTTTAATGTGCAGTAATTATTATATAGATTTTTGGTAAAAAACTATTTGATAACTAGTCGACAAACGAGCAAACGAGCCATCTGGTGGTCATTGTCGACAATTAACTTCAGTAAAACCAAAGGCATTACCGAAGCGTTGCAGAGCAGAAATGGA
>PDGT01000002.1:7854933-7991332 GCA_003671415.1 Megathymus violae
GCAGCATTATTAATTTTGAAAAAATAAAATGTAACTGCACGTTATCAATCTCAGAATTTTTTTTGTTTTAACCAAGCTAATAAAGATAGGTGCGCGATTAATACGCTGTATTCAAATATAGCCTAAAATTTGCAAATGCGTAGTGCCCACTGATTGCCACTAAGGCCCCGGTCCTCGATTACAATGCTCGTGTGATAAATCATACGTGAAATTTATCACTAATTGCAGTTCTGTTTAGGTGCATGAAATAATTTCAGATGGTAATCTGATACGACCACTGATGGAATTATGCACGCGAATGGTATGGAACGAATCCAAAAGCAAGCATCGTAGGGTTAAGTCATGTCAATATAAATGGGACTTTATGTTGTTGTCGTAGAGTCTAAAGTAATTTTGAAAGTATAAGGCATATTCTAAGACGGAGTTTGGAAATGAAGGCGATCGGTCAGTCGTATGAAAAGCATATTGACTTTATAAATAGGAAACGCGGAGATTGAAGATTGAAATTTGTGATAAGTAAGTTCAGTTTGTATGGCGGAATTTTGTTATGAACGCTGACGTAAAAATACGTTGATATTTCGAACGTCCAATTTTCCATAGCACCAACCTTAAATTTATCTTTTATTAATTTAAAAATTAATTTTTATTTTTTTAAATTAAGTATAAAAGACCTATATTTAAAAATACCTATTTGTTTTACAAATGGCGGACTTAATCCCTAATTGGCATTCTCTACCAGTCTACCCAGGTTGATGGTGACAAGGTATGGTAGGTGGTAACAACACCTGTTTATTTATTAGTAAAACTAAGTTTATTTAAAATAATGTATAAATAAACAATATTGTAGATATAATCATTGTAATACTCTCTAATCATATAAGAAAGCAGTTATAATTTTCTGTATTACATAGCTTACAGAAATAACCGAATGGCGATATTCGTATTGCTACTAGATAAAAAACTGGTTTTACGAGGTAATTCTATAATCTCACAAATTAAATTCAGACTTAATTTTACGGTGATCATTATAATGGTAAATATTATGGTAAAATTGATAATTTATAATGCTTAAATTTACCTTAATAATAATATTTGATTACGTTCAAACCGTAATAATTGGTAGCCTAGTGGTTTGAATGTTGGTCTTCTGCTCAGAAGACATGAGTTCGAATCCAGCACGCATCTTTAATTTTTCAAAATTATGTGAGTATTATAAATTTATTATCACTTGCTTTCGTTGAGGCAAACATCGTGAGGAAACACATACCTGAGAGTTGTCTATGATATTCTCAAAAGAGTGGAGTTTACCATTCCAAACTTACCTTAACCCCTTTAATTGTGGAAGAGTACCCGGTCCAGCAGTGGCATATTTATGAACTATATTGAACGATCAAGAACAAACATTTTGGGATTATTGTCAAGCATTAACTCATTTTGTGTAAAAAAATGTTATAATAAAATTCCCTTGTATCTGATGAATTAAAGCTACATGTATTCGTAAATTTATAACAATTACCCAGACTAATTGACCTCAAACCACTCGATTTGGAGGTTAAATGTTTAAACAAATAAGCACTAACGTAACTATATATCACAATTCTTCATAGCATTAATTCTATTTGACTCTATACAAACCCATTTCCATTTCCCAGAGAGTCGAGTACACGCGATGTTTTTATTACGGATATACGAACGTGTCCCCGCAATGATTTCGAATAATGTTTATAAATAATTTATTGAGTTGTCGATTCGATTTGTTGGAGTTTGTTTGTATTTAGTTGCAATCGATATATCTTCTACTATTCGTATACCGTTACAATGAACTAACGGGGCTGTCTGCACATTAAAGATTATAAAAATTAAATATTCCGGTTTTTGTAGAAAGAGTAACCAAGAATAATAAAATAATAATGAAAAAAAACATAATAATACTTAAAATTGTGCTCGAATTAATTATGAATATAGCATAATTGTAAATCTAGTCAATGTTATTTTTTATTGAATTCCTTTTTTTACATATTACTTTTATATTGAAAATATTTATTAACAAAATGTATATTATCTTAAACTTTTAATTGCGATGTTATAATGAGAACGCTGACCAGCTTTACCCCGAATTGCTACACAAATTCTCTGTAGAAATAGCTGTCAAAATGAAATATAAAGTAACTATCATATGTAACAAACTTAATTGTATGTTAATCAGTGAAGAAGACTTAATTATTAATTTGACGTGACTAACTAAAATAATTCTAGTTTATTCATTTAATATTATTTATATTCGCAATTAGCTCCCGGAAATTATTCTCATCTCGTGGCAAGATCGATTCAATCACATGCAGTCTAGTTCCATAATTAAAGAGTTCGAATTGTAACGGTACGCGAGTTATAATCATAGCGCGATGCGGCATACGATGCGCGGCTCTCGGCATGCGTTTCGTACGATGCGTGCGTCATATGCGGACTTAATTGCTGAGGTTGGGATTACTTTCAAATAATGCATTTTGGTGATTACGTACCATTCTGTTATGGATATGACAGTAAAAAGTAACATTCCATTTTGGGATTTTAAAGAATTTCGTCCATCGTTCAATTGAAGCTGATTTTTTCTACTCTCAGTGTATCCTTCTGGTCAAAAGGGAGAGAGGTATCCTGGTTGATCCCGATGGTACTCCGTGTATGGTTGTCTGTTGGCTAGCTACCACCCTCCTAGAATTAATCGTGAAATGGTTTTATAACATTTCGGTTACAGTGTTAGATAGGCAGATAAACGGACAAAATATAAGGCTCATTATTATTATGGGGCACATACATAGCAGTTGCTTTTTAGAACTTACATTTAGCAATATGTTACCATGCAATAATTTTGTGTAACTTTTGAAACGCTTTTTGGTATTTGTAGCTTAATTTATCATATTCCGCAACAAAGTGCAACAAGTAAACTACAATTCGCGTTTTCAATACGCGTCAATCAACAGTAGTGATTTTGCGTTGCTAGGTTGTGATAACACTGAGTAACAGTATAAGAAATGTTACATGCCAAGAGTTTGTAACAACATGCTTAATTGTTACCGTATAGCATGTATATCAAGGTAAGGCCGCATAAACATTAATCGTAATTTAAAGGTATTACTTACTTGAACAGGTTCATCGAGTTTATACGGAAATTAATAGATAAGCAGGGGGTACCATTCAACTGTCGTGAGAAACACGCAAGGGCAACGAGAGATGTAAGCGTTTATCATAGAAAATTATTAATAGCAAACAAACAGTTCTCGCTTTGCTTCAGGAAAAATACGCCTTAAGTTTAGAAATAGCATTGTTTTAGGACTAAGTTTTTTCGATCTATGTATTAAAAATACATAATTATATTAATTTATCATTTCTTACAACTTAAAGATATTTTTACAATATGTATAGAGTTATAACCAGGGGGTATCATATAACTATCTCGGGAAACACACAGCAGGAGATGTTAGATTTCTCATAAATATTGACAGAGCTTTAAACCATCCATAGCGCGAATGGTGACACCAGGAATGATGCTCAAAGTTTTCTGAGTGAAAAAGAAGCACATAACGCATTATTTTTATTTTAATAGCCGACAAACAATCCCACGGACGACCCGATGGGAAGTGATCATCGATGCATATAAATTTGTAACATTATCAAATATCATCGACACAGTTCCTGCCAACAAGAAAGCTGAAACCCCGCTTTTTGACAGACAAGATAGATGGTAGCTAACATAGCACTTATGGAATCTTATAAACATGCACTGGAATTAAATTGGATAGTTCAGCAACCTGCAACAGGAGGCACCTGGCTAAATTTTCTCGTCCGTTATGCAGCAGGATGCAACACGAGTAGGGTAGGGTTGATTGTGGCTTATGTATCATTTGCTTCGCACTTCAAAAAGAATAAAAATCTCAAACAATTAATTATATTCATTTTCTAGTATTATTCATATCTGCAGATACGGACAGATCACCAAACAACCCTTGTCTTTTTTTAACCGTCGGCAAACTTAAATTAATCGTAAACACGTGAAGTTTACCAACTGGTGACCCCTGGCTAGTTTCATGTAGCAAATGGAATGGTTGTTTTAATTGAATTCGGGTTGCCGGCTATGTTTCGCTAAAGTGGACTTCGGTACGGTCAGATTGTTACTACTGCGAGAAATTTGTATTCAGATCTGAATATATTTTAGTTCATGCCGTCAACACAATATTGAAACGAAATTTTTTATTGGTCTACGCAACGAGAATGCCGTTCATATGGTAATAGGTGGATTCTGCATCCATTGCTTTTTATACAATGTCCCACTTCAGAGGTTCATGGAGTTCTTTTTTCACATTGGTAAAGGTCATAATGGAAGATGCAGTCTTAGCGTGGATTGGCATATTAAGGTTAGGTAATTCTCGGGAATATTACGAAATTATAAGTTAAATATAATATAACGTAACGTTCACACACTCACACCCCCGCACTAGGATACCCTGTGTTGCGGGTGGCATGGACATACACAATTATCACATCACAAACACCCATGACCCGAAAACAAACATTTATCTGTCACATAAATATCTGCCCCGGCCGGGAATCGAACCCGGGACCCCACGCTCGGCAGGCAGGGTCACTACCAACTGGGCTACGGGGTCGTCATGCAGATAAAATTCGAGCATATATAAAATCGACGCTCGTAAAAGTTAGAAAAGAAAAAAAGTAACTATCTCTTATTTTGAGGTAGAAGATTATAGTTAAAATAAGTACCATGGTGAATACTTTAAGTGTAGTGTGACAGAAATAAACATACTTTTCGGATATTTTCTTCGCACTAAATCATTGTTTAAAACTTTACTAATCGCTTAAGTAAGAATGTTGTCCATTACCAAATAAGAAAAAACCATAGACCGATATATTCTGCATATTAAATTACATTTATAATCCACCCTCCAGACACATTTCGATATTGAGCCATATTTCGGCAATGTCTGGAGCCGAGTCAATTAAATTTGCTAGTCCAATTATTGTATCGGTCAAGACTCTCGGGTTGATTCAAACTTGAGGAACGATTTTAATCATGAGCCTTCCTTCTATTCATTGCGTTATTGTATACTCGGTGATAGCCTAATGGATTGTTAAATTTAAATTGGGTCTTCTTTATCTTTTATTATCTGTAACGTTATTTTTTCAGAGAAAAATATGCGGAAGAATTTACATAAATACAGTATTTGGTCGTTCGTAAAATTTTGCTAATTATGTGATCAGCGATTAAATTACAAACGATAGAAACAATTTAATAATGTTTAAGTGAATTAATTGTATTGGTTGAATTAAAGTAAATTGGTTTTTAGCAGCGCTCATAGCTCGACAGCTGGTGTCGGGCTTGTGTTCGACCAAGATACACAACTGTAGGCGTGGTCGGTGATAGGATGATTGACTAATAATAGCAAAATGTCTTGAGCGTTTCAATCGGTCCAGGTAACAATCGTTAAGCTTCAAGGAAGGACTTTGAACGGCATTATTTTTACTGATCTCCGCAAGTAAAACAACCATACTAGACGGATTACTATTGCGTCAGCACTTGATATTTCTTGAGATAGCACACTAAACAAATCACTACACAATATATATGACTAGAGGATAATCGTACTTCATGGAATGGTCATACATAATGTGCTAGTGCCGATTAGCCCTCACTTTGTTTTTGAGGAGAACACGTCGTTTATTGGTTTGACACAAGCTGTTAGAGGGCGTCATGATATTGACATTTTAAGAATTACCAACAATAATAATTTTCGGTACTAACGCTGGCTAAACTAATAATTACTCCTCCAATCCACTCTGGAGCACTGAGCAGGGGCATGCACTTATATGCCTTCTCTATTACAAGTACGGACCCGTATTCTGCAGTGGGTCTCTATTGCACCGAAGCTATTTTCAATTCACTAATCTGGCTTAATGGGTTTGCATTTTTAACACACATTTGAGAGCTTTATTTAGAATTTTAAGGTTATGTTTGCATGGGATGTTTACCTTCTATGAATGAGTCATATTAATTTCTAATTTAGTCACTCATACCTTTTAAAATTTGAATGGAAGTTATGTACATAATTTTAAACCTAGTACCCTGAAGGAGAGACCTACTTTCTTATTATGAGGCTGTTGCAATATTAGTATAACATTATAGTGGAAAAATTTACATACTCGTTCGATTTCTAGTCATGCCTCGTACGTTGTACGTTTTGCATGGAGTACCACGAACAAGAGCAATTTGAATGGCTTCAAATCCAGGATGCAACAATACTCATAACCCAAAACTTCTACGTTTAAATCCTCAAGAGGCAGAAAATATATTTTTATGAATCATCATTTTTATAGTACTCTACATTAGATGCTGGATCGTCAAGTTTACAGTAGAAAACATTCTACTTTCAGTATTTATTACCTGCATAAAGCGGACCTATGCTGGTATAAATTGTAGCTCTTTGGGGGAGTTCTATAATGTCGCAGTACGGTGGTATTTCCAGACATTACGAATAAATTAGAGAACTTTGAATAAATATTTAATCTCTGACTGAATGTCATGCCTTACCCTGATTACCCTGCATTAAAAAATTAATCATTAAAAAGAAAAGATTAAAACATTCCTTTTTTGCCTTAAGAGTATTAATATCTTTATCCGCGTTCATTTAAAACGATTTTCCCATTGGAGCAGTTAATAGAGCTCATGTACACTTGCGATTAATACGAGATATGTCTACTTCTCATGTCAACCATCGTTTGTTTGAAATACAATTTATTTTTACTGTCAGATTATTAAATATTGATCACATCGTTTTTTACGCTATTTACAAATTAAGAATTTATTCTGTTTCTTTTTTACGCTAAGTTTTTTTACACGAATTAGGCAACCTAAGTTTCATTATATTTAGTTTGTACATTGTCTTCATTAAATTCAACATACGAATATTATATTTTAACCTTGTTGTACATCTCGACTACATATGCTTTATTAATAAAAACTCATTTTGAACAGAAATAGTGTATAACGACAAATTGGAAACAATCAACTATCTAGGCACATACAGTAAAACGAGTTTCTTGCACTACTCCCAACACACACAAAAACCTGGATTTCTCCTGTTACAAGTTTTTATAACGACCTCCTACTTAAGTTAGTAACGTTGAAAGATTTTAAAGCAAATAACTTTTCTGGTGGGATGTTATTTCATGTCTTTCACTATATTTTTCATCTTGTGGAGGTTGAAGGCTAAAGGAATAATAAGTATTCATTAATTTATGAGTCTTGATGCTATAAAATATTGTTTAAAAGGCTGCTGAGAGCGGTAACAGTATTTTGGATGATGTTTTTTAATCGTAACTAATGTGTATGTATTGAATTAGTAAAACTAGATCTTAGCCATCTTAAATATAATATGTGTCTGTTTGGTTGTTTCGATTTGTGTCCATAAGCATACGGGTGTGTTTGAGTCTACGCGTTCTGAACCCATCATTGTAACAATTATACCCATATCAACCAATATACCAGTTGTAAATGTTATGTACTCGTATTTATAATATAATTCACTTTATATTGGCCGAGCGCATTTAATAAGTCTGACAAGTCATCTACCAGGAAATACATACCGTTCCGGAATTATTCGTACAGAAATAAAACCTGCACTGTGTAAGTTAATCGAACATCAACAAAGCTCTGCACTTCAATTAGTCAAACTTCTAAAGAAAGCTAGGGTCTACAGGGATCACGGCAGCCGCGAAACTTTTTAATAAAAGTACGCCACACACAGCTGCCACGTGATCACTACAACTTATATTAATAATCGTTGACAAAGTTGAGAACACTTCTAGGTAATATTTTTCTTATTAGTAATATTTAGTGTATTACGAATAATATTCTGATATAAATAGTAAATTTAAACCTAAGTTATCTTGATTCAGTAATAAGTTGGGATATAAATAAGGGCTTTCATCCATATTTGAGTTTCTACTCAAATGGCTATAATTGGCTTCAGACAAAAGGGCAACGAAGTTCGGGTTGCACTATGTTAACCTACGATCGAGGTAATTGCAAGAGGTTTTGAGATTACAGTCTTACACGATATCAGGATTTTTCACCTGCCTGCTACTCCCTGCTAGAATTAACCGTGAAATGTTTATTGGTTAAGGCTTTAGAAAACCTGGTCACACGAGAGTTTCAGGCTTTTTGGTCGATAATGCATCGATGTTGCTCCTCGAGTTGGGGACGTCATCGTAATTATGGAAATAAAACATATATTGGGCGAAACATAAGTTAAAATTACATTTAACCCAAAAATAAATATCGAGGTTTAGAGCTTTCGATCGGAAAGCCTCCCTATTGAACTATTTTTAGACTGAAACTTATTAATAAATCATGTTGATTAATAATATTACAACATATTTATAAGAGTAAAAATAATAGATAATTTTAATTGTTGGTTTGACAAATTCAGTGACCGTATGTGACACTGTTGAGTTAAATTCTAGATGCGTATAGTATTTATTGCGAATTCTGAGGCTACTTTTAATTTATTTAGTGCAGTGATAATTTATTGATAGTTTAAAACTCTTGCGATGCCTTACTTATAAATTGAAAACCCTTGTATAAAATTACCAAGTCATATTTGATTTTCTGTATCTCCGAAATATGTACATGATGTTGACAGATGAGACTGGTAGAAGGCAAAGCGATTGGATTGTTTGATTCATTTGTTTCATTTATTTACTTTCGAGTTTTCTCCAGCTCGGAATTCGTGACACTTGACTATATGGATAAAGGGATAAGGAAACAGTCCGCTACGCTGGTCAAGTGCGGGTTGGCAGACCTCGCTCACCTTTGAGCATTTTTGATTATTAATTTTTAATACGCACATAATTGAAAATTTATGTAATGTTAGTTATAAATGTTCCAAGTCTCAACTTAATTTGTACGGTGGTTTTCACGCGACACCGTTTTGGACATGAAAACGGTTAAAATGATAAAAATTAAAAATAAATGTTTTGGCCTCTATACCCATAACATTAAAATAACTTCATTTATATGAAAAGTTCCCAATTTCATTTCATTATTCAATAAATTTCATGTATAAGTTTGGTTCCATTATTGTTATTAGAATAGATGGGTAGATATATATAAATATGTAGCTGGATAGATATTACTGGAAATGCTTCCCTCAAAGCAACGAACATACGGGTAGCAAATAGCAATAAACAACCAAAGATCTTTTCCTTATAGTGAAATGGGCTATTTACGAAAACCAAATTACTTTTACTACAATGTAACCATTACTCTGGGATTGTCTATGTATAAATAAGGATCTTCGTCAATATTATCAGGAAAATGGGGTCACCATTTTCTTTAAAGAGTTCTAGAGTCACCATCTGTACAAGAACATAGTCGTATCCAATATCATAACTTCTCTAACATATCGGTCTTAAACGTCCTTTTTCGAGATCATGGTCCATTAAATGCATGATGTAGGATTTCATAGATATAAATTCAGGATTGCTAAACTCTTATAAAATGTGAGATATTTGAAAATTCCGCTGGGAAATGGTGCCTCGACAAAGTGCCCGGTGGGATTAACATTTTGGATTATTTCTATCTCTGTTTCGCTTATGTTTTGCTCGAGGAGAGAGTAGGAGACACAATCTCTAAGATTTCATAGCTTGGCTCGAGATGAAAGGATCCTACTCTTTGTTCAGGTCGGTTCATTCGAGTTCCATTCGTTTGGTGGTCCTCTTTCTGTTCTATTACCCTTTGAAACGTTTAATTATTTTTGTAATACGTGTCAGTAATTATTTTTGATTGTTTATGCTATACAAAGAAAATACTTTTGTAAATAACCAAATATTTACATATGAAATTATTATGATCTTATGATTTTGTAGTTGTATAATACAACGGAGATTATGCATTTTAATGGTAACCGGTCCTTAAGATTTTTGTATTTCATATCAATATTTTGACCTACTTACATGAATTATGGTCTTTTGAGTCCCCGTGACTTGATCCGTGAGTACCTCTTACGATTAACATGTATTATGATTCTATGACATTGTTTATTTCTTGTTAATTTTTAATGTTTTTAATCCACAAGATTAATCAATCGAAAAGATTTGGTAAATTAAATAAATCAAATTTAACCGGCCTAAAATAAATAAAACACGATATCATTTTAGTAATAACCCAGTAACTCAATAATTTCGAAAATATGATATTTATAAATTATTGAAGATTTTATTTGTCGTATTATCTTGAGATCCTCTTTAGTTATGACGTGTGAATTGAGTTATTTGAAACTGTATTAGTGCCGTACATTCAAATTAAACATCATAATTTTTATTTACTTTTACTTTGTAAATAATATTATTTAAATTATTACCTGATAAACGTTTGAGTTAAATTCCATAGTAGCGTATTCTCATATCTTCCTTCCTTCCGGTGCTGTAACAGTGCAGTAGAAATTTCCGTCTTTCGCTTTATATTGTATGATTTATATAATTGTATTCATAGAAATCATTTTGTTAGGAATGTACAATGTGGCCAAAGTACTGAAACGGAATTTATTTAGAAGTTATTTTGTAAGAGCTGACTGCTTCTTCCTTGGCTGGCAGTACGTCGGTAATAGCTTTGGTAGTATGCTACCATCTGTGGGTGGTTGTGATCACTCACCATCACATCTTCTTGGACCAGGGCCCGGAACCGCTTACCCTTGAAAGGGTTTTTAAGTGGGTATTTTTAGCACAGGTTTTGAGAAACCATTACATACTGGTAAGCCTTTCAAAGATTCAAGCCCTTTATTTGAATTAATTCGAGTTAACTCAAAACCCCCTCAAGAGGTTTTGTCGGTAACCGGTTTTGGACTGAGCGCAAACTAAATCGGTCCTAAACTCTATACATATTCGATTTGTTTATGATCCAAGGCTGCTAAGCCGTTCATTTCATTAGTTCGAGTTAATTCAAAACCCAATCAAAACCCCATCCAGGGTTTTCAACGGTAAATTGTGTAATAATACAGTTAATTTTTAGACCGAATTAAGCTAATATTATTTAGATTAAATATGTTACGGAAATACACAGAAGTAGTAAATGACTATTTACTTGCCATATTTCATTTTGATAATAAATATTAATATAGGCAAATGTTTGATTGTGATTGCTAAAACAAACCGTCTATGTACTAATGCTACGAATTTTGTAAGGCTCACTCCATCAAATGTTTCCCCAACCCAAACGTAAGCGGGTAAATTAAGCAAATTAAAAACCCTATAACAAGTCTTTAAAATCCCCTACAAAACCCTATCCCAAAACAACTGCGGTTAGTTGGAATTAACCCGTTCGAAAGGCTTAATCAAATGAACGGATTCTCCGGGCTTTGTCTTGGATTACCTGGTTCTCTTTCTTTTTTTTAATTATATCTTTCAAATCAATTACCACATGTATAAATGATTATCACTTTACACATCGCGACCTATTTGGCTGACTTATTGTTATGCTCGTAATTGTCACGGTCAGGTTTAAATAAAATATTATTTTTGGAAATCCAACGGACATAACTGAAATTTAGATGATATTTTTGTATTGTAATCTGAAGAAAAAAACCTTCTACTTATTTTCTATATTACTAAATTTCAACGGAGCAAAGCTTGGAGCGGGTCGCTTGTAATGTACTGAATAGTATCTTCCAATAATGCTTCGTGTATTCCACATGTTTTATTCTCAATATGTATGTATATTCATTTTTGAACCAATTCTTTTCATACGCTTCTGTGTTATTTATGATCGAAAGTTGTATTAGAAAGTTTTATATCTTCATGCTAGTCCACTTTATACAATGTAGAAACCATGAACCTAATTTATTTCATATTTGTTTCAGATACGAACGGATCTTAAGTGTGGACTCTTAACTCCCATGGGTAAAACATATGGCTGCAACGAACCATCCTAAGAAAATATGGATGCTAGAAGAGCTAATCGGTCTATTAATAAACAAAATGAGTTCAGTGAACTCAAGAAAGAATACATTAGTAATAGAAGTAAGATAACAGACGACGAAATATTAGTTAAAGTGCTAAGTTTTGGAAGTAATTATTATGATGTCAATACTAGGACAAAAAACTCTAGAGTTACTAGTAGGAATGCGAATCCACTTTTCCTTTTACTAAGGATACTGATGAACATTATATTAATAAAGCAGCAATGGATTGTGTTGTGTTTGAGTTTTACTTTAGTGAGTGCGTATAAAGAACAGAAGTTTGCTATCGAGCCGCAAGATCAGGTGAGTTGTTTTGACTTAAATACCAAATATATATCGATTTAGAATCGGTAAAGGAACCCGAAGGCTTCCAAATAAATTTTGTTCCGGGAGTTACATTTTGTGCTAATACTCACTGAAATAAGAAAAATGATATAAAACTGATTTCTAATTTTTCTAACAATATCTATCAAAAACAAACACACATTGAACATCGAAGCCGTTTTAATAGTTTTAAACTTTACGTTATACCAGTAATAAAAAAACTACGAAAACTCATATAACTAATCCGACTTTGTCGTAAGAAATATATACATATATGCAGTCTCGTACAAAACACGAATTTTATATAGCTCTCGGTACTTTTTATGTTTTAAACGGATTCTTCTAGTTTTTAGATAACAAAATTTGTTTCCGCGTCTGATAGTTATTGTAATGCAATCTTACGCGTATTGTTACAAGCGCGTTGTGAATATGCAAGACATTACTTTTCTACGTCGCGTTTGAATCTACGCTGTGCGCTCACCGATTGAATTTATTTTTGTGGTAAGATTAGTATTATATGCTACAGAGTATTTCGCTAAGGATTAAACATAATTTGTTAAATTAAAATTGTTTAATTTTCGAATTAAGTAAAAATAACTTTGGATATTTCAAGATTGTTCCACTTAAAATGTTTGCGGCAAGTAATTAAAGTAGTTTATGATAGCTTACTCATTACCAAGTTCTAAAGGTTCTTCAATCATCAACTTCATAAAACTTTCATAGGGATCGTATACTTTGTAAATATCTCGGTGAAGATGAGGGTGTAATAATATATAAATTTTGTACGTTAATACGCTTTCAGAGTAATAAATTACCACATGATTTCATCGGTTAATTGTTTCGTCCAGGTAATTAATTCAGCTACCAAACAATAATTAGGTGAAGTAAGATACTTACTAGGCGTATTTTTTATACTTTTATTATATATAATATATAATAACATAGTAGGATATATAATATATAATGAAATTAAAATCTAATGAAAATACAACATTAATTAAATAGAGAATGAAGTATTTTAGTCCATGTCTTAATTCTAATATGTATGTTTGTACCGATATTTGCAATTGAAAATCCATACAATGGCAATAAAAATATTTAATTAAGCAATTAGAAAATTGTATATTTCAACTAAATACTTATTTATTGTAGATGGTTTTTTAAAAATAGAATTGTGCATATTCTTTGAAATTATGTACAATAATACAAGAAAATGTTGTTAAATATCTTTTCATTTCTAAAGCAATTTTACATGTAATAGAAGCGAAATACTTGGATTTAAATTCTATGTTGGCTAAAAATACAATAGCAACAGAACCCAGCCGGATCATCCGGCCTTCGCCCTGGAAGCAAGGAATTTTTAATATCCCTCGTTTCAGATACAAGCTTCATGTCAACTTTCTCGCTTACGTAAAGGATAATATTGGACCATGTTGTTACTTCTTCGGGTAAGTTTGATTTATGAAATGGAAATTCCCTTTCTTCTTATTAAATCCAGAGAAACGATTGCCGCTCGCTTACCTGCGTATATCTGTTAGTCGCTATTTAAAAGAACGGAATAAGAAAAGTAAAATTGTTTAGATGAGGGTTTTTATTCCTGTGTCAAAAAATTTTGATTAAATTGTGAGATTCTATAAATGGACACTAATTTATTAAAACAATTGCGTGTATATCATTGAATGATTGTAATGGGTATATTTAACAGTAAAAAATTTTGTTTCCCGTATTCGGAGATTCAAATGTTTTTCCGATATTGCGTCGTTCACAGGAAACACGTATTTAGAAATTATAATATCACATAATTTTTCCATGTATTGCTATTTAAATTGCGAATTGGTTCATCAACGAAACAATACAAATGCAAATATAACATATATACGTATATATTGTTTTTTTTTATTTTTTATATTTTTTAATACTAGAAAATTAATGACTTAACCTCAAACCTACTTATTTTGAGAGGAGAGTCAAATCCAAAAATGAGATAGATATAGGTAGGTTGTAGTGATATTATATTGTCGAGTTTAAGTTTGTTTTAATTAGTATCCAAACCACAGGGAACTAATCCTAACGTAGATAATTAACGTCGTTTTAATATGAGTGAAGTCTAAATTTTAATATGAAGGCTACTTATATCCTATCCACTTTAGGGGCTTCTAAATAATTCAGGTACATACACCGCTTCCTGGCGCCCTCTCAACTTTAATGAATATGAAAGTTTCCGAACATAATATAATTTGATATTACTGACTTGTTAATAATTCAAATCATTTGAGATATTGTTGGTTCGCTCTGATATGACATTCCATACAAAAATCGACAATTGTTCCCATTTTGTATCGATGAAGGATTTTTAATTCCTCTAGTATTTTTAGCGATGGCGATTATTTATCATCAGTTCTCCATTTGAATTATTGTCAGTCCTCTACATTATAAAAATCATATCAGAAGAGTCCATTGATATTAATAACAACCTATATGATTGTGGCTGCAGAATATGGACATACAGTCTGCATGGACAAATCCATATAATCCTATTGCAACGTAGGAATACGTGAAATCTCAAATAGATTTAGTTCTGTTTCAAAATAGTCACACATGTATTGTCACTTCTGAGAATTGTCATTGATGGTGTCAACTGGATGACTGATCTATCACTGACAACTATAATACCGTATTGCTTGAAATTCAAATAATTCACAGCAAAGTTGTATATATTTCGTATTTTCATAGAAATATGTTAAAACATTTTACTAAAAACATGTTATTTGTTTCTAGTAACCCGTATTTGCTTCGGTTCAGAAAACCTACGTCTTAAGTTTAGAAATGGATTTCCCTAGTTTTTTCAATTAGAAACATATAAATTTATTATAATACCTGCAGCCAGACAGTCAACACTTTATATGCTGCCTTTATAGAATGACCAAATTAAATTTTATTTCCGATCTCGCGGAAACAAAACCATTTCCCGAGATAAAGATAACCTACTAAAATATTATATTGATAAATTATTATCACATCCTATGCTTGTACCACTGTCACATTCACTTCTCTTTCAGAATTAGACTTTCTAAATAGCAGTTAATTAATATGAATATAAAAGGAACTAAGATCATGAAAAAAACCATTTATTTGTCGTTTTGTAGACTTTACAATCTATTGGGTTGGTTATGGAGAAATTCTAAACGTGTATATTGGTCTCCTCACGATATTTTCTTTCTTCGAACTAAGCGATCATAAATCTTAAATTACATTACCTTTCATTATTTTCCAAATATTAGAAGCTCTAATGCATCCAATAGTTAAACTCAGGTCTTCGAGATGGAGAAAGAACTTTCAAGCTATTAGAATATAACTAATTTGCCACTTAATAATGAAGTTTTGTTTTCCAGAGTGCTGTAATAGGATCCAGGGTGACGCTTCCTTGCCGGGTGGAGAGCAAGGCTGGTCAGTTGCAATGGACTAAAGACGACTTTGGGCTAGGCACCCATCGGCAGCTTAGTGGCTATGAGCGGTACAAAATGATCGGGAGTGATGAGGAAGGTACGTTGAATTATGTTTCTGAATTAGTTTTATAAGGGTAAGTTCTATAAGGTTCTATAAGTTCTACTATATATAAGTTCTATAAGAGATATATATCTGCAAGTGATTTTACAGTTATATTGATAAATTTCAATAAACCTCCTATTTGTAATACAACATGCTAGCCCATCAATGAAGCAACGGCATCCGTTTGGAAGTGCTGCACCCTGTGTACCTTCGTGACTGTATTTTGGTGTGGTGATACGGTTTTGTCATCCGTCATCTAAAGGTTGTTAGATGTAACTATTTTCCCACTACAATGTACGGTGTTACTTTTGACGTGCTGTGGTTTCAAATTTGAGAAGAGTCTAGTACGAAGCTGGTTACTCTGTTGCTTCTAATAATGCCTCTGGTATAGCCTATGTTCATAGGTGGGGGTAACCAGCTATTTAGATTATAAGCTATTAGTTAAAAACCATATATGCTTCTACTCTTAACTTATTCCTTGTTCATTTGTCATCATTACAATTCAAAATTATTCAAGTGTTAAGCTCGGGACTCCTCAGAATGTGAAGGTATTTGTGAACGAGTACCTTGGACAACATTATATGTATTTAAACTCTTGTTATGTTATAATAAAATAAACATTCATACACTCGCAACCCACACACTGACTTTCTCATATTGCGAATAGTTGAGTGTTGTAGTTACATTTGTAGTAATTTGACCAATAAACATTAAAAATGGAAATTAATTTAAGCACTAAATTCATAAATCTTGGGACTGACGGTGTGAAGTAGCGAAATGTGAGTTTATTACTTAATTTGAAAGTGGTAAAATTTTAACTGATTTTACACGCCAATGTCATTTTGTGGGCATATTATTATAATTTCGTAAAAATACCAAAAATACGATGTATTTTAACTCCTTTGGTGTCAGCTGCTTTTGTATCAAAACGACGTATTCGTTCTGTGTGTTTTAATATATCAACATAAAATACATTTTATTTCGTCTAAAACAATTAGCGACTAATATGAGAGTATTTTATTGTAACTAGTATTGGTACGGCCATTAAAGTTTTGATGATTGATGCTTTCGTTACAATTATAACAAACAAAAGATTCAAAACAAAGTCTTGCTATAAACGTAGGTTTACTATAATTCAATTAAAGCTCCAGGTTCGCTGCAAATATAGTGTAGGAGCTATTTTTTCATTTACAATTCCATTCGTAACTCCGGTACATCATTCGCGAACGTGTTTATCCGGTCTTGTGTCAAGTATAGATCAATACCCGGCCAATGCATCAACGGAGTAATGCATGGTACTCAATTTTTTATACCGTGTACGCTACGTCATCTATATCTATCTATGTACGCTCATGTGTATTTATGGGTGTTGAATGTAATTGCTCAATTTTTTAAGATAAGTGAAAAATTGACATTCTACGGACGTGATGTTGAAGGCTTTGGAGGTGGCCACTCAAGTGCCTATGCACGTGCAAGTGCACGCCATATTAAATTTACATTTTGACTGAGCTAAACGTAAATAAAGATTATCATCTACTATGCGGATGAGAACACTTACTTTGGACAAGTAACTTGCGATAAATGTCCAATGATGGGCCTTGTGTCTTAACGGTCTGGAGGTAGGTTGTTCAGAAACTATTAAAAGTATGACAAATTGTTCTGTTGTCCAAGCTTTCCGTGATGTTATCAGCAGAAATCGATGGAAACGCATTAGGAAAGCTGCAGATACCTTAGAACACTTCTAATATTATTATAAGATCAAAACCATTTTTTCAAGGATACACTACTGAAATCGCCAGACCAGAAAAACTGGTGATAGCTCATTAAATTCATGCATATGACCTGATACCTCACTAAGATCAACATCCTGAATACAACAGCCATCTGATTCTACAATGTCTATTTCAAAAAAAAGACTTTGATAATTTACAGTAAGTTAGACCCATTAAACTCTTACTGTCTACTGACCTCTTGACAGATAGTGCTTGTTAAACTGGAACATGCATTATCACATCGTCTTTCTTAGGTTTGGCAGTAATTATGATGGATGGATTCCATTGATCGACAGGTTTTATCTTACTCATTGGTATAATAATAAAGCTTTATTGACCATAAAAACAGTACATTTAAAGAAGAGCCCTGACTCCCAGAAAGGCGTAAGCTGTGGACTGGGAGGCATGTATAGTATCGAACACTACAGTATATTATAAGTCCGTCACGACATGTAGATTTAAAATGAAACGTATTGTGTTTAACACTTGACTATAATTTGGTTAAAAAATCTTTAATTTTATAACCTTTGTTTCAGGTGACTATTCCTTAGATATCAGGGAGGTGACACTGGACGACGATGCTTTATATCAATGCCAAGTTAGCACTGGAAGCAAGGGTAAGTTAACTTTATTTGTTTATAGAATTAGGGTCCAATGAACAAGCAACTAAGAAATCAGATGAAAAGTGATCTTCACAGCTCAGAGACATGGCCAGTTATAATGAAGGCATAATACATCGCTGCAACTGAAGAGATTGTGATGGATGGTTTTGTCACTTTAACGGATTATTCGATGTCAATTTAATCTAGCAGTAGAAATGCTTAACGTTATATTACCAAATGTGTGGCGGAAATGTTTATTGTTATTAACAAAAGTGACCAAACGCGGGACTTCGAGGGCCGCTGCCTCACTATGACAACAAACGAGATGTTATTGAATATTTGATATGATTTAATGGTTAAATACCTGAACATCGTGATCATATGAAGTTAATTAAATAACACCATCCAGTTTCTCGTCTATTAAACTGTTATAAATTATACATTTAAGCAGTACAACCTTAAATATTAATATACAACTCTTCACATCAATAAAGTGGCTAAACGAAGCACAAATTGGTACAGTTATGAAATAAAACTTTCAATAAACTAATAAAGAGACAATATGTTTCATATCTCAATAAAACAAAGTCTTTGCAAGGGTAGCGGCCATGCGGGTTCATAATTAATTCAATTAGCTCAACTGACCGGCTATCCATAATTCGTTTAAACATTAATATTCATGTTTTGCATGAAACGAGATGTACTTATTATATTCATTGATTGTATGAATCATCATTTTATTAACATCAACGTATAAATAAGGGAATAGTTAAAGCCATGGAAAACTTTTGTTTAGCAACATTATAATGTATGTTTGGAAACAATGTTTGCATCAAACTGTCTCATCTACTTAGCCAGCTTGTTGCAAAATATTGTTACAAGATGTTTATGATAATTATATAAAAGAATAATCATTATTGATTTGGGAACAATAATGTTACTCTCCATCAAACTGAATTCGAGAGACATGGTTCATACTTAATTTCCAGCAAAACCTTGTTTCTTGTGCTGCAGATTACACTACATTATATACCAATGTCTTCCCCGAAAATACATTATTATTATGTGTAGTAGGAACATTACAGTCAGTTCATGTTTAATGTCGTGCGGGTGTCCATTTGTGTGTCAATGTCTATGCTAATTTCGAGTTTCTGGGGATCTGTTCCTTTTATCATCTGGATCTCCAAAGATGTGTTGAAAGGCAGTATTGATCCCTAATACGATGTAGTTTATAATGCCATCCCTGTCAATCAATTCAGGTGTTAATAACCAAGAATATTTAACTGTAACCGATTACTTTTTTAAATTTTGAATGTTATCTATTTGCGAGCAAATAACACAAGTAGACTTTAAAAAGCATTAGCTCATTATCTTATATCAGCTTGGAAATTCACCGATCTCTCAGGTCAACCTTACAGCTGATTTTGCTGTGAGATTATTATAATATTAAACAATATGTTAGTTTCATACATAATAAGTAGTTTGTAAGGTGATGCACTTACTTATGTAATAATAATTATTATTATACTTTTTGTTTACTAACTTTACCTTACAAATAAAGAATTTATCTATCTATCTATCTATCTAATTGACGTTAAGCAAATTTCGGTGCAATTCGCGTGATTTGGAGTGCGCCTTTGGACGTCGGTTTCGGCTAGTGTCGTTGGATTGCAATCGTTACGCCCTATCGAAGGCCTTAACAGCGTAAGCACTCCCACACCTGGGTTGGTTTACTATTGTACCAGTCCACAACGATGCAGCGCACTTTAGTACGTTTTAGTTTCTAATTACAAGAAGAGACCAGTTGCCTTGTAGTGGTTCAGTCAAATATTATGTCAATCGATTTATAGCCGTCAATAAAAATGTACATATTATTTTTCGTACGAATCAGATGAGTCGTATCAGAACTCTACCACACGGGCGGCACAGCGCCGGCGACGGAGGCCGTGGACGCGCCGACGGCAACCGTCGTCACGTTGACGGCAGCCGCCCGACATTTCAACAACGGTAGCTGTTGTCCACTCTCTTAGTGTAGGAGGCAGTTGTTTTTTTTTTTTTACTTATGGATTTTATTCTTAAAATCACTGACAACATCTTCTCATGTGGTGTTCTACAACTGCAAGCATTGCTCGACGGCTGGAGCCGACGCGTTCACGACCGCCGCCGATGCGTGTTGACGGCTGCCGTCGCCTTTGTGGTTAGCGACGTGCCGCTCGTGTGCAACAGCTCTTAGATAGAATCTCGATCTTTTACATAAGTTCAAAGTAATGCAGAGAGATATGCTTGACATTTCGTTCGTGACCGAATTGGATGTAATGAAATCTGTAGTGGTTACTCTGTGGTGGTGTAGTGGTGTATTGAAAAAATTTTAAAAATTGACGCGTGACGACGTTGAAGTTACTGATATTGTACTATAATAATAATTTCCCTTTATTTTAAATTTTCAAAATATTTGAATACTGAAATGATTTCTAATAACATAATTATTAATTTTGCCTCTATGAGTTAGTTTAATTTGTGTTTAGATCTATTGTGATATTTATTGATTTGCTCTTTGTTTTAACTAGCAAAACTTTACAACTATCGGCGAAGTCAAAGTCTGATCCTTTTTTATTATATTGTAGTTTTGGATAAAATTGCAAAATTATTTATAGGTCAACCAAATCCATATAAACTGATAATTACAAATATATCGTGCACGTTATTTTCTGCGTTAGCAATCACATTTTGTTGCATGTTATATATAATGGTATTTTACTATAATAATGAATGAAATACCTGTAACAAGAACTACAGAAAATATTCCTCAAGAACACATCCTTTTTCTATTGACGTCCGCCTTATACTTGAGTAGGTGCCAACCCTAATCACCCCTAATTGGGATAGACATCAGCCCAGGGTACATATAAGTAGACAGGAGAACGATATACAAAAATACGAAGTCTTCGTTGTTGTGTCTGAAATCCGTGAGTGAGTTTTGTGGTGAGTTTGTTTAAGTTTCGGTAAATCTATTTTCAGATTTATTTAGATAATCGCCTGAATGGGTGACGAAAAGTGAAATGACGTTTTGAGGCGTTCGCCTGCCGAGGAATGACCTTACAAAAGCTGTCATTGTACTTCTGTAATGTGCGTTTCATACACACATTAACGACCTTGCAGCAGTTGGTAGTATCCCTGCCTGCCGTGAGAGGGGTATCGGATTCGATACGTGGCCGGGGCAAACATTTATGTGATAGATAATTGTTTATTCTCAAGTCGTGGGTGTTTGTGATGACTAAATTGTGTGTCCATACCACCCGCATACAGGAATTCTAGTGTGATGGTGTGAGTGCGACTCTGTCTGTGACTTTGTATTACTTTGTATTTATTAAAACCTTAATAGCCAATTTCAGAAATTGGTACACTCCAAGAGTTAATATTAATTTCTGAAGCACACTGCTTTAGTCTATAGAGAATTGAATATTCCCCATACCACACATGAAAATCGAGTAGATTTCAGTAGTATTTCTACTCTACTACACGCTTACAATTAATAATATTTTATGAGAGGCATATATATATATAATATATTTTTCAAAGTAACTACGAATACAAATTGTAAAAGTTCACTATTTAACTTGTTTTTATTACAATATTGTTTCTTATCAACATATTCAAATATTAATGCTTTAAGTCAAGCCTTTACTTACAGTTCCACTTGAAAGGACAACTTTTCAAGTTACTACATGACGAATATGAATACGGCGTAATAGGAAAAAAAAAGGTTTTATAAAATCATTGTCATTTTCAGGTTTTATACATCATGTTGTATTAAATTAGTATTAATTTAATAACGATGAATTTCCGCAAAGTAACGCTTGATACTATCAATTATATCATGTTGTATATCAATTAAAAGGGTTTGTTTGGAGTATATTTAATTTTAAAACGCATACTTTAATATAATAAAAAAAAATGTGAGAAATTGATATTTTGCTGCTCACTTTGTTTGTAAAATGTAAATGTAAAAGTATTTAAAAATATATTAATACAGATTCATATTTATAGATTACAGGAAAAGCTATATAAAAATCCTAGTAATTAAATTTCTATGTGAAACGGAAAATTTTCTTTATGCGGCACCGGCAATTTCATTGGTTTTTTTTGAGTATGTTAAGAGTAAGTAGACTGTCATTAATTTTAAGACATGTTTTATATTTTTATGTAAACTTAAGTCTTAAACTTGACTGGTAGATTACGACCTTTCCGCCTTCGTTTTATTATTTTCTACGGTGCAGAAGTAATAAATAAATAGATGAATTTAACTAACTTCAACGTAATATGATACAAGCAATACATACGCAGTCGATTTTAACACAACGTCTCCATGATTCATACTTTGTAAGTAATGGAGAAGCCATGGAAATTCCTATGAAATATTCCCATGAAACCTTATGACTCGGCCGAAATATGACCAAGGGGAATGTAGTATCGCTCGCAACCTTATGACTCGGCCGAAATATGACCAAGGGGAATGTAGTATCGCTCGCAACGAGATAGTCTCAGAGCTTGTTATAATTCTGAATTATTCAAAAGTCGATTGTAGGGATTTAGGTAGGTGTTTGCTGCAGTGGCGGCGAGGAACGAACAAGACAAGATTAGGTTAATTTGTTTGATGTCTTGAGTATTTATGATTTACTTGTTAAATGTAATAGAAATTTTGAAAGATTTAAGATTTGTTTTTTAGAAAAGTGTCAATCTGATTTTGTAACATTTTACTTTCCAACTTAAAGCGGACAAATTAGATGCTTTTATATATGTATTTTAAAATCGATAAAATCTACAGTTTATTGACTAGGGCAAAAAAATATGATACAGTTACATATGTTTTAAGCTATTTTTACCAATACCACTTGAGCCACCGCTCGATTATGCGCTACTATCTATCGATTTCGACTCGATTCTAGAACCAAGTTTTGGTAACATTAAAATCCCAAGAAAAGGCAATGTAGTGTAGTGCCACTGTCGCAACTAGTTACAGGACGCCATTCAAACTAGTCAAGCTTAGCTAAGCGAAGCCACCACTCTACTTAACGGATGGTAGTGGGTACAGCTTATCGAATGAATGGTTCATTGTAAGCAGTTTTTTATTGATACAAAAATTATTAGCCAAAACTCTCTCGCTTTTGTTTAATATAATAAAATCAGCGTGATTACATAGTTATATTTTTTTATTATTCTTTATTTAGTTATGATAAATAAATATTATGTAGTTATAATCTTATTAAGTCTTGTAAAATTTTCAGTAATGCTCGATTTATAAAATAAAGTTTTAAATGTTAATAAATAAATTTAACTAAATTTTTTTATCAATGTAATTTTCAATACGTCCACTTCACGTTCGTGGTACGACAAGTAACTAGAGATAGATGTTATAATTTGCGATAGTTATTTGTAGTGAAATAACTTTAGTGTGTTTGAAATTGTTTTTATATTTATATAAAAAAAATTGTTAGTAGTACGGTTTTACGAAGTTCTGCGGAAAGTTTTATTATTAACAAATCGCTTTAAATTAATTTACGAATACTATTATAGGATGCAGCCAGCTTCTCACCTATTTCCACCTTCATGTAATTACACTGTGCAGTTACGTGTAACTTCTTAGTATCACTTTATTTAGTGACTTAAAGCAAATCTTTGTTAGGATTCGTTGTAAATCTATGATTACATTGATAATTCATGGTGCCAAGTTATCCTTAACATATGATAATAATGCTAATTGATAATTATAATAATTATGCAACAAAGCTAATATAAGCAAAGCTAATTATGCTACGTAAAAATACCTTAAAATAACGAATGCACACATTTAACTGCGTTACAGTTTTATCATTATAAAAGATAAATTGTCATTAATTCATAATTAACGCTATCCTGCGCGCCAATTACCCCACTATTTTCATCTACAAAGGTATTGTGAAAAGCTTAAAAACTAATTACACGGTCACTCTAACAAGAGAACTTTGGTCGCAACAAAACCGCTGTTTCATTTTCTTTATAAAACAGGAAATAAATTCCAGACTCCAGACGAAGTAGCAAGAAGGTCCATAAACAGAACACAAAAGATGTAAAGATCATTTCTGAGTTGTTTGACCTGGACGTCTATCGTAACAAACTTGGTCACGTTTTAAATTTAGATTTTACCAATATTTAATTGTATCATGTCTTATATTGCGGAAATCATTCTAATTAAATCAACGTTAATCTTGTTTGCAACAATTCGCGAGCACAATGAACGAGGGTATAAAACAAACAAAGTTTCTCATCAACACGTTATCGCTCCTCAAAGGAACATCAGCAGCTTAAATGAATCAATGAAATTCTGCGACTGTCAACCGCAAAGAGCTTTAGTTATACATAAATCTATACTAATATTGTAAAGAGAGAGTGCGAAATTTGTGAGTTTATTGGTATGCACAGAGTAATCTCCGGAACAGCGGCATCTACGTGCAATTTCATTTATATTTTGAAATTGTAATTAGAAAAGTGTTCAGTCCAAAAGAAGTTGGGATGGGCCGCTAATGTATTATATATTTATATATAGATTTGGCATTATTTCCAAAAGCGACAAAGGGGAAAGATATAGTGTCGTTGTAACGAGATAGCTTTTGTTATCGTTTTGAATAATTCAAGACTCCATTGTAGATGCTTACACAATCTAGAAGTGCCTCGGTTATCTGTTAAATATTTGGTTACGTTAGATGATTTGTATAGTGACAAACAATAAAAAACCAATGGGTCTCGTATACGATCAGAATAACGAGTACCTAAACCAAATTATTCATAAATAATCGAATTATGATGTAGGTATCTGTGAGCTGAATTTTTTCACGCTTTCACAGTATGTACAGGTTTGTACTCTTGGATAGACAAACAATTTTTTTTTAATTATAACTTGTTATCATTGTAAAGGATTTTTTTTTGCACTTATAGCTATGTTTATTGTATATAATATTTAATGAAAATCGAAAGCTTATTGGCAAGAAAATCACACACCATTCCGTGGACACGTTACGTACGCTAAAAACCTTGCTTCCTTCTTCAACAGCTCTTCAGCAAGTCTTCTAGATACATTCACACATAAAAAGAAATTGCTGTAACGTAATGTGTTGTAACCTTCTGTATTATAAGTAGAAAGAGTGCAATGCATAAAGTCCAGTCCATAAAGTCTAATTAAGACGTGAGGCAAGAAGAAGAAGAAAGAATAGAATCTACTTTTCAGTTAATTCCATAATTTTGACATGACATTGACTTGACTTTGCCCCACAAAATACAAACATGATTGTGTAGATAATAAAAAAAGGTAACAGTGCTATGAATGATCATACATATTATGATGCTTAAATTACTCTTGTTTTTTTATACATTGTCATTAGTCGAAACCAAGCCTCTTATAATTTTAGCATATTGATGCTTCTAGTACAATTATAATGTGAATCCTGAGAAGATCGTTCTCACTTTTTCCCGCCTGTTTTTTACCTTCCTCCAGAATTGCCCCGATAAGAAGTTAACGCGCGAACGTAACTTTATTAACAACTTTAATCCCAATCTCCAAGTTTCATATTGCTCAGAGAAATTATGAATGCGGTAACCATTTTGGGTTCAAAGATTCTCAAACTCCTATTTATGATATGTATATACGGAAAATATATTTTTTTTTGCAATTCTGGTAGATTATTTTCTGGCTTATTTTGTTTTTGTGGTAGTATTGCAGTACATTGTTCGGAATCAACAATTAATTATGATATGCACTTGATATATAGCCTATGTTCATCCGGAACAATGTCCGTTTCAAATAGTAAAAGAATTTTTCAGATAGGTGCCGTGGTTTCAGAGATTACTTTCCATATATACACAAACTCACAAAATTCTCACTCTTCATATTTATAATATCGGTATAGATAAGTGGAGATTGGAGCAATGAAAGGCAGTTTGGTTACGGTGAAACTCTTTGTTACTCTTCCGTGACTCTACAAAATTACTTTAAATAAATCTCACCATATTTGATTCTACTTCAGCGTCACACCTTGATAGTGTACAGCGAGCAACAAATGAGTGATGAATGTGAATGCATAATTCCTATCTTATCGGTTCATGCTAATTGGCTTAATATGAGTAACATTACAAACTGTGTATTAGGCTGTGTGATACAGAGCCCAGTTAGGTCAAAACGAAAAGAGTTACTTCGCTCGTGATTAAGACAAGGATAGGAACGACTCTTTACACTGTAAACGGTGATATTCCTGAGTCGGTTATACTTGTTTTATAATCAACCGATGATACAAACGTCATAAATTTACTACGTCATGTACTGCCTTGTACATATAATGTTACACGTTATCACATAACAATGTATGATATTATATGTATATCCCACAACATTCCAGTTTGCTATGCGTGTCAACCATCGTGTGAAGAGATCTCTGTTGTCTTGAATGTGATTAGGGTGACCATACTTGATTGTATCTACAAAGTGTGTGGAAAAACGTAGCGGCTGGTTCTTAAATCATCGACTTTATTAAATTGTTTTAAAATATTTTATGAACTTTTTTATAATTGAGTTGACGTGTCTACATATCTAGCAGTTTCAATTCTCGTATTTAATTTCTACGTTATTCATCACTGAGCACTTCATTGATACACATGGAGTGACTAAAGATTACAATGTCCTAACTTTTTAATATTTTCTGATACAGTAGCAGCAGTGATTTCCGACAAGCTTAAGATTCCAGGTTTCTCTGAAGAGGCTATTAGTTTTTCCCACCCTCTCGACGGAGTTTCAGAGAAGCTGCACCCGATGGTAGTTAAGTAACAATGTTTGGTATGCGAATTCCAAATTAAAAGGTTCGGGTATCACTTTCTCTGGGTTCCTCATCAAGTAATCTTGAAGGCAAGGCAGCGTTACGATATCACAAAATGCTGGACCAGAAATGGTATACGTCATGTTCAAGCACCGGATTGCTCGTTACACCAGGTAGAATGCTTGGCGGATCTTAACGCCATCTCGCGCCCAACTAGCCGTTATTCTCCAGCTCAATCATCTTCTGTTGCAGTACCTATGTCCAGTGACGACAAGAACACGACGCACATAAAGCCGCCAAAGAGAACTAAAAAAAATAAACTAAGAAAACTTCTACTTTGTACCGTGTGCTGTTCAATCCAAATGCACCATGTTATCTTAAAGAACGTTTTAAATTTATCTTTTAGACCCATGATCACTCTGTTCGTTCCACTTATAATATTTCTCTCCTGATGCCACTTAATTTTTCCTCTTTATGCTTAGTAAGTTATGTTATTAGTATTAGGAAGATTCACATCTGTGAATTATCCACCTTGTACACATCTGTGTGCAAGATATAGTTTTGGAATTATTATTTAGTATCCATTTTTCTTACAGAGAATACTTGCCTTGAACAAAACAATAAGATCTGTTGATAGCATTTCTTACTTCCCGCCTTTGATTGTGAGTTAATTATGAAAGCTTCCCATGTTTGCTATGTCATAATATCACGACTGAATATGACGGGGGTCATAAATCATTCATAAAATAAATCACATCTAAACACATTATCATTAATTATCATACAGTCACATCTTATACTAGTCATATTATTTTAAGTAACCTCTCTCACTCACTCACATCCCTGTATACATGATAATATGATTGAAATATTTCATAAACTAACATTCTATGGATGTTTTTTGTGAGTATATTTTGGAAAAATCGGTTTATTGAGTACCAATACAACATAAGAAGTGTAAAGTTAATTTACTTTAGGTGATTTTCGAAGAAAGTTGGTGAATATTATGCTGTGAAAGGTACACCAACTATGTCCGAGCTTAAGTCAACCGTCCCTGCTCGTGGTGCTCCTTGGTGAACAATGAATGAGGCTATAAAACAAGATGCTCCTGTTGGAGTTCACTACTTTCTGTATCTCGTGCCGGTACTTGTGCAGGGTGGTTAGGCCCGTAATCTGCCTGGCTACCACGATCACACAATCCTAGAATGAACGGTGAAATGTTTATTGCGTCTTACAACTATAGTGTAGCTATTCAGTCGCCATATGGTCAGGTAGCCTGTTTGCTCGTTTGACAGCAGTTTGTGTACATATATGTATTTCCTTTTTAAACGTTCTACATTTAACCTTACTGTCGGTGTTAAAGAAAAAAAATATATATCCGCGACGATTTGAAATCACGTTTATATGTACATATAAGTATATTTTCACATGTTTATTTACGCAGTTACTTAACAACAAATAAAGTAACAATCATTTTTTAACGGTGATTTGTCATTTATCTTCATTCAGGAAATCTGCGATACCAATTTATCTTGAGTAGGATAGAACACCAAATGTCCGTGTCCCTTGGCAAATTGACGCGATGAATTACCGATTTTAAATAAATTTTCCGTTCGTTCGATTGTGTTGTTGTATAACCTATTATATATTTAAATAGTGTAATGATTTGAATGTTGGTTTTCTGTGCACGAGGGAGAGGTTGAGGTAAAGTCTTAGAAATAGGATTCGGTGTCTTTAGAACTCTTGAGTTTTTAGTTGTCTTGACAGGCACAATAACTGCATAATTTTCTCACTAGTTATGCAATGACTTTTTCTCTCCCCACACATTCTAGTCCAGCAGAAGGGAAGTTAAGGATTGTGATGGTGATGAAAATGATAACTGGTTTTATAAAATTTAATTACGTATTTAAAAATGTTTAAATATATATTTGAAACAACTGAAACTAGAAACTAAATTGTATTATAACTATAAATCATTGTGAAGAACAAAGTTAATTTTAGAACTATCCGGTAATCTCCAAAATTTTGGGAACTCTAGTTTCGATGCGAAAATCTTTCGGGATGTTCTAACTCTCGAAGAACTGACATTTGCTGAATTTATTCGTTCGTACATTTTACTCGGTGTGTTAGGATAAAAAACTATTACTCGGTTTTTCGGATTTAGGCGGTGGAAATAAAATGTAATTTTTGTTACAACCTGTCAGCTGTTGTATATTTGGAGGAAATTGGATAAATGTTAGATTCAAGGTATATACTATAACGCTGAAGATTTATCAGTAGATATTACTCCGCTGCATGTATATTTGAATTAACTGTGTTTTTGTGTAGATTGATTTCTATTATCTTTTTTCTTCTTGTCTTCTTCACGTGCCATCTCTATCAAAGTGGTCGGCGACCATTTGTCGATACGTTTATCAGCAGTCATAATTATGAACTAGCTTATCTGTGCTCTTAACCCGCAGCAAGTCCCATATATTTCCAATCCATGAGATTCTTTTTCTACCTGGACCTCTATTTCCTTTAATTTTGCCTTCAATTATTAATTTTAATAATTTATATTTATTGTTCGTTATATATATCCAAAATAGGGTGTTTTTTTTTTTCATAACTGTTTTCACAATTTCATACTAAGTAGTTCTCTTATCACTGAGCAACGGCACCACAATACCGGCTCCGTATATTTGACGTCATACAAAACACGCAATCCGAATCGTCAACGATGAATGTTGATGTCCCCAACGATACTGTCTGATTTTCAAGACATATCTAATCGCATACATGTTAATTGTGGAACAAGCTTCCTTTAGAAGTTTTTCTAAAGCACTGTGTAATCTATGTATCGTGTATTGGTTATTGACATAAACACTTTTCGTAACCTTTTCCAAACAATTCGTCTGTATTTCGTAAGCATTGAACAATGTTTGGAACTTTATCTTCGAAAAACTTTCCGACAAGTATTTTGGAGGTAAGCGCGGACCATTTCTATCAATTTGCATGTCCAGAGTTCTGTTGTTGGAATAGTTTCTGTAGGATAGTTTTGTAATGTTATTTCATTATATTTGTAAACCAGTTTTTATATTTACCTTTATCTATAATCATGTTTTAAGGGGTTGTAGCATAGGTTTAATTCAATCTCACATTCTACTTACTTATGAGTGTACCTAGCTAGGTAAAGAACTTATTTAATCCAGATTAAAGAGTAGGTAAATCTAATGAAGTATTGTACACATTCAAATATTTGTAATTACTAATATAATGAAACGAAGTCATTATTAAACTAAATTATAAATTTTAGAAAGTATTTTTACGCAGTTTTTATCGGTTGACTGACATGAAAGAGTTATATATGTATATGAGTAAATACAAAAAAAGCCTGATAAAACCCAGTAACATTATAGTTTCTGATGCGGGTTCTATAAACGTATGGATTAGGCTTCTCTATGCTTTGGCATGGTCGAGGGTTTGTTATTAAATATTTACTATATAAAAAGGAACGAGATTAATTTTACATGATAAAATTATTAAAGGCGATGTATTCATATACTACATTTGTAATGTATATTCTATGGTTATTCCACTATCTAATTACGTATACTCCAAAATGTAAATATAAACATGATATTACCTTAATCAGCATTTACATTGGGTAAGATGGCTTCGCTTTTTTATGTATGAGGTTATCTTTTTTCTTGCATTTCAAATCGGTTTTTAACTAGGATGTCTTCTGTACTAAATACATGGGTTGTAACAATAAAGTTTCCATCCAGATGCTGAATACGCAGTATTCATAATGCAAGTACTGAGGAATTTATCAATTCAGCTTCCCTCGTTCAGCATTCAGCACGTGAGATTTGATTGACAAATCAGGGAACTGATTTTCAACGTCTGCGCTTAGGGTTGTCAATTGTATTTGTTTGTCAAAATCCGTTGTTGAAAAATTTATTAAAAATTATAGTTATCTGAAGGTTAATTTGTAATGATTATATTTCTTGAAATATGAAAAATAAATTGGTAATACAAACTATATTACTGAAGCGTGGGTAAATGCATGAATACTAAACATTTTCTGTACAGATACGATACAAATAACTATGGTATACTTTATAAATAAGAAAGATATATAAATATCTTAGTTATACTATATATATATACGAGTATATTACATATATACATATACAATATACATACGAGTATCTGAGCTATATATTTTGGATGTAATGTGTAAAGCAGAACCGTGAAATAGTGTCATTATTTTTTTTATGTAAGTAACCGACAAACGAACAGACGAGCCATCTGATGGTGGTCTTAGCTAAGTGATCACATTTGCCCGTAGACATTAGTAACACCAAAGGCATCACTAACGAGTTGTCGGCCAAGAAGTAAGAAGAAAAAAGAAAGAAAGTACTGTTCTCAAATCCCCAGGCGGTCTTTGATAACTCACTCAAGCAGAAGGGTGGTAGCCAGGCAGGCTATATATCTTCTTATATTATCTATCTATCTATATATCTTATATTATATAGGATTATATATCTTCACTGTATTACTTAATTAATATTAATTAAACATTTACACACTCATACTCCTGTACTAGGATTCCCTGTGTTGCGGGTAGCATGACAAATATGATATTACAAACGGTCATGACCTGAGAACAAACATTTATTTGTCACACAAATGTCTACCCCGGCCTGCAATCGAACCTGGGACCCGTCGCTCAGCAGGCAGGGTCACCACCAACTGGGCTATGGGGTCTTTACTAAGGATTTCTATTAAACACCTCATTAAAAAGGAAACAGCATTTTTTCTGTGTTTGGCACTTATTTTTATTTCTAACCGTATTGCACTGGGTTTTGTGAATAGTAAGAGACAACCCTGCATATGCCGGCTATTTTGACCGCACATTGCCTATTCTCATTTTGCATCAATTATCTACTTTGATGGATGTGTGGATCAAGTTTTAATGGTTTCCATTTGGTCACAATGAATATTGTGTGACTTTGTCGATAGTAAACATATGAGTTGGATCATCACGATCCATATCATTGTTGAGGTCTGATTTTATCTCCAGTATTACATTACAGCGAGACGTATGTAAAAATTCAATATTATTGAAATTATTCAATTCTAACTTTAAACCGTCTAACGATTTAGATTCAAAATTCAAAATCATTTAATAATTTATGCATTTTGTAAATACACTTATGCACTTCATTTATTGCTCGTACTACCGTTTCAAACAGTTGCTTTAACATTTAGGAGAAGAAACGGCGAAAGAAATTCCTCAGCACATCTTTTAAAACAATACATGGCTATTACAAAGTGAGTTTAAACCTGCGCGGAACTGGTTTCGACACTATTATTTAGAGCGTTCCTTGTCATTAATATATTCATCTATACCAGAATATCCTTTACCTGTAAGCTGTTCTTTAACGTGTCGCTTAAAAGTTCCCATAGGTAACTCACATATCAACTTTCGAACTTAATTGTAAAAACGAACTCCCAGCTTTTTTTTTACATAGAATAAGTTAATACTTGACAACGGGCCCACCTGATGGTAAGTGGTGATGAAGTCTAAGATGTTGAACGCACTAACTTATAAGAGCCTATTCACTCTCCTCTTGAAGACTCCCACATTGTAAGAATGCGGTAACACCGACGCGGGCAAGTTATTCCAGTCCTTTGCAGTGCGGACAATGAATGACGATGCAAACGGCGCGCGTCCGTATAGGTAGTAAGTTCACTATGTAAGGATGGATACTCGCTGTACGTCGAGTTGTTCTATGGAGAAACGGCGATGGGGGAATTAATTCGAACAATTCTTGCGCACACTCCAAAATGCATCCTATAGAAGACTGAGTGGCTGGCAACCCTGCGCCTGTGCTCAAGGCTTTGCATATTGATTCCGACTACATCTGGTCACTAATGAGCCTGATAGCACGCCTCTCTATCGAGTCCAACGCTGATAGATGATATTTGGCAGAAACAGCCCAAATGTGACAACATTACTCCACGCATGGTCGAACTTGAGCTTTGTACAGGGTTAAAAGCTGATTCGGTGTGAAGTACCGCCGCATATTCGCAGGATCCCCAAGATTCCGTGCAGTTGCTTTAGCCTTGGACTCCATGAACCGAACAAACAATTGAAGACGGCCAGTGCATTCTAAGGATACATTCTGAAAAGTAGGAGCCAAGATGAACGGGCTCCTTTTGGCGCTAAACAGACATGTCTGTGTTTTTGTTGTGGCGTTGAATCTCACAAGATTGGCATCGCCCCGTTTGGACACTGCCCGAAGTGAGAGATTCATGCGTTCCACCATACCCTCTCTTTCGGACTGTATTTCGTCCCTACTGCCCGATCCCGAGCCTCATAAAAGAACCCTGAATCTTTTGAAGGCGATATGAAGACGTAATCACTACCCTTAGCCATGTCATTTTTTACTTCTACTACCGTTTCAAAGTAATATTCATGAATCCATAAAAAAATTTTACAGATCATGAATAACATAAGACAGTTCCAAACAAAAGAGCTTTTAGCTACGATTTAGCGGATAATGAAATTATGCGGTGAGTTAGTTCTGTGGGAAGCTGACAAGTGGCAAAATGTGAAGGGATTTTAGAGTATTCCACGATAATCACAATGACCACTTGTCGAATTTCAATATAAATGTGCTAATGAGAGCGGAAAACGTTTTGATTGGTGGTAATTAATTATGGAAATTCTGCATAGTTGTTATCGGTATTTGCCTAGAAATTCGCGGGAATATAATTGCGAACTTTATTAGAACTGAATCTGTGGTTCACATAGTTTAGTGGTGCAATTTTTGGAACATTTCATTTGACTAGGGAATATTTTTACTTATCTATTGTGTAAATAAATGTTGTATAACAAATTATGTCGTAGTTATAAAACAGTATAACATGTTTGAAATCTAAAAGTAACTAAAGAGACCAATGTTACTTACGAACAAAGTGAACGGGTTAAACCTATGGATTACTCTGCCAAAATGAATTACACTTATGTATCGCACAGGTGATCCTGATCACTTGAGAATAATCTAAGATTTTGCAAGAAGCCATGGATTTTTTCTAATTGCTGCATATTATACTCATATATTGCATTCGGTAATCTTCTCTTAACAATTAATTACTTTTTCTTCTTTATCTCCTCTATATATTCAATTACCATCTTGTACATTGATAAGTCAACAAAACTAATGTCATGAAAACTTTCAGCGATAAAATATGGTTTATCTGCCTATTAACTTAATTCAGTTTACTGAGTGTTATGCGTAACTAAATTCCTTTTCATTAATTCAATATTAGCGATATGACATCAAATATATGTACATTCTTCTGCGTTTTGATTTTTTCCCGTTATGCGTTATTTTTAAGCGTTTTTGTTATTCTTTTAACCAGTTTATACATATACCGGTAATCGGTCACAATTGTGTTGCGAATATGACTATACAAGCATAACTTAATCTCTTCATCATTACGTTTGTTCGTAGGTGAACCAGCGATCAGATCCAGGTATGCTCGACTGACCGTACTAGTACCACCAGAGCCACCGAAAATAAAGCCAGGTCCGATATTGCAGGCAGTTGAAGACAGAGAAGTCAGTGTTGAATGTTATTCCGTCGGTGGGAAACCTGCAGCAGAAGTAAGTGACACAACAAACCGGTAACCTTTTATTATTGAGCATTTTATGAAAAAAAAAAAAAAAAAAACTGACTTCACTTTGAAGAAGGATAATTTCTTGATTTCATCTCGTATTTTTTACTTTTGGACTTGGTATTTTTAGTTTTCAAATTTAAGCGGGACCAAACGGAAAGTATACCCTCTGAAATTAAAAACCAAGTGGTTATAAAACAAATTTAGAATCTCCTCTTTTTTTGAAGTCGGTTAATAGTGACACAGCTTGGGGATTGTATAATTCATGTATGATATGAAGTAGATTTTGATGTCTTGATGATAAATTAGTAACAACGAAAAAACACTTATTTCATGTTAAAGATCTATTAAAGTAAACATTACAGATACTGCAAAAATGGTTATATAATAATTTATCTTTAAACGTGAACAATCTAATTATCTGGATGCTAGTTTAGTAGAAGCTTGCTAAATTCCTTAAATCTTATAAATATAATGAGAAACATCGAGACGTAATAACGGTTTCTTTGGTTTCCTTTAAATTTTTGTCAACTGTAAAACATTGTCTTGACTTCCAACAATTTTGAGCGATGCGTTTGCCTTTAAAATGACTTGATCAGAGCTACGATTAATATGTGTACCGTTATTAATATGTCAAATGTATGTTTTGTTCCAGATCACGTGGGTTGATAACGAAGGAGGTGTACTTAGCCAAGGTGTCACGTATACAGTTGAACAAATGCCTGATGGCCGACGGTTCAATGCTAAGTAAGATGTTTTGTATGTTAATAGTTCTAATCTGAATTTACGTTAATGCTCATTCGAACTCGGAATTTCTGGTTAGACTTCATTTTAAAATATTTATTCGAGATTTAAATTATTATTATTTTTTTTTACATAAAATAAGTTAATGCTTGACAACAACCCCACCTGATGGTAAGTGGTGATGAAGTCTAAGATGGTGACGCACTAAGTTATAATGGCCTATTCACTCTCCTCTTTAAAACTTCCACATCGTAAGTAGCCGGGAACACCGACGCGAGCAAATTATTCCAGTCCTTTGCAGTGCGCATAATGAATGAAGACGCAAACCGCGTCGTCCGTGCAGGTGGTACGTTCACTACGTAAGGGTGGATACCTGCCGTACGTCGAGTTGTCCTATGGAGAAACGCACATTATACTACATTTTGATATAAAATATCGAAAATATGCTCAGTAGCTTTGTCTAGACCATAAAGTTAATATACTAGTAACTCTATGGTCTAGACCAGTTCAGTCAATAAACATTATTGAGTTTTTGTTTTCTTTTTTTTTTATATTAATATCCGACAAACGAGCAGACGAGCCACCTGATGGTAAGTGGTCATCGTCGCCCATGGACGTCAGCAAGACCAAAGGTATCACTGATGCGTTGTCGGCCAGGAAATGAGAAGGTTGGAAAGCAAGTACTGGCTCTTAAGCCCCCAGCTGGAACACGAGTCGCTTGGTGGCTGACTCAAGCAGGAGGGTAGTAGCTAGCCAGGCAGGCTTCATGAAAAGATAATAATACCAGTAATAATATTAATGACTTAATAATAATACTGATAATAAAATCCATACGCGAAGCCCTACCACCAAGCAACCTGGCTTATGTCGCCTCTTACGACACCCTGTTCTGACAACGGGATTGGGGGGAGTATTATAAGCCGCCCCAATACGGCTAAAAGGTTTTATAATACCACGGTATTAATTAACAATAATATTAACATTGTATGTTTTTCTTGTTAAAATGGCTTATTGCCTTTAATGTCAGAAGGAGAGCCGATATCATCTTGATATTATATTACTTCGACAGGGCTATCGCATGACACAAAATATTTAAGTACAATGAGGGTAGTTTGTATTGTTTTATTACGTGCTTTACTAGTGTGGAAAACCGTTACGTTTTCGTGTTGTGCTCCATTATGTATTCACTTGATTATTGAAATCGTTATCTAATACTTTGTAAACCGTTCTCTTACAGTTGGAAGAATACTAACTGAAATATAACTATTATACAGGTCTGTGCTACATCTCCGTCCAAGAAGACAACACCACAATCAGACTTTTACGTGCCAAGCTCAGAATACTGCAGATAGAACCTATAAAGCAACTACTGTGAAACTCCAAGTAAGTAATTTTCATTCAAAAAATAAATTCTTCTTAGCTTAAACTGTAAATGCCAATTTTATTCAACCATTTTTTTTGCAATTGGGTGCAAAAATATCATTTTCATTGGGAAAATTTAAAATAATTGTAAATTTTAAAATCACGTCTTAGTAATTATTCAGTTTTAAATTTAGTTAAACTCTCCATAAACAACTAACAAATCTCCTTTGAGATATAGTTAGATGTGCCTATAAACTTGTGTAAGTTACACAAATTCAGGTATCAACCGCTACTGGTGATCACTTAGAACATTCGTTAGTCCTAAGTTAGAGTGAACTATCGGACACTATAAATCCATCCACTTTAAGGCTTGACTTACGATTTCCGTTCAACAATCCATTTAGTTGGAAACGGGAAATCTGTTTAAATTATTTTAGATGTAGATTATGGAACTATCTCGGATCTGCTAAACTCATTCTATATTGATGAATTCGATTCATTTCATTGCAGATTGCTTTATTTGTTTTTGATTTGCCGAAATACTGGATGTAGTGGAACCTTCAATGAACGCCGATTGTATATTTCATTGGATTGGTTAAACGTAATTATTGTATATGAATATACATAGAGACTGTTAGACGGATATTAATTATTATATTTAATATTTTTATGGGTGCGTTTAACAACATTGAAACAGAGAATCGGATGACAATTGTTTTAATCAAGTTACGTACACAAAAATTATTATTAAAAAACACAATTTTTATTAATAAATAGGTACATCGAATAAATATTTAAGTATATCTGCACACATATTCCCGCAAATAGACATGAAAACCAAAAATTTTAAAAAATTTGCCCGTTTCCGGCAGACAGGAGGCACTTATGGATGTACCGGGTGCGGCTGCGCTCGTTGGTTGTTTTTAAGTGTAATATATTTTATGGTAATAGCAGACTTTAGGGAAAGGCTGAATAGGAACTCATTAAGTTAGTATGAGGTGGGTTAACTATATGAAGCATAAAGTGAAAAATTGGTTATCATATAACTTAACGTAAATACCAGGGCCATTATTGTAAATTCAAATCTCACGCCAAAGAAACTGTTATCATGAATGGTTTTTACGAATTGGATGATTATTTTAAAGTTTTAACTGCTTGAACCCGAGCATGAAATATAACTATTATTATTAGTAATAAATGTTATTTTTAACGGTGACATATAGACATATTTGAATCTGGACCGCTTTGTCGATTCTTTCACCTGTACAATCTAGTAATTTGATTCTTGATACATTTTTTTAAAAATGTAGTTATATTTTTAATATAATTTTTAACACTTACTCAGTGTGGTGTACCAATACTTTAACCAATCCATTCAACGAGAAGTCTCGTGCCCAGGAGCTAGATAGATATCAATTCAAATTCAAAATCATTTAGTTATTTATTAAATACATTAAAGCACGTCATTTTTTGCTTCAATTATCGTTTCGAAAAGGTGTTTTAACATTCAGTAGAAGAAACGGTAAAAAAAAACACCCCAGCACATCTTTTAAAACAATATACGGCAATCACAATGTAAGTTTGAACTTGCGCGGAACTGATTTCGACACTGTTATTACCAGACGTCCTTGTCATTAATATATTCATTTATATCATAATATCCTTTACGTACCAACTGTGTTTTAACGCGGTACTTAAAGGTTTCAAGAGGCAAATCACGTATCAACGTTGGAACCACATTGTAAAAACTCAAATCAATTGAGGTGTATCAATGTGATGATTATAATATTATAATATAATTGCGTTCGTTACGATTCCTCTCACTTTATTTCCGTAACAGCCGCTATCTCTTTAAAGCGAGATAATTTGATACGGCGATTAAAAGGACGTTTGTTTAAGATTTTATGGGGAAAGTTTCCTTAGGTCCCCGTTTGGCTTGCATAATTTTTGTATTAAAGGTAGATAGCGCGGAAAAAATCATCCTTATTTCAACGTGGGCTCTTAACGTAACTACATGGGTGGCGAGATTTATGATAAACATATGAGGAGATGGTTTTACTTAAGTCAGTAAATTTTGGTAGAATTCATTGATCTCATACGAGTGGTCAATGAAGCAGAGAAATCTGAATGATTTTACTATACTTTTATTTTTTGCACGGGTGATTCGAGTTTAAAAACAGGCCCGTATGTCGAATTATTTATATTAATGAAAAAAATATTGTCATTTGCTACACCGGGGGAAAACATAGTAGGTAAACCTGTACATTTAAATGTTCGTTGTGATTGTCTCAGAGATGCGTTAAGATTTGACTAATGTACAGGACTTTAGCCTGTAGCCCATTTCATTATGAGATTGTGAAGATTATGTCCCGTCGGAGATCCGAAAACAGCTGTGGGACAATTATGACCTGTAATGACGATAAGCCCCTAAAGCTCAAGTAAAGTTCACTGAAACCGTTCACTGAGTTTTGTATGTAAAAATTAATTGAAAAACAAACGAACTTTATTTTATCCATAGATTAATTCCTCGAATAAGAATCCGTCACAGTAGCCATAAAATTTTGAAAAATGGTAAAATGATAAAAGTTAGTTCACGCACTCTCATATCGTACTACTAGTGTGGTCGAAATATATATTCGTATCAGCTACCGAAAGTTGAAAAAATTTCGTCATTGTAAATGGACAAAAATTTTCAAATATTTTTTTACCGCATTTCCCTCAAAATGTTTTATGAACACTTTATGACTTCTTAGAATAAATAGGCAGTCATCTGTCACAGTTTATGTACGTATAACTAGCAAATGCCCTCGCTTCGCTTCGGAAAAACTACCTTACGCTTAAAAATTCGTCTGGGTTTTTCTTGTTGTGTGAATTAGGAATACATGTATTAATTCATAACTTTTTTATTTATGGTTGGATTGCAATGAAACAAATTTTTAATTTAAAATGACGCTTACTGCAATATATTACGGAAAACCAAAACGAAATCGGTTAAGCCGTTTCTGAGATTAGCGGGAATAAAGGCACAGACAAACAGACAAAATAATAACTATTGTTTAGGGTTCTATTGCGTTAATAAAGACCCGTAATAATATTTTTTCTCATATATCATTCATGTACAGAAATCGATCAGTTAGAATTTCATTATTAGTATAGATTAGATAAATATATGTATGTAAATTAAGTGGTAAATTCTTACAATTTCCTTAATACCTTTTTAATTACGCCCTTTAAAAATACAGAACACATACATATTTGTGCCATTTATATCAAGCTTTTTCATTTCACACAACGGACGTGATTTCTTTATATCCTTACGTAACCAAAACTACGAGAATATATTTATTGACAGTATTTGCAATATACATCTGTTATTGGATCAACAACATTTATGTGTTTCGTACACATTTAGTCGTTCAGTTAGTCTTTATCTCGAAAAATAAGATCAAATCCTAAATAAGGAAGGGACAGCAAAAAGGAAAACCACGCGAATAATTTTATAATGATTCCGGTTTTCCGTCAAAAATCTTGGAATAATCAAACGAAACTTTTTAGCATCGAAATAAAACGCTTTAATTATAATCACTAGTGGTTTCATTCTCCGAGCCCAAAAGCATAGTTTCGTCACGGCATATTCGGCTTTGTACCAGTCGAATGCACATGCAAATTTATAATGGTGAACGATACAAAAGACTTAATCATCTGTAATTTTATGTCTGTTCAACTGTCATGTAAGCGTTTTGTTCTCTTTCATGTTGTACTGTACAATTTTGCTTCGGCTTCATAGTTTAATTGTCAGGTAGCACAATCTTCCCATTCCCTGAAGTACGTAACAGAATTTCAACTAATTTTGCGTTCGATGTATTAATTGAGGGACTTTGAATGGATTATTATTGTGTCGCTATGTACCTTCGTTACAATTGATTACTCCTACATTTATTTTGATTTCTTGATTTATCATAATCCTGAATTTTACACGTTACACGTTTCCTTAGCAATTGGCAAATTTCATAAGATATTTGAGGGCATTATTTAGAATTATCCGAAATGCAGGTTCCTTCACGATAGTTCCCTTGACTAAAGCAAGTAATACGTTCAATTAAGAACGTACTTTTGTAATTACTCTTGTGACTAGGAAAATCGTGATAATGCCAAATGTTAAATTACTAACAATTATTACTTTTTAAATGAGGTCATATTTATTAATGAAACCAAAGATTTTGACCCTTTAAAAATAAGGATTCGATCGATCTTTAAAGGATTCCTGACAACGGGATTTATGATTTAAAAATTACATTTCTTTTGTCGAAAATATTCCAGTGTCTTTAGAATTCAGTTGCAGGCTTATATGAGTAGATTACTAAACTCAGTCTCAACCAGAATAAAATAAAGAAAATCGAATACTTTGTTATGTAAAGTAAGTTAATGCATGACAACAATCCCACCTGACGGTAAATGTCGATTAAGTTTAAGATGTTGAACGTATTAACTTTAGAAGCTTATTCACTCTCCCCTTGAAAACTCATATTCATTCAGACAATACAATATTTACAGCAGACAATCTTAAATCTTCTCCCATAAAACACGAGATGGAAATTATTCTCAAATTTTCTTGCACGTGGTTACAAAAACAGCATGTCGTTTGATATGAAATTACGTTTTTGGCCGCTTCGTTTCAAGTCAGCTCTTTTTGTGATAGCCCACACCACATATATTTTACATTTTATGAATTATTTTACGTTATCTTTCTATTTGTTGGTTTGCTCAAGAAAATATGATTTAGATAGGCATATTCTTCTTAATTTTGCCAAGCAAGTTGCTTTAAGTAACGTTGAATTTTTGTTTTAAACATTACAAACATAGTTATTGCTAGGTTAGGAACTTCCTTCACAGCGGGAAGAGGCTACTCCAACCCGTTGGCCAAGCTCAGTTTGGCAGACTTCACATACATTAAAAAAATCCAAATGAACTTTTGAGATCTCTTAGATATGCAGGCTTCGACGCGATATTTTTAAACATGTAACTTCAGCTGAAAAATAGAGCAATTTCAATACGTTAATGACTCTTCTCTTATTGATTAGGCTTAAAATTTGGTTATAGTCTGAAATCATTACTTGTAACTGTTATTGATTTCATAACTCATAACTCAGCTAAGTTTTTTTTTTTTTTAAAATAACATTCCTTAAGCTTTTCTATCAAAATATAGTTCTTACTAACTATGGACTATGGCCTGAATATTACTCATTGCGAGAGGAGATCCGAGACCAGCAGTAGGACGACATGAGTTGTAATGATGATGATAATCTGTTGATACTTCTAACCTAACAATCACATTTACTACTCGTCATACACTGCTCGTGGTACATTCTACTGAAATGGACGAGGCAATGGCGTTTGGTTTCCTCTTTTGAAGTTCGCTGAGTTTAATTCCGTAGGTACTACTAAAACTCAATCTAGAAACATTTTTTACGTGCTATGAGTACAGATTATGCTGTGAATGACTTCAAGTCAAGAGTAATGGGCATTTTTTAAATTACTGCACTTAACCATCTAAGGCTACGTCGCCACTTACCATAAGGCAGTGTAGGGACACAAGATATAAAATTACTCTAGCACCAGTGCAGTGGCATTTAAAAATGAGCAAAATCAGCATATCACATATGCACTGGCTTGAGTTGCGATATTTGTGCACTTTAAGTCTGTTCCCGTGCTCCCCCATTGTCATAAGTATAGTTATAATAATTTCGGTGATAAAGTACGTGCAGAAATTTTATTTTTAATTTCGACTGAACCAACAGTAGGATTATAGTCAAACTAATAATAAGGAAAAAAACATACGAAATCTAGTTTTACTACTTTTTTCTTTGTTGGAAATGCATTGAGGATAGGTCTTGATATGGAATAGCCGGCAGTGATTGCATTTCATTCTATTTCCTAATTAACATATATCCAAAAAATTTGAAAACTCTTTTTACGTGCAATTACATTTTGAATATTGATGCTGACTATTCCAAAATACGTCAAGATTAAGTAGAGTATAAAATAAGTTTTCTTGTGACATAAAATAAAGCACTGCAAGTTTTCGAAGCGTAGATTTAGGTAATCGACTTATCGACTTGTCTGATTGAAATGTTGGGACGACAGGCGAGGAAACATTTTGCTTCAGAAACGAATATAACTTGTCTTGAGTTCTTACCAAACACTTGAACCACAGGTAGATCGATTGTAAATATAAGTAGTGGCATTTTATTTTATTACAATTGTTATTACATCTAGTTATTAAAGAACTGTAGTTAATTCTTAGTACCAATATTTTAATGATCAATTGTGAGATGGTTGGTAGTTTTTTTGTATGAAAAAAGCATTAAAATTAGTGATCCCTTTGAAGTATAGCAATGCCCGCGTCTGTAGGATGTTACCTGAACACGGATTCTTACACGTATCCCCTCGTAGTGCGAAAGGAGCAGTGACACTGGTGGAAGACCATAACATCAGCTGCCGTTCTGTTCTCACCTGAGTTTTGTTCTCACCCATCGGACAAAGAGATTGGAGAGCGTGCTCAGAAATTGTACGAAACAATTCTTCCATCGAACAACCCGATGTACGGCGAGTGTCCATTCTTATATCATGAACATCCTGCCTGTCCGGACGACGCGTTTGCGTAGTCCTTCGTCATGTGCACTGGGAAGGACTGGAATAGCTTGCCTGCGTCGGTACTCACTACTACGTATAATGTGGGAATCTTTAAGAGGAGAGTGAATAGGCTTTTGTAAGTTAAGGCGCTCAACATCTTAGACTTTATCACCACATACCATCAGGTGGGATTGTTATATGATTGAGAAATGGACATTTTAGTTACAAATCCAAACCTGACGGCTTGAAGTTAATTTCAACTTACACAATTTCATTACTTACTTAGTTAAGTTCTTTTTAATATCCTATTCCTTAAGCTGTTCAAAAGATAGGATAAGTTAATAAGGAGGTGGTTTTATTACTTTTTATATAACTTAGTTCAAAACAGTTAAAGTTACCAATTAACAATTTGACTATATTATCAAAGAGCAAATTATCTTCTACCACTGTTGACACAAGTTTCGGTAAATCTGTCGAGTTGCTGCGCCACGAACAGTATCGAGAGATATTTCAGTTAAATTAAATTTTGAAGCGCTTTTCAGACCAGGCTAGCAATTTTAAGTATCAACATTTGAATTTATACTGATTACTTGCAGTATTTTAATTTTAAGAGAAATTAATGACATGTAGGTATGTAATTAATGCATTAATCGATTCAACATCATTGCAGAGACCGACCAAGTCTCGATAAATAGGTTGTTTCGTAGTATACAAGGCGCTATATACATATGTATGTATTATACGTCATGCCAATCTGCTTGGAAGGACCCAGATCAAGACTTAGTTCGCTAATGGACTCAGTTAAATATATATATCCAACGTAATAAAATATAACTTGCCTCCAATTCAGCTTGCACACACATAAATTACACCCTAAAGCCAAGCGCCCAATAAACGGATATAAAGAAAGGCGGAATGTAACGAAATAAAGAAACAGACGTTGGTTGGTGAAAAAATCTTTACCGCAATTTTTGTAGGTCTTCCAAGAAAATTGGCGAATCGGCTTCTAAAAGTGTCCACTATCTTTTGACCTCCAAGATTACAGATAAAATCCTGAAATTTATTTATTTTCTTTTGATGGTGGAAACAAGTGTATAGTATCGCTAATCTCAAATGATAATGAGATTTTGGATATTAAATATCAAATTTGAACGATATAACTGAAGTCCTTTTAAAACACGTGGAGACAAAATTGACACAATTGATTTATAGTGTAGTTTTATTAATACTAATACATATTTGAGTCAAGAATAATATTGTATTTCGAAAACGAAAAGTTCCAATTTACAAAAATATTGAAAGTTCGGGTCAAGTAAAATTGGTAATGGTTTTATTTTAGCAAAGTGAAAATACCAAGGCTAAGTAAGGATCTAATTTCATGACGCCGCGTTAGAAGTGTCAGCAAATCCAGTACAAAAGAAAACTTCTAATCTGTGCATTCTTTCCTGTGGATTATTTGAAGAACCTTAGGGCTATTATTTAGATTGAATACTTTTTTAACACACATGCATATGGAATACGTTTTGTAAATTTATTGTGTGTAACATATGTGGTATGAGTATTATATTAATAGAGTTGAATGAATTTTATTAAGCCATTCAATATTTTAATTTAGTCTACATTAAATCCTTTAGGAAGTATAAAACGGGATGAATTGTCTTTAATAAGTATGACAGAGATTTGAGACCGATATGTAGAATATTTTTTCTAAAAATCACGGTCAGCTATTTAAGGCCCTTATACTTCACTTTCAAATAAATCCTCTTTGACGATACCTTTTTTGTTTCTGTTAATGTGTTGATTGCGTCTAACGTAATTTATGAGACCCCTTTAACAAATATAATTTATTTTATCGTGTCTATATAAAATTCTACATACATCAAATAGTTTCATAATTTGCTATAGCAGTAACAGATTAGACATGTTTTAATTAAGAAAGAAACAATATTAATCCTGATATCTTTTTAAATATTGCGTTTATTTTTACCTGCATTTGTGTTTCCATAATGCAACTAAAGTGTAAGGTTTAGTTAGTGAATATTTTAAAACATTTTGTAACAACATTTTATCAGAAGCGTATTTGTGTTTGTGACTGTGATAAATGTAATTTATTAAAATTAACTTAATATATATACTTACTTTTCAACTTAATAGTCGCTAATTGTGAATTTGTCAAAACTTTATAAATTACTGTATATAAAGAGAATACTTCTTCACCCGCTTAGAAATTGTTATAGTTCAGAAATAAGTTGTTTCAATATCTTTTATTACTTTGAATTTCTTTATCAAAAGTCTCGTCTTTACGCATTTAACAATGGAGACTTTATAGAGGTTCTATTAACACTTAAAAGAGAAGCTTTGTTAGGTTAATTCCCTCTTTTTAAAAGGCTTCGTCTAGACTTAAAGCTTTATTGCATACAGTGTCCATTATACTCGACTTAGGCTGGAAGGGGTTATTAGTTAACGAAGTTAGATAATCTACATTGTTAATTTTAATAGTTAGTTTTTTCTTCCCGTTCAGGATTATAGAGTTTAGTTTATGGGTAGCAATGACCACTAAAAATCAAATAGGACTACACGTGACCGGAATACAGTTAGGTGTATTGCCTACCAAATTTAATATTGAGAGGATGTTTACACAAATTAGTGTTGTAGGTGTACGAGCTATGGTATGCCTTGCCTGTCGTAAAAGGCAACTAAAAGGGGACTTTCAGGGTTGTGGGCGGTAAGAGTGGGAGCTCGAACGATCCGGCTAGTAACTCCGGGAAGGACGACGCTATGTGTGGCCGCGTACCGTCGATAAGATTAGATGGTGAGCGACGGGACATGTTGTCCCTCCCGGGTAAAGCCCGACAGGGTTACCGCGCTCAGAGGACTCCGGGAGGGTTTTAGTGCGGTAAAAATCCCATATAACCAGGCGTCGCTCCAAAATTCTTCCAAAATTCTAAATCGTGAGATTATTCCGAGTTCCATCTCCTCTGTGCCGATGGTGAAGAGGAAATGAACAGCATGCTGTTTAAAAATTTACTGACTTTGAATATAAAAATTAGTTTTGATGCTATACAAATACTGCTCTCCGAGTTCAAACGAGACCAGGTTGCTATTATTAATTGAAAAAATAAATTTACTTAGTAACAATTTGATTAAACAAAACTTATTAAAAATAAAAACTAAACAACACCAAAACATTTTTCATCTTCTAACAAATATCGAAACGCTTCGTGTTCTCGATAGCTACGAGTAATAGAAAACTCCCGAGGAATATCGAAAATTACCGGAACAGGAAACATAACATCGACGAAAGCTCCCGGAGCTTTACAAAGCCTTCGAGTTTCACTTGGCGCTGCTTAAATGAATTTGAAGGAATCAACTACATTGCCTTAAACAACTTTGACGTTTTTATGGTTCAGTACTTTATAATTAAAACAAGGTCGTTTGTCTTTAAAATATATTCTAGGAGTTACCATTTCTGTAAATATTTAATATAAACGCAGGGACTTATACCTTGGTTTTCATGGTCGACCTTCCTTGGTTTCATGGTCCATGGTTTCGATGGTCTGTTTAATAAGTATTGTTCTAAATTAACATATTGATTTTTTGTAAGGTTTTTTTTCTTACACATATTTGGTGTTGGTACAAAACTAAAGTTGCATGAATATCGTGTATGAAAATAAAAAACGAATTTTTAGTTAGATGTTGGTATATAAAGGAATATTTTTTATGTTAACAAATTATATTTAGTTTTTAATTGTCGAATCATGGTGTCGATATTCTTTTGTCAAATCGTGATACATTATCAAATAATTAATATTGTTTGTTTGTATTCTGAACATAGTGTTCATCGCTGCTTTATGGCACTGCGTTATACATTATAAGAGACCTTTCACATATCTTTTGTCGATTTAGTTTTTTCATCATTAACTTGTATATATTAAAATACAAATATTCAGTTAGGGAATCCGATGGTAGAGCGATTGTTTTTTCATTCAAAATACCAATCAAGCCCTACTGGCTTTTTTGACGCGATTATTAGGGCTGTTTTCCCCAAACGAAAGGACGTTATGAATATTAAGAGGCCATTACACTTTGGGATTTCGTCTCAAGGGTGTTTTGATAATCCTATTTGTTCCTGTTCTTTTATTAATATTTAGATGTTACAAACATTTGACTGGAATAATGACAAAGAAAAGTTGTGTTAATAACTTCGTCGAATAATTTTTTTGCTGTACCGTTATTGGAAAAATTTCGCGTTACTTTCATATACCTACATATATTAATGACACTTTAGTAACTGTGCTTAAGACTAACTACATAGTAACTATATTTTATGTGATCATGACGAATTTAAGGCTTATTTAGACGACGACAGGTTTAACAGTGCCAACGACTGGCGAGCGAGGGGTTGAATGTGACATTTGTTTTCGGTTCGCATAAGTGAATAATGTCTCGTAACCTTGACGCCAATCGTCTTATTAAAAAGACCAGCCTCAAACCCATCTATTGTTACACTTACAATGGAACTGGCCAGTTGCACTGTCATACCTGCTTCAGGACTTTCAAAACCAAATTTGGGTTCTACAGTCACCTGCCCTCACAACACTCTACCCACGTTCGTCATTGACGGATACGTTAAGGAGGACATACAGGGTTCAGGACACAGAATTCAGGGAATCCTAGTTTAAAAATATGAGTGTGTGATTTGATATATAATAATTTATTTTCTTATAGTAAAATATATTTATTTTTTCAATATTATCCATGCTCGCTTGGCTTCAAGAAACTTACATTTACGTTTAGAATAGTACCAGCATTGTGTTAGGAATGGATTGTGTTGGTTATACGAATTAGAAACATATTAACTGCAATTGTGGTACAGTCAGATACTCAAATTTTTATTTACTGCCCTCGTAATAGTGTCTCCATATATATTACCTTTTGTTTCCTATTTGATAGGAACAGATCTATTTCCTCTGGTTGAAAGTTATACTAGACTGTGATATCCATAATATAAGTAACTAATACACAAACTATTATCCAAATCTGTTCAGTGGTTTAAGACTGGTACGTGATTAGTCAAATGGACACATAGGTAGACAAAAATAAATATAAAATGTTTTGACCTCTATATAGAAAGCCTACTTATCTGCCTATATCTATATAAAGCCTATATCTGCCGAATCTGCCGTGGCCCGACAGAATCTGCACCAGCCGGTAAGTTAGAGAACCATGACGCCTATTGATCCACACGGCGTCGATGGTTCGCAGACCCGCTGACCACCGCTCGAGCCGCGTCCTCTGCTTCTCTAGCAGCGTATGCTGGATGACCCGCCGCCATCTTCCGACCTCCCCGGGGAGAGCACGCTTTCCACGCTTGCGCGCCTCCGCACGAGACTCGTACGATTCCGCGATTACCTTTGCATCGAAGTCCCAGGGAGGCATACCGGCCAATGCACACGCGGCCTCATGCGATACGGTGCGGCATGCTCGAGTTGCTCTGATCGCCACTATGCGCTGAGGCCTATAAAGCGCCGCCCTGTTTTTTGGCGTCAGAGCATCGACCCACACAGGTTGGATGCTGCGAGAAGACAGAGTGCGCTCGAAGAGCTTGCTCACATCATCCAACAACACAATGGGGTGGTATGCAGCAGGGGACGCCTATTTCTTCATATATATATATATATATATATATGATGTGATGTGATGATGTCGTCCTTTGCCGTATCCGACAATAGCGACTCCTACTGTAAATTACCTGTCCCTTTTCTCTGGTGGCAGCGGATATGACTAGCGAGACCAGACTTTGATGCACATGTCACATGGTGCACAGTCATGGTGCCAGAGTTGTACGTGTACGTATAGGAAGGCTTGGGCCGAGTTTTACGGAGTTGGCGCTTTGTCTCAAGATCTTCGAGACGCTTTTTCTCGAAATTGTGGACGCTTTCATGTATGATGGAGCGCCAATCCGATCTCCGTCAAGCAAGTCCCTCTCAGATATCAGATGATATGCTACATTGCTTGAGGTGACGTTTTAGCACATCTTTGTAGCGGAGGTATTGGCCCCCATGCTTCCTTTTACCAGAGGAGAGTACCGAGTAGAATACCTTTTTCGGTAGTCTCTCATCATGCATACGCCAGAAGTGTCCACACCATCTCAGCTGGTGTTTCATAATAAGAGCTTCAATGCCGGCCATGCAGACTCGACGCAACACTTCAGTATTCGGTACACGATCTTCCCACTTGATGCGCAGGATGGAGCGTAGACAATGAAGGTGGAAAGTGTCTAATTTTCTTATATCCTTTTTGTAGCAGCACCATGTTTCACTGGCATACAACAGTGCAGGAATAACTACGGCTTTATATACCGCTACCTTAGTTTTAAGTTTAAGATCATGCGAGTTCCACACACGGGCACTTAGTTTGCCAAACACTGAAGCCGCAAGTGCAATGCGTGTTGGGATTTCTGATGCCAAGGTGTTGTCAGGCCTAACTACACTCCCCAGGTATTTAAAATGAGTTACTTCTTGTAGCATTTTAGAGTCCAGCATTATGTTGGAGTGGTCTGCCCTAGAACCTCTTGGAGGCTGTTTCATTATTTGCGTTTTTTTAAGACTGATAACCAAACCAAATTTAAGACACGCCGCATACAGTGAATCAACATAGGCCTGTAGAGACTCCATTGAGTCCGCTATCAAGCATACGTCATCTGCATACAAGGCATCCACTACAGAAAACCTAGTAACCTTTAACTTGGCCCTAAAGCGAGAGAGATCAAATATGCACTTGTCAGTTCTTGAGACCAGTTGTAGACGATCTCCGCAGGTCCTCAAGGCGTCTCTCATTACAGTAGCAAAATAAAGCGCAAATAATGTTGGAGCTAAGACACATCCCTGTTTTACGCCACACGTGACAGGAAATTCCTCTGAGAAGTCTTCATCATGACGAACTGATGCCATCATATTCTCGTGAAATTGACGGACTAAGTTTATGAACTTCTCAGGACAGCCCGTCTTCTTTAGCATAATCCAGAGAGCATCCCGTGGTACACGATCGAAAGCTTTTTCCAGGTCGACGAAACACATATACAGAGGACGGTGTTGTTCCAGACTCTTCTCTTGTACTTTCCTTACAATAAAGATCGCAACAACCGTACCTCTGTTAGGACGAAAACCACATTGAGATTCAGGCAAGACCTCTTCCGCAAGGTGGGCTAGTCTGGTGTTGAGTATGTGAGCGAGTATTTTTCCCGCTGAGGAGAGAAGTGAGATACCCCGGTACAACCCACAGTCAGAGATGTTACCTTTACCTTTATACAGCTTACATATGAGGGCATCTTTCCAGTCTTGTGGAACTTCTTCACACGCCCATACCTTCAAGATGAAATGAAATAGGGTTAACTTTATTCCTGATTCACTATACCTAAATAGTTCTAATGGTAAACTGTCTCTCCCAGGGGTTTTCGCATTTTTGAGCCGACTCAATGCTGCTACATACTTGTCGAAAGATGGCGGCTCCGCCATCTTTTCATTCAGCGGTAGACCTTCGAGCGCCTCAACATACTGTATGTCAGTGGTCTGTGTGACAGGATTAAGAACCTCGCCAAAGTATTCGGCCCAACGAGCTAGCACATCTGTGCGCTCCGTTAGTTGGCGAGTAGCATCCTTGTTGTTGATAGGAGCTACTTTTTTCGCTTTCGGACCAAAAACAGTCGTAAGGCACTCAAAAAATCGAGCAGTCTGATTTGTGTCAGCATACAGTTGAATTTCAGTAGCTTTGCCAAGCCACCATTTATCCTTCAGGTCTCGCACTTTCACCTTAAGATTATGAAGGGCCTTATTCCGTGGTGATCTAGTAGAAGACTGGAGGGAGCGTCTAAAATCTACTAGAAACTGTTTTACTTCCAAATCAGACGCATCAAACCAGTCTTGGTGTTTCTTCTGCGTCCTTCCAAAGACATCTAAGGCGGCATCATAAAGGCTTGTTCATTTATTGAGCTGGACTCAACTAAATCTGGCCTAGTTCTGCTAAAGGCAGTATCCAGATTCTTCCTCACGTCAGCGTTACGTAACAACTTAGGAACGTCCAATTTTGGCGGTATTTTATTCGCAGCTCTACGCAGAGGTTTTATTTTTAGACGTAGTTTGGACCTTACTAGCCTGTGATCAGTCCAGCCTTGAGCTCCTCTCATTACACGTGTTACCAACACTTCGCTGAGGTCTCTGCTACGCACTATACATAATCAAGCAGATGCCAGTGTTTAGATCTCGGATGCATCCACGTAGTTTTTAGTTTGTTAGGGAGCCGCAAGTATGTATTAGTTATAGAAAGGCCGAATTCAGCACATAACGTGAGGAGATCTATGCCATTAGAGTTACATTTTCCCACCCCGTGTCGTCCAAGAACCCCATTCCAGGCATTAAAATCAGCACAAACGCGAACATTGAAATCACCCATGAGCACGATCTTATCCATTGCAGGTATTCTCGCAAGGACATTGCGAAGTTCTTGATAAAACCTGATCTTATCATCGTCCGAGGAGGGTAGAGTAGGGGCATATACACTAATCAGGTGGATGTATTTTATGTAAGTTAACTTAAGCCGTAGAGTAATAATTCTATCATAAATGCCTTTTGGGAGTTCCAGTAAAGACTTTGCTAAGTTATTATGTATTGCAAAGCCTACTCCACTGCGTGCTCTCTTGCTGGTTGGTTTTCCACTCCAATAATAGGTATATCCTCCAAGTTGCTCCCGCAGTTCTCCCGTGTCGCTGAGATGGGTTTCGCTAATTGCAGCAATATCGATGTTGTATCTGGCCAACTCTCTTGCAATAAGTGCGGTTTTCCTTTCGGGACAGGCATTCCGATCATTATCCAAAAGGGTACGGACATTCCAGGTAGCAAGACATAGATATTGTTTCTTCATATTTCCAGTGACTTGTTTCTTGTTTCGACCGCATTTGATGGTGAACAGATGACCGCGGGTAGCCACCTGTGTAAAAGGTGAGACGGACTATGTTTAGGCCACCTTTTCTAGGCCCCTCCCCATGTTGGGGAAAGCAGAGCGATCCTAAATAGGGCTGCTTTGTCATCTGACGAGCTGCCGAACCAGACCTCCCGCCTCAATCGAGGACTGGAGCGACCATCACCGTCCGATCGCCTCACGTGCAGAACACCAACTAAGGTTCGGACACACCAGGCCCTCCCCCCATCGCCAGGGCTCCATCGCCGTAGGACTTTGAAGATCGTTAACCTTGTTCATAGCAGGAGTCATCTGCGCGTGAGTGTATTATAGTGAACAAACCGTTGCGCTGGAGTGAGTCCACTCTCTCGTCTTCCATAACCTGTGCTAATGGATTGGTTGACCAATACGACTAGCAGGAGACGGAAGCTGCATTAATTAGCCACATGACGTCTAAGACACCGCCGTATGACTTTTAAGGCATATTACAGATGCCCTGCCCCATCGCCGCAGCGGCCGATAGCACTTGCCTATCGAAGTTGCTCGCCCACAAACGCCGAGGGGGACTTTCACACACTGCCTCTTCCGCCAAGCAAACGCCGTACCGAAGACCATCTTCTCCGTCGCTGCTGCCGTTGAGGACTTCACCCGTAATCCTGGGCATGGGTTCTGTGTTATACCCCACGGACTTGGGTCCCTATTCGAACTTCGCCACTCTCACACCTCGGCCTACTGAGATGTAGAGTGCCCACCCCCGCGACAAGGACGCGCCGAACAGGAGTTACCTCAGTGAAGAAATAGGGAAAGAGATCCTATCCTCCCTGAAGTCGTATTAATGTCCAAGTACAAGCCCAAGACAAAGGAGACAAGACAAATATAGATTAGTTGAACTAGAACGATGTGGAGGGGGCCATTATTCTATATATATAGGAAACCATTGAAACCCTATACCATATGTGCACTTGCCAAGACTATGCATCGATGAGCGAGTCAATTCGAACACGCAATCCACGTGTTGAATATTCATAGCATAGCTCGACAGAACTGCATAATCCATAAGCAATGGAGATATTGCGATGAATTGTCTTAGCTCGACTTCGGGTTAAGTCGTTTTGCGTTATTTCGTTATTAACCAACCGAGATGGTTGTGTTAACTGGTTCATGCATTTTTTTTAATAGATAGTAGTAGTATTCTTTGTGATAATATTATTTTTAAAGAATCGCAAATTTTCATGTAAACTCCTTGTATTAAGCACTGCTATCGTCCAATCCTAAAGTAGTCTTGTACTTTTTCTCTTTATACTAACCCTAAGATTCAATCTTATCTATTACTAGTAGCTGGCCCCTATTTCGTTCCAGCTGAACTATTAAGCTAGTTTATACAAAGTATTAGCCCTATAAGGCTATGTCCGGATGAATGTATCTTTCAAATGGTACAATAACTTTTAGGTATGTGCCGTGATTCTTAAGATTGTCTTCTGCATTTACACAAATTCATAAAATTTGCTCTCTCTATTTATAATATTAATATAGATAATTTTATTTCATTTATATCATTTTTAATAGGTACAATATGCACCGAGAGTTAAGGTGTATGTCAAATCCGGTGCATCATCTGGCAGGATTCGAGAAGGGGAAGTACTAATCCTAGGTAAGTTTTAGTAATTCATTAAGCTATAAAATTACTTCATTAATTTTATAGATATATCTACTGTGTTAATTTTACTTTTCTTTACAAACAATAGAACATTTTTTTTAATATTAATAGCCGATAAACGAGCAGACGAGTCACCTGATGGTAAGTGGTCACCGTCGCCCATAGACATCAGCAAGACCAAAGGTATCACTGATGCGTTGTCGGCCAGGTAATGAGAAGAAGGTTAGAAAGAAGGTACTGACTCTCAAGCTCCCAGCTGGAACACGACGAGTCGTTTGGCGGCTGACTCAAGCAGGAGGGTGGTAGCTAGCCAGGCAGGCTTCACGGAAAGATAATAATACCAGTAATAATATTAATAACTTAATAATAATACTGATAATATAATCCATACGCGAAGCCCTACCACCAAGCAGGCTGGCTTCTGTCGCCTCTTACGACACCCTGTTCTGCCAGCGTGGGACTGGGGGTAGTATTCTGAGCCGCCCCAATACGGCTGAAATGTATGAGTATACTTAATTGGAACTAATTACTACAGAACTCCGAAAGAAATATAACTTACTTATTTTTCTGATTCTAATTCTGAACATACCTATAATAACCATAACTATATAAATTAATAGATTTTGATATCAATTAACCAATCGGTCACTAGAGGTTCTTTAATGGATACCAATCTCCAATAATCCTGTCACTGTGACACACTGGACAACTCTTTTGTATCTAGGGACACCTGTTAATCTTCAGGTCTGCAAACCACCTAATTTAATTTTCCTACGATCGCTTTACCAAAAAAGTGGTCTTCATTTAGGGAACTAGAGATAAATTACATAGCCTATTGACTTTTATAACCAACTTTATTACTAGACATCTAGGCTTAATCGGGATCACGAACTTCGGTAAATGGGCTAGTTACGATGTTTTACGTTGATGTCGGAGTGACTAATTGAAATCTCAATGCTATACCTATGTAATGAAGTGAGAACAATTAAATGTACATGTCATTTCAACCATTTATTTTTAAAATAAGAATTTACCTTATAAAACAAAATGACTTGAAACGGTGGCTTGCTTTTAATATTGTTACAAACTATGCTGATGATAAAACATGCCGCCTCAAGCTTTGTTAGAATTTAGTAGAATTAAATCTAACTTACATATTTTGATACTTAAAACGTGATATAAGAGATGCATTACTCACTGGGAGAATGTGATTGACACAGTTTAGGCCTTTCAACTGTTGTTTGGATTCGAATCCGAGAAATAAACTTCAAACCATCGAAGTTAAAAATTATGCACGGACGAGATATAATTATTTTCTTAAGCGTGGAAAGACTTGATGAGAAAATTCGCATGCCCGAAATTTCTTCATAGTGTTCTCAAACGTGTGAAGTCTTGCCACGCGCTTGCGGTCCTGGCAAAGGATTTAAAAGTACACATAAGGGCTTATTAATGGTTACAGTATAAGAATGATTTGTATAGTTGCTCAAAACTATTCAATTTTATAATAAATTAGCAGACCCGCCAGATGATATGTTGCTCGAACGTTTGCTTCTCTGTTATTAGTGGAATCAACAAATAATTCAATATATTTCTCGGAGCTCGATTGCTGCACTACCTACTACTAGTGAATCTAAACCACCTAAAGCCTAACTTTAAGACACACACACACACATATATTGATATATTAAAGCTTAGAAATACTGCTTGCTTAATATTATGGTTTTCACAGGTTGTCAAGCAAGTGCAAATCCGAACAACCTAACCTACAAATGGTTCATAAACAATGAAGAAATAATTAATGTCAACTACAACGAGTTGGTAAGTTCACTTTTTTGAATGCATTGGTACAACAAGGTAGGTTATAATTGTGAACCTATATCGTTGGGGAATCTACAAATATTTAATTGCGTACTAGTTATTCATCGGTGCAAATGGAGTTTAGCCGGAACCACAGTCGCATGAAACAAACCATAAGCATAAAATATACAAATTTTAAGTACCCGTACTTGATAGTACTAGTAGTTTAACTGCACTTGTAAATAAATAGGTCTCGTCCGGAGTTCGTATGCATGTACTTTTGACAATCCACGATCAAAATGTATGGATATCATATACTTTTAATAATATGCTGCATCTTCCTTCGTGTAACAGAGGCATCGTGACCTTATAATAAACAAAAGTATATACCAACATATTACTATTGAGTATTGCCTCAAAATTAAGCATTTTTAATGTATATAGATATTTTTTAAAAGTGATAACAATAGCTATACAAATTGTACATGTATAAATTAGGTTTATGTACTGGATACTGCAATATAATGTACTAAGGTTATCTATGTGGCTATAGTGATTTGCCTTGAGTACGCTTCAAAGAACAAAGAGTACGTTGGTTAGCTGCACAGTGAAACTGGTGTGACCATATTTTGGACCTCCGAAAGCTATTGGGTAGGGTGGATTAATTGAGAGTATGCTTATCGGCCACTTCCATGTCCGTCAAGCAGAGGGGTCTGAGGTTTATGTTAGGCGAAAGATTTTGCTCACGGGCCTTGAGTATTTGTCGTTTATGTCTTATTCCTTTTTTTAAGTCGAATGGTCATAAAATAATATCACGGTGCGAGGGGCGAGCGAAACGCTTAACGCAATTCCTACAAATTATTCACTGGGCAAATTTATTAATGTATATACACGAATATATAGCATATACATATATAAATAATATCATAAAAAATATTACCGCCCAAATAATACTACCTAAGACGGGAAACTGAAATGTGATGTGGCTATTTATTTATTTAGCTCAGGCATGGAAGCCTGTGCGTTATTACTGAGTATGTAAATTAGATATGTATGTATATTATAATCTGTTGTGGCTGTACGCTACCTTAATTTAAGAAACAAGCAACCTTATTAATATGTATGCGTCACGGAATTAATTTCCGGAATTTTTTCGTCTCGCGTCTCAAAAATTCCCACCCGAGAGAATTTTCAAATTTGATCTTGGCACGCGGAACACCTGCAGTATGCATTTTGCATTAGACATGAAACTGTGCGCTTTTTGCTGTGAGTATTTTGCTGTACGGTGATGATTACACATAGAGAGATAATCAAATTCTTTCCAAAAGTGTTGCAAAGTCGATCATGACGTAAACTCCTCAGTGCTACACTTTTGTAACGAAGTTTTACATCTGTGTCAAGTATTAGGAACTTTATCGAGGGAATTTTAGCGTTTATTATGAATATTTTCCTTGGTTCGAAATTTCATTCCATGTTGACTTTCATAAAAGCTTTTTGAACTAAGACTACTCCATCGCTTCAGAAAATCCCGCCCATGAGCAGGGCAAGAAGAAGGAGCAATAAATCGCAAGAACATTCTTCTACACAGAGTTGCAGATACTTCTATTGATTTCTTGCTTATATTTCAAGCTCACATCTAAAAAGTTCGGTGACTTCTAATAATTTTCATTTTCCCCAGGTGTTATCGAACGTGTCTCGTCGGCACAACGAAGCAACAGTGAAATGCGAGGTGCACAACGCGGTTGGCAATAGCGCCGACACCAAGACGCTGGAAGTCGCTTGTAAGTCCCGCTCTTTATGATATTAGCCACGACAGCTTGTTAGCTCCGAGCCGAAACGGTTTAGGTTTGACGACGTTAGTGTAACGTAGTTTATTTTGTTTTGGAAGAACAGGATAGGGGCAAATTGAAACTATAGAAAAAAAAAAAACATCAACTAGTAAACAATATTTACACCGGGATGCATTTCTATTAAACATTTTCAGTCCGTCCATAGCTTAATGTTAACGACACTCAATAGTTTTCCAAAATCGATCGGTGGTTCTTTGAAAATCGTAATATATTATATGACAAGGAAGAAACTTCCTACTGTAACGGCTTAGTAGAAAACCTATGAAAGGATTTGTAAAATTTTCAACATTGTATTCTAGATGGATTCTGAATAGCGGTCAATCCCTTCTAGTTTATAGAAAAAGCATATTCACGCGGTCAAAGCTATTCAGTTTACTGCTATTCTGTTATAATAAAATCGGAAATACAATATTTATATAAATGGCGTAGTTTAGTTTATTGGTTTTCATGGTTACTCAAATAGCTTTTGCAGTTGAATAGCGAAATCGTTGGTTATAGCCGTCAAGGGATACACGTAATACACGACTAGTGTTCTAGTCTAGGCGTTCTATAAGCCAGTACTAACACCGTGATATCGCGATGCAAATATCAAGATAACGCAACACATACGCTGCACAATGACCATAATAACTTAGCATTGTCATTAAAAAAGAAATTTCGACGAGGAAATTTTATTGTATTTCTGTGCTATAAAAAAATTTAACAATAGAAAAGCCATGAAAGTTTCTATATGAGTTCAGTATAACGAAAAATAATCTACATCTTAAAATGTGTCCAATATATTTCTCTCAAATGAGTTTTCGTCAAACTATATATTATCTTAGAATCTATCACTTTATATTTTGTTCAGAAATTCCTATATTGTTTCTATAATAATTGATAATTTTTATGACTTTAAAAGCATATTTATCTCACAAATTATAATGAAATCATCAACAGGTTTTGAAGAAATTCCTAATTTATATGTATTGGATTATTTCTTGGTATTGTTAGACTAATTTAGTTTATTTCCAAGTTCGAAACGAAATACTTATTACGCCATGACATTCCTAAAAAACGATGCCGTCAACAAAGTACAATGCGGGGTCAAGAATAAAATGGGGTAAGAAAATTACGAAACCTTTTATTTAGGATTTTTGTCTTAAATATGAATTTGAGAGCTTTCTGTCTTAAGTAAGAACTTAATTGTAATGGCCCTGATACTAGAACAATGAACAGAAATGTAAAAAATATTCAAGTGTTTTCTGAAATTCTTTATTCATTTGAAATGTGAATGAAATGGTGAAAATAAAATTTGAATTTAAATAAGAAAATTTCGAGTCGTTTAATTTAATTGATGTACAACATTATTTTGAATGCGAAAGTTTTTGTCAAATGGATTTTATCCTTGGGCTTGTTTATAATATGATATAATTACAAATTACCAATGTCTAGGCATAATTCCACTGTAAAACGATTTCCGACTTAATAATAAAAATGTGCATGTTATTTTAATTTTCACATATGTTGAAATAAAAGTTGGAATTCGTAAAATAGTAATTAACAATTAAAATTAAAATTAGATTTATTTAAACTCATTTATTTCATAAAAGTACGTAATTTTCTTTTTCTTTACTTAGTAGGTTGTCGAGTAATAAGATGAATAAAATCATGTTGAACGTCGAAAAGTGTTTTATTAAAACTATCATACATCATACACACACACATATACACAAATTAACACACTTCGCACTCCCCTTAATAATTACAGTATCAAACTCCGAATAAAAATATTAGTTGACATGTAATTTTAATAGACATTGAAATGTAGTATATGTCAGTAATAAGTCTTCGAAATTGAAACGAAAAATTTACGAACAAATCTCGTTTAGCCATTGTTTTCTGAGAAACATTTCTTTGAGTCATTCTTAGTATATTTCTCAGCCTTTATTCACAAAGGATACTACTGTCATAGATCTATGAATTAATTCTTAGCTCTTTCTTGACTAATACACTTTTTCAATTGGGATCGTTGCTCAAAGAACATTAAGCTTTACTGAGTACTTATTTAATAGGGATTCTCCAGTGTTATCTAATATTACTACTGAAGAAAAACTGTAGATGGTAGATTAGCCGGCTCGTGTGATAATAGAAAAAATGGCCGGGCTCTGAATTTTCACAATAGTTGTTAAACGAGCTTATAAAGGAATGCTTGATGCGAATTTAAATGTGTGTTGTAATCACGTTCGATTGTACGTAATGGATATTTGTAGTAAAATAGCATTCAAAAGTAGAACGAATGAACGATGTAGCCAAAATGTTATCAGTACTCTGTAAAATTATATTAATCTGTAAAAACAGTTAATCGCACATTCATCGGTCTTTAGAAGTCCAGTATAATAAAGCTCCCAGTCCTAATTGGGGCCATTTCGACCGATCTTTTGAACGTAATAAATACTATAATGTAGTATAATTCAGGGAGCAATGTTGGTGATCCTAGTTTGTAGCCGGATTTCGTCACGTTAGACTCAATTACGAGAAGGAATACTGTATATGTATGTTAAGAATTCTTTACCGTGCTATGTTAAGTGGGTTTCCGTTATGAAGGCAAAATATGTGAATACAATTATTAATTTTATACAGGTTTTTTTTATTTATTAAAAATACCTTTATTTCTTTTAAAAACTTGTATAGTTGTATGGAATCCATATCTTAAACTTTATTTTGCATAGTACAAAAGGTTGTGTATATTATTTATACATACGATACAAAATTATACAGGAACCTGAAACAAAAAAATAAACCCAGTTTTTATAACTCACTTCAAAAAAGGCGGCGGTTCTATGTTCGACTGCATGTATTTTTTTTATATATGAGTATGAGTTTCGGAGATAAAAGAGTGGAACTCCTCAACGGTGGGGAATAATTGAACCGTGTTTAGATATTTGCTGTCAGTAATACTAAAATTACGTTTTTATGCGAAGGTGAGGATTTGACAATGGGTTCTGATGATCACGTGTAAAAGTTCTAAACAAATAGCAGTGATTGAGCAGTGTTTATGTATGTATAGCTATAACCCCGTTGTGTATAAACTGATTAAGATGTGTCTTGTAATCTATTCTCTATAGAAGTTGACCCATTTAAATATGAGGAAGATGTGATGATGGGTTCTCAACATAAACAGTAGAACTTCTCACGGGATAGTAGATAACATTTCAGCCGTGTTTCAAGATATTTGCTATAACAAATGTGAAGATATTTGCTTTGTTTGGTAATATTATAATTGCAAAACCATTCTATCATTAAACAGAATAATGTTTTTTTTAATAAGTCTTGTAAGCATAAAATGCAACTGTTCAAGAGATTAGAAAAAATCAACTGTATTTTGAGTTGTTGACTTTGGTACCGGTTACAAGCCAAACCTATCATTGTATCGTAATGCATATAATAATATTATAATAGTTTTTTAATAAATTATAAATATAATATTCGTAAGATTTTTGAAGTCGGTTTGATTAAACAATGTTTTTTTTCTCGCATAACAAATTTTTAATTTGTATAACCTGAATATAATTGAACATTATTTTGAAGCTTAAATCAGTTACCCATTTCTGAAGAAAAATATACTTCATTTAAATGTAAATTAACACTTCGTTCCTTGTTTTGTTTTGTAATTTAAGTCATAAACGAGCTTAATCACCGTCAAAATACTGTGAAAACCTTGTAAACCCAAAAATCGTTTACGGTTAAAATTTGTTATTTAGTAACAACTTAATTTATTATGACATAGTATTTTAAGTGACCTTATTTAAATTGTCTTATTGAGATTCATGGGTAAATAAATTAAATTCTGGCAACCCTGAGTATATAAACTATTTATAGGTGAAATTAAAAATGCATTTTTTAAATTTAAAAAAGGTGTATGGAAACATTTTTTGAGAGTTAAATAATTTTCTTCTAAAGTGATCAGTAGTGGAAGAAAGAGTGGCAGGGAACTCCCAAGGATAATTTTGCTGCTTCACCGCTTATGTATATTTACATACATACTGAAACTGAGTATGGGAATGTGAATGAATGATATAATATTTATTCAAAGTTGATTTTTACCAAAACTATTAGAATGTCAAATTACGTCCTTGAAGAAGAGTTATTTTTCGTACTGACAATTACAGAAAGCAAGTAATACTACTTATGGTTATATGTATATTAAATTCAAGTTCAAGTATTATCTTTGAAGTAATCATCATATTTGTAATAACCTTTCTTCATAAGAATGCTTTTGACATAAGTTTATAATTTACAGTATGACATCTCCGTTAAATGTAATGGAAGTTTAATAAAATATTTCCACATCCACCCATGAAATAGTCACCAGTTTTGTAAAATCTGAAATTTGGGACAATCAGTTCATCTTTATTCCTGGTATTAATTTTGTAAACCTCACTCTTAAGAAAATTCAGAGTGTTTTTTTAACGTACATAATAATATTTTTTAACGATCTCATAACGAGTTTCTGGTAAATGATTCAAACTGCTCTTTTCTGTAATACAAAAATCGCTTCAATATCAGCAGCTGAGCCCCATAACAAAAGACTATCAGACATCACCTGTGAAAATAGCTAAAATAATTAATCTCACTGTTTCTTTATTAGTTAAGAGCCTCACTTTTTTAGTAGCGTAAACTGCGAAGCTGTTTGCATTTTTGATAAAAACAGTGGCGGTCCTAATTTTCTCCTTAGGACATTCCCATGGCAATGTTTGCTCCTGGGAAAACATTTCATTAATAATTCCTTTATGGATACGCTCAAGAGAATGAGATTTTATAAAGCCAACTGATTGTGTTGGGAAAATTAACCTCTCACTTCATTAACTGAATGGCCGCGGTTCTTCATTCTATATACGCCTCTTATTTTACCTCCAGTCTACGATACTCCTGCTGCGAACGCTCATAGATGAAACTGCTTGCATGTTTATTAGTTATAACACACATCTTAATACAAAACATCTTAAAACAATTCCCTTTACATAATTATCATATGATGATCATTCTAGTCCAAAGCACAAAGCCAAAGCACATTACATATATACAAGTTCTTTATGTAACAAGAGCTACGCTCTTGTACTGCGCATCAACATAGTTTTCATATTTCATTACGTTCATAACATACAAGTAAAGGAGGTATGCAAGGAACATAATAATGCGTTATAATCCACTTCACGACACGAGGTAGGCAACACGGCATGTTTAGAGAGTCTCGTTACTTGCCTGCAATCTTCCTTAGCTCAACAGAAGGCAAGACACTTATCCGCAAAGCGAATTGCTCTTTGTGTTCTGAATATGCTATATTGTAGACGTGAATGCATGAATATGCGTTACAGGCATAGCATAAATTATCACAGTATGTACAAAGTACATTCATTAATAATGTTTATAATATATTATACGACAGTTGAACATTATTTAATAGAATTTATTTTAGTACGTGACTTTATTTGGGGTTAATTACAATTGAATTTTTTTTTAATATGATACGGGTTTCAATATACATATACATCTATGCATATATTATAGAGAAAGAGTGAATTTTGTGAGCTTTTGTATATGCGGAGGGTAATTTCCAGAATCACGGCACCTATTTGAAAAAAAATTTACCATTTGAAAGGTATATTATTTCAGATGGATGTAGTATATATTATGTAGGTATGTATATATTATAGTACATTACTATTATCTATTTATACATGTAAAATAATCAGAAAATCAGAATCCTGACGATATTAGCTTTGTTTTATACCATTTAGTATGGGCTATACTTACATGTTATTTAATATCTAATAAGATAATTGTTCAACTCGAACGAAGTTCGGGCGGGCCACTAACGCCATTAGTATACTATATTTATGATATTTCGACCTAGTTACATGGATTGTGGTCACAGCTAAATTAGTAGTTTAAAATAACAGTGTTCAATATACATATTGTTAGTACCTATCCGTTTCATGGTAAAAGTGTATAATTCAACAAATACTTATTAATACATAAATTTAACAAGAAGAAATATATATATATATATATAAAATTACAATTCCCAAAACTAAGTTCATTAATATGACTTCTCGCTAATTAATACTTTTCACACATACCTAATTGAAAATTTCACTGCATATCGTTTCATATGTCGATATTATCAGATATTTTGCTGTAGTATTTTGAGATTTAAGCTTTATCTTCGTTCTAGTTCCACCCACGTTCAAAAGTAAACCACAGAACGTGGAAGGTGACCCTGGAACAACGGTGACTCTCAGCTGTCTCGTGCAGGGTCACCCACCGCCGAAGATAGTCTGGCTACGGTATGAAAATGAAAGAATAATTGTAAGTAATCCCATTATTTTCATATTCACCAAAATACTTATGATATACAGTATGTCTTATGTATACTATATGTATAAAATGTTTTAACATATGTATAACGACATTACTGTTACAAAAATTTGAATATAACAGCAAGTTGCGATACTGAATTTGTGTTACACTTATTTGAAATATGAAGCAAATAGTTGGGCATTGATCTTCGGATTAGAACTCCTCGGTTCTAAACCAAAACGTTTTCAAATTTTAAACTTAAATCGCCGACAGACTTGAATCTTTGAGCTCTAGAAGATCTGAAACAAGTTTGGTTCCCTTTGTCTGTTCTATCGGCATGAAAGCGGTGAGTGCTCGAAGGAATTGTTCGGCCTGGTGCTTCCCTTCCATCATGGCACCACCAACCAAAAAATGAAGTTCCATGCACAATGACTACATTCGGTATTTCTCCATTGTCCGATTCTTGCGATCTTTTTTCCAGGCATATGCAAATAGTCAAACGAGCTTCCTTCTGAGTCGTTCCCAGAACGCTACCATATGGAGTTATTTAAAAAGGTGCAAAAAGAGCTGTGTGTGTAAAAAGAGTAATGAAGTTTCCATCTGTACCTGTTTACGAATTCGAGCCTCAATACAGAATTAACAATGTTTGGTGATAAAATTGGATTTGATTTTCAAAACTAAAATGTTAAACACAGAAGACGATAAAATTTTAGAAAATGTTTAGTTCTTGGTTATTAGTGGATGCTACAACCTAACGGACTCTTTCATACATTTGGGTACCAGACATATAGACATATCAACTGTGCATTGGAAACGCGATCCTACATCTCGTAATAGCATCTGGGAAAGAGGGTTGAGGGTAAACGTATTGTAAAATTATGCATATCACCCTCTATTATTATACTACATCATAGTTAGGATATTATTTTGTACAGCGTGATAACCTTGTCGAATTTGTGCAATTTGTAGACTTTCTCGGCTTTTATTCCGACATCACCAGCGGTGATTGTTTTTTCTTACATCTTATAAAACCATTCCTTATCGAGTGCAGGTAACTATGATTTATTATCATTGTATAAGGAATACATAATAATTCAAAGATATATCTGCAGCGTGTCGGCAGGACAAGTAATTTGTCAGTGACCGTGACCAAACAATCTGCTGGGCAATACTGGTGTCGAGCGAGCGCAGATGGATTCAAGGATATAGAATCCTTGGCTATAATTTATGTAAAAGGTTAGTTATTTACACAAACCACAGCTACTATCTTTTAAATAATTATAATTACTATTTTTTTAAATTGTAACTAGTGTAAATATTTTCGTTCCTAATCTGCTGTTTCGTTTTAGTCTAGATAGTTACTTTAATATTTAAAACTTAGTAAACGCTACATCTTATTTTTAGACAAATTAGAAGATTATAAATAATGTTTAGATGCTGATGTTCCATTATCATTAATGTGTATCCATTATTTGTGTCTCAATCGTCCAATATTTAGGACTATAAATCAACAAAGGTTTTCACTAAATTCGTAGCTATCTTACACTTTTCATAGAAACATTTCACTATGTGAACATCAGCAATCCAGCTTCCCGACCACACTGATCTAGTGCGATGACTTAAAAGAAAAGAAAAAAATTTAAGTCAGCATAGTCTTAAGTGCTATGAGGTATTAGTGTAATGTAGTGAAAGAGTTACAAGAAAAGACACATGAAAAAGTGACATTGCCTCAATACAAACAATAAGAAAACTGTTAATGGACGCGTTCTTAAATTAAATTAGTTTTGAAATTTAAGTTAAATAAAAAATACTCATAAGTCTGTTACGCTGGATCGTGATTGTAATAGGGAACAACTATGTATTGTGCTCTAAAAATATTGAATATTTAATCATATCATCAATATCATATTGAATATTTAATCACTTAAATTCACTATATATTGCAACTTTAGAACTTCAATATGAAGTGAGTTCAAGTACATTTTCTTTAGTACACATGAATCAGCATCATTTCTTTGAGACAAAAGTTTTCTCTGGCTCATATAGTTGCTTTCAACTGGGGACGCGTGCACTCCCATTCTCGTAACCAACATTTTGTGAACTACACCTTCTGTCGGCAAACATTGAACTAACGACTATATGACGTTTACTGTTGTTCCTGCGTTTTAGCTGATTTGCTCAAAACTATTTTATGTTACGTTACGAAAATTGATGAATAAAACTGGACATAGTATGTATTGTATGTGTATTTTCTGACAATATAGATATAAGTTTTAATAAGCTTAGCAGGATGTCAGATTAATCTTTAGTTGTGAAAAATATGAATGATGGTAAAATCTGTCGTACATACTTATAATAGTATTGCTTAGTGAATACATTTTGAGTTGATGTGCTTGCTACATGGTTAGTTATTCGTATAACAAAAAATATTTCTCTAAAAGTTTTTAGTAGTTTGGTACTTAGTATACATTTTACGGCAGTGCCCCAAGGAAATTCACGTACATTCTCATAAAAATTCAAACAAATTCGAAGAAATTTTCACATACATAACTGAGAGAACCGTTGAAAATCCAACGTTTCTACAAAATTCCAAATTTCTTCCATCTGGTAGAACATAGTTTGCAAGTGGTGACGTTTGCACTGCCATTTTGGGGCAACTTCTGCAAACTACATGAGGGACCTTTCGGAAACAGCGATTCAGGTTAGCGCAAACTGATGCCAGTACTTTGGGCTACCTATTACTGCGAATATTTGTGTTATTTAGCAATAACATTCATGTCTTGAATGTGAACTAAACGTAAGCAATTTACTAGTAGAAAAGCCACAGAAATTGTCATTATTATGTACTTACTTACTATACGACCATAGGTTTAATTTGCTTCACAAGACGCACTACAACTGACAAGTAGTAATTGATTAAGGAGAATTTATAGTTTATATACTGAGTATACATTTTACTTTTAGGACCTCCAAAAATAATATCGAACCAAACCCAAAATGGATTAAAAGGAGACTCTGTGAGGGTTGAATGCATATCTTTCTCTGTTCCTAAACCTGAATATGTATCTTGGACTTTTGAAGGGAAAGAAATTAATACTTATCATGATCAGGTAAGACCCTTTTGTTTGCATACTTTTCCAATTTCTGAGCAGAACTTTTGCGTAAGTTGATTTACACTTTGACGGTTTTGTTTTATTTTGTCACTGTTATTTCTTATTTAGGTCTCGAACTGATTACTTATCTTATTAATTCTAATAAATTAAATTATGATAATCAGATATTTTTTTGTAGGAATACACCTTTTTAGACGAGACTCTTCCTGATAAACTGACAAAATCGACTTTGATAATTCATGAAAGTCAGTCCAGGCATTTCGGCGTATACAATTGCACTGTAACAAACGCATATGGAAGTGACAGTTTGGAAATAAATCTGTTGCCAGATAGTAAGTTATTTTATTATCATCACGTTACTTTTTCACAGTTTTTATGAATTTTATTCGCCATGATGTAAATAATAGTAATAAGTAGTAATAATAAAAGTAATTATTTAATTATGTAAAACCATTTTGGGGCTTAAGGAGGTCCATCAATTCTTAAGTTCAAACCAACTTCCTTTTTTCCTGGTGCACTCTGTCGAAAAATGGACAAGACAATTCCAGCTTCTTTCTACTGGAGGTATGTGGTATCTGCTCTGTATTACCGAGTTTAACCCCGACGGTACTCGTGCACGATAGTAAGGTTCTTTACCTGCCTGGCTCCTTTTAGAAGCAACGTCGAAATATTGCAAATTTATTACGATTGCCGTATCAGTGTGCTAGATAAAAAAAATAGCTACTAAAGAATATTTGTACATTTACGCTCTGGATATATAGGGTGACTGGAAAAATGTTGGCAATCCATTAGGGGGATGGAGGGGTAGTCTCTTGGGAGTATAGCGTGGTATAAATGGTTAAAATTTCGTCATTTTGAACAGTTAATATCAGCTACTTGTTTGTTGACTCGAATATAATTTTCGCTCTTCGTAACCCACGCTCTCGGACGTCGACACTATTTCAACAGTATTTAACATATTTCAAATATTTTGACCAGAATCGTTGCCATTCACCATCATCATGGCTTCGGGTGCTTCAACTTTAATTTTCTTCGTCATTATCGTGTTCATTATCACGATCTGCTATCGAAAGTCGAATAAGTCTGATGTAAAGAAACCGGATATCACAGACGTAGGCAAGACTTGCGTGGATCAATTCAAGGACAGTGACAGAAGCTCGAATATCAGCGATTTAAAGTTAGAATTGCGACAAGTGGAGGGTAGTTGTGATATGGTAAGTTAAACCTATATAGTAATAAAATTAAATTAGCAATATCAAAAATTTAGGAGAGACCTCACATATAAAGAGGCGTAAAACACGACGTATTTCGGATGTAGATTCGTAGTTGCTTACGTAAGAATACAAAATTAAGTATATTTGTATATGACACTAAATTGTATATGATACTATATTATTTACGTTGTAGATTGATGCCATCAATACGTAACTGTGAAATGTACTACCGTGTGGGTATTGATTTGTTGTGTTTTGAATAACAAAGAAGAGGTTAAGTTTGTGATTAAAATAATAAAAAATATCAATTATAAATAGTATCCACAAAAAAGAAACTACCATAGTACTATTAAAATAAATGCATCCGAGTACTTAAATAACTTGTAATTTGTTGACGGCCTGGGACTGTACTATACAACTCAATAATCAAAGGCGGTACTGATTGTTAAATGTTTCTCACGTTATTGGGAAAAGTTAATCAATCCAAAATCAAAACAAATCAACACGAAATAGCCAACGTAAACATAAACAGCGTCCTCGTAGGTAAACGATTAATTTTGATGATGGATCTCTAGACAATGCCAGTCAGCGTTCGAGCGACGAACAGATTTAAGTACAGATGGTAATGATACTCAACGTTTCGGTAAATAAGGTCGGTTTATTTACCTACTCGTTGACGCGAGCCCTTCGATAATTTATTTTAAATTATTTTTGAAATCGTATAGTTTATTAAATTCAAAAAAAAGTTTTATTCAAATTTAATTTCACTTTTGTTTTTGAATTATTATGTTAGTATAATTTTCTTAATTGTTATTCAAATTTAAAAATGATTGTTTTCATAATTTGTTACACTGTATGTTTTAATCATAAAAATTATGAAATTCGAATAGTTATATTAATTATCATGTTGTGTTTTCAGTTTATACTAATGTGTAAGTGACATATTGCTATAAACATTAAATTCGAAGGTTTTTGTTACTAGTCGATTAATTTAGATGATGGATGTCTAGACGATTTAGGTAACAAACTATTAAAGGCAAATATATTTAAAAGGAGCTGATAGTAATATTTGTCATCGTCATATTCATGATTGTTTGTTGAAAATAATGTGAAATATTTTATTTTTTTTATTGTCGAAAATAATAAGATAGGTAATTTGTTTTAAAATAATTCTTTTACTTTAAATCTCTGAAGAATTTCAAGGAATCGTAAAAATATATATTGTAATAATTTTAGCTAAGGTACAATAAAATAATATTTCAGACTGGACTTGGTATATCAATATTGTTAAATATATATATTTTTGAATAATTGAGTATAGAAGCTCGTTCTTAACTATAATATATAGTTATTTGAGTTAAAGTCGTTTTATGAGTTCAATAACCTTTATACCCTAAAACTTTACTACACTATTGTTTTTGTAATAATACTACCCACTTAATGTATAAAATATTGTTTAGGACCAATCAAATACGGGATCAGAATCAGAGCTCCGTTCAACTCTTCATCTTACGACTAATCTGGGCCTTCCTCTGGCCGGACCGGTGCCTCTACCCGAGTCGGGCTATGATAATGAGTTAATGAAACAGTACCAGAGATACAGTGGAGATTTTAATCAACCTATAAACAATATGCATATGAAGGTAAGCTTCATTTTACATTTATCTTAACAGTATTTACAAACCAAGAACTTTCTCTTTGTACATTTGCATTGTAAGCTTTTGTATCTGATGTTTATGTAATAAAAATAACATTATCAATTATATTTTCTCCTTATGACATTATTACTTTATGATAACAAAAGGGATGTGTTACTAGATTATGGTATTTAACAGTTAATTAACATTTAATTAAACTATTTTAATAAATAAACACATTGATAACAGTCTAGAAATCAAATCATAATTAAAAATTCATTCTAATACCTACTTATAAAATAAGATCACACCGTTACAGTTCTATTACAAACTTTAAATTAGAGGGCACTGTAAAATAAAGTCACTTGTAAATTTGGCCTCAGAGAAATAATTCGAAACGTGACTTGAAAATATGATGGAGTTTAATTCGATACCACTGATTTTTGTGAAGTAAATTTAATGTTAATTTTTAATAAAACTTTGCAGTTCTGGCTGACTCTCGAGATCTTTTAATTTAATCATTTTCATTACTTTATTTCCTTAGTTTCATTTTTAAAAATTACAATGAATATCATTAATGTTATTTATACAGCTATGTTAGTCCGTTTCAAACTCCATAATTGAATACGGATACAGCATAAATGTCTTACAATATGTATAATATAATAAGATTTAATTTTACATCGCGAGACAATACAGAATTTTTTTTAAATGTTTGGAGATCTACGATTGTATACAAAGATAGGACGTATTGTTATAGTTATATTTTCCAGACTTTACAAAAACTTGAGCAGATCTAGACTTTAGTATTTTTAAAATTAGTTTGATTCTTGAATTCATAAAAACATTCTGTATGTCATGGTGCACTTCTTATTAAATCGTTATAAGTTTACAACAGTTTTTTAATTAACAGAATCAAGGACAAAATGGTTACGTTCCATACGTCGATTATTCAAGAGACTACGCGCCTCCCCAGTCTACCGATGCTCTAACAGGCTCTCTATCTAGAAGCACTGATATATCTAGTTACCCAAGTCACTATGGATCATTGCATAGGCAAACTAGTTGCGGGCGACTGGGCGGTATGATTGGACCTGATGGTAAGTAACGTTGTTTTATATTAATAATTATTTTACTTTTGCGAAATAATTATATTAAAGACATTAATTCTAAGTGTAATTTAAATACTATAAATTATTTTAAATAAAATGTCCAACTATTTCTCTGACACCTATTTGCTTTTAAATAAAGAAAAATATGTATTACAAATATCTGATATTTCATAATTATCGATTTTCATATTTGAAAATATCTTTACTTCTATAGTTATTCCAATGGCCAATTCTGGAGTCATGTTTACTGGTGGTGTAGATGTGAGATATGCAGCAACTTATGGAAATCCATATTTACGAGGCAGCGGATCTCTGCGTACGTAAACAATTTGATTTTTCTTAAAGATTAAATACGAGATAATTTACATTCGTCTTACTCTTGACTCATCTCGGTTACGTAACCGTCCAGCGATGGTACTCCATTATAACCTATTTTTATTTTACAATCCAATTTTGTTTATTTCTAATTACTTGTTTTTGATGTTCCTATATATTCTTTAGATATTATAAATGAACTTGTTTTTTTATTATTCATAATTAACTAAACTGATTTCGGATTTTTTTCCAGCGTACGGTCCACAAACGAACGTGGCCCATCAAAGTCAATCACTGAAACCGGCACCACCTCCATATTATTCTGTTAGAACCAGCAATATTCCACCGTGTAAGTCAATACTATAATCGAATATACTAAACTATGTCTACCTGGAACGATTACACTTACGTTATATTCTGTAAAAAAATCCATGTGCTTTTCTCTTTTTCAAGTTAAAGTACTACTATTAAGTCTTAGAACAAATTATGACTACTAATTAAGTTTAGTTTTTCGTCTATTAACACAATTATTACTGATAACTTGTCACAGTTGAATATTTGTGTGAAGTTTCAAGTAAATTTTCGGTTACACTAGCAATTTAGTTTGTTATTTGACATATATTATAAGCGTTTATTAATGATTTCTATTTGTCAGTAGTGACTTCGATAACACCATCATCTTCCTCGTCATCTTCACGACCTGTGACTAGCCCGTTGGGGTCATCTTCAACGAATAGTGGAGCTCAACCTCAAGTGAGTTTTTTTTTCTTTTATACGACTATTTTACACGACTTGTTTCAATATCCTGCTGTTATTTTCTTTTATACGACTGTTTTATACGACTTGTTTCAATATCCTGCTGTTATTTTCTTTTATACGACTGTATCTATGTTTCGATATTCTGCTCTTATTTTTTTTGTTTGTCCACCCTAAAATTTGTAGAAAATATTTGTTAAAATTTAATAAATCACTGTAGCTATAAACTTACTAAATATATGAGATAATATATGGATATATATATATATATATATAGTATATCGATAGTACAATACTGAAATGGGTAAAAATATAAAAAAAATATTACGAATTTTCAACGCACAAATTATCATAAGCTACATAAAGAAGAAACAATTTTTATAATGTTGATCCCCAAGAATCTTTTCGTCAATAAAAAGAAACGAAAATGTTTGCAAATCCAAAGTATTTAAATTAATAAACTTTGTGTTAGAAGAATTTATCCATTGGGATTCAATTTCGTGCGAATAACTTATTTTAATTCTTAACCAACTGCGAATTAAAAATATATGTATATCAACATGAATCAGTTTACCTTAGCTTAACAACTAATTCTTAAATAAACTAACAATGTGTGTATGAATAACGCAAAAAGTGATGTTTTAATAGAACAGTTTGTAAAGCTTTTTTATGTTAAGCTTAAAAAACTTAAACATAATATCCAATTGTTCTCAGGTACCTAATCCGCCACAAAACCCTGGAGCACATTACATTCTACCGCCGTCCAGTCAAGGAAATTTTTTAGCATCGCAAATTACTGCCAGAGGTAATGGAATACCAAAAATTATTATTTTAACGCATATGCCTATGAGTATTAATAAAAATTCTCTTAATATACATACAGATGCATTTCAATTGTTATTTTTTCTACGTATTAATGTTCTTCCATTTCTAATATTATACTGTTTGTACATATTAAAATTAATACTGGTAACGTTTTCGTAATTTTTATTTTATTATTAGTCTATGCTATGTCAGTTTTTATTATGGGTTCTTATTTGCTTCTCGTATTTGTTTCAGGTAACGGATCCCTTTTAAAAGCCGGTACTCACGTATAATTATTAAAATATACATAAAAATAATGTTCCAGTTATGAAAGATTTTCAATATATTAGTATTATTATAATTTCCACAAATTACAATTATTCAGTTGCCTGATTCTGCCCTTGTGAATGACTAATTAAATATTAATTTTCGGAGTTTTAACTATTATAATAAATGTTAGAAAGTACTGTATAAGGTGTTGATTTTGATTTTCTAGAACTTGGTGAGATATTTGAAATGCTTTAAATATTTATTAATAAGTGTAAAAAAATAAAAACATATTGAAATAAAAAAAATACACAATAACACAATAATTTTTATTTATATTAAGTTCATTGTTTTATGATATAATATCCGTTATCAGAATATCCGTCCTTAGACTTTTGACTCGATATTTGAAACCATTCCTTATTTTATTTTTTATTTTTCAATAACTCTAATTATATTTTCATGTCTCTGAAACTTATGAGAATAAAAATCAACGCCTAATTACTTTTAAAACAAGATATTATTCATTAAAGGGCTTTTGAGACATGTTAAAAGTTTTGTAAGGGGTATTTTTGTTCAGATTTTGATACTTGAATTTGACTTTTCGTATTAACGAAGAAATTTATTCTCTTTGAAAAGCTATAATACGTTTGTGCTATCTAACTTTTTATGACATGCGTCCTATTATGATAGAATTGTGATTTTTCTTGTAATGTTCCTCTCAAAAATATAATTCTGAAAGAGAACAGAGCCTAAAAATATACCTGCAGACGTTATATTCTTCATATTTAAATTTTTGTTGTGTGAAAAATGTATGTAATATGTTTAGCATCTGCAGTGCATCTTAAGTTAATCTTAAGTAAATCTTAAGTTAAAATAAACAGTTTTACAGCCAAATAAGATATCGCGAGGTTCGGAAACAAATTGATTGTCCGTAAGCCTAAAATTTCGAAGCTTTAAACATAGATGTCAAAGAAATTTGTACGTAGTTTAGGTTAAGATTTTGATAAAATGAAAACTTATCTTAGTTCAAGAGTCGATTAGGACACGTGTAAAATAATTAACGTAGATATTTTTAAATATTTCGTTTACTTGTAAATGTTCATTTACTTTCTGCTGGTTAAATGGGTAACGAAGTCAAAAGGTAATAATTGCACTTATTGATATTGTTTTTAAAAGGTCTGTAGTGATTGGCTGATTTTCTGAAAAAGCAATTAAATTGCATTTATTGTGACATTTTAATTTAGTACTTATATGTAGACTTGTGGAATTTTTTCTTTTACAAATTACTAGGAGTAGAAATTTATAAATTATCTATAACATATCCCAGGAGTCATTCACGCATAAGTTTTTCGAATGAAATTGACAATTCAATTGTAATAAATAATGTTAATTTGTTTATATTTAAATGAAACAAATGAACATTTATGATATTAGTATTTTAGCTTTGACTGAGACTGATGATTTAAACAAACTCTATTAGTGTAAGTCGAAAAATTGACAATTTACTTTCCCTTAAGATAGTTTTTATTAAGAAAAGGCATTATTATTAAATAGGGTTTCTCAATATTTTTTAAATACACTCTGTATTTAAAAACTTTTCTAAGAACTGATTGTTATTGTGACACATTTGGTCTGATACATCTCAATCTACATTAACCTGCTTTTCAAATGCTTGCCGATTTACTGAGTTAAGTCGGTACACGTAGATCACGTAGGGTATCTATAGATAAATAGTTCCTGAATCGAAAAACTGTCATAACTTGACATAGCTTCGATACATAAGTTACTGTTTATAAGTATGTTTACTTAAAGTTTTTGTAAAAACCTACTTCAATTGGATAGGTGTACCTATTAGACAGTATTGTACAATTTTGGTATTGATATTTTGAGTGGTTTTTCGCGTTACGTGTACACAGCTTTAGTGGTTCTGAGTTTGGAATTAAGATGAAGATAGCATGAAAATAAATGACTTTATAACAAGTGTAAGTTTTTTTATTAATTCAATTCAGTTAATCTAATAATTCAGGTCAAGATGGAAAGTGAAGGATCCACTCATTATTTTTTCACCATCTTAATTCTTCATAACTTACATACACTTGCACACATACACAGAACACATATTATTGTTAGTATAAAAGGACATATAATAGTAATAATTGAAATAAATGCGATCGTTTTCTTTTTTTTTTAATTTTCGTCCGTCTAAAGACTAGATTCATTATTTTTGCTATGAAATGAAGCGGAGCAGAAACTTAAAACTATTTACATTTTATTACGATTGGCTGAAATAGTAGGTAAGAGAATCTGGTAAATGACTATACAATTTCTTATCTAGCTTAAGTTTTTTCTGCAGTCGCGCTCCAATATCTGGACCATGACGTATTATCATTAGAACTGCCAAATTACCTTCTATCCTATGTAGGTTCCTCGTAAACCCGGCAAACGAGAAATCTACCACGATAAGCACAGCACCGGAGCGTTTCTAGCTGAGAAGAAATGATAAACCCAGTTGTTAATTGGCTATCACTGACCACTTATATAAAACACCATGATCGACTTTACAGAGGGTAGTTCAAAGACAAGCAGGTAAGAAACGTCACCGGCTTGCAAGTATCAAAACTTTACAATATTCAAAAGAAGGTATGTAACGCCGACAGTTTTCAAATTGCACCACTAGCAGCAGAGGTTGGGTGGAAGCTATAGACCTCATAAATAACTGTGTCTGTATAATATAATATTTATATCTTTATAACGTAATATACTATTTGTTTCATCGAATCGGTCGAATCGAGTGGTTCATGAACAGGACTGGCGATGTGGCGCTGTAGTTAGTTCATAAATTGCGTTATTTAATATGTTATACTGTAGCACAATGATTGCTACTATTTCTACTTACTATAGTGCAAAGAGTTTGTGCATTTTTTGAGTTTGTGTATATGTGTTGGGTAATCTTCGAAACTAAGAAACATATTTGAAAAATGATTAATACGTTTGAAAGACGAATTGTTCCGTATGGACTTTAGCTATATATTATGTATATTATATTATTGACGACCCCATAGCCCAGTTGGTAGTGACCCTGCCTGCCGAGCTACGGGCTCCGATTTGCCCGTCCAGGGCAGACATTTATGTTTGTTTTTGGGTCATGGGTGTTTGTCATGTCATATGTGTGTATGTCCATGGCACCCGCAACTCAGGGAATCCCAGTACGGAGACATGAGTGTGAAAATGTTTATTTATTATTTATTTAATACTAGCTGTGCCCGCGACTTCGTCCGTGTGGAATTTAACAAAAAAAAATTATTTAGTAGAAATAAAAGTAGCCTAAGTTACTTCTTATTACATCAGCTACCTGCCCGTGAAAGCTCTGTCAAAATCGATCCAGTCGTTTCAGAGATTAGCCGTATCAAACGGACAGACAGACAGACAAAATTGTAAAAAAAAATATTTTTGTATATGTACTGTATATACATTCATATGCTTGTAGTAAAAAGCAGTTATTTTAATATTACAAACAGACACTCCAATTTTATTTATTAGTATAGATTTAGTTAATTGTTCAAGAAGTGGGAGCGAGCCTCAGTTTAATATACAAATATTTGTCTATTACAATACTACCTATTTTTTGGGTTACTAAAAGCATATTAAAATATGCTTAAAACATCTCAGATAATAAGTTATACAACTGTATAGTTAATATACGGTTGAGTGAGCTTCGCTTGAAAAATACCTATTCATTTGTTTAATGATGAACCGAGTTTTAGATATAAAATCTCATTAAAGACTTAATACAAGTATTAATAGTCACTTGTAAAATACTCTGTAAGGCAGAGCCGAGTTATCTTAAGGAGGCGGTACTTGATTTCAATCGGCTTTACGCGTTGGATCTTTCTTCAGAACCCTTTTGCACACGCTCCAAAAAGAAAGCATTTTAAAGATAGCTTTATTTACATAGAAACAGCCTCATGAGTATAATGTAGAAGCACTATTAATATCGAGAACTGAAATGAAAAATCTGACTTTGTAATGTCACGGAATCCATATTCCTTGGCATCGATCGAAATTGAATTTGCTTACCGTATATGTTATTAAGTATTTTTCTATCGAACACTACATTGGTATTTAACTGTTATGGATTCTGCGCTAGCGGCATAATTCATTTTATATACATGTAAATACTAAATTTGATGCCTTGATAGACATAGTTAGGTTTAATGATATTTTATGTAGCCTATCATTTGCGCCATCACGTGTTCTAACTACGTACCAATTTTTATTAAGTACTACTTATTGCTTAATTATAATTAGAGTTAAACCGGGACATACAGACAATTTTCAAAATGGTCAAATCGCTGTCAGTGAGTCATTAAACAAATATAATATGAAATTTGACAAAAAATGGAATATACAGACAGAGATACACTACAGATTTACATAGTACCCATAGTATAGATGTGCGCCCGCAACCTATCTTTTCGTCACATATTTGCTGTATGAAATTTAGATATAAATAAAATTAATTATTTACTCAGATAAGAAGTACCTTTGTGCAATTTTACATACTTGCTTTTTATTTTATGTATGAATTCTAGTAGGTACATAAATGAGATATAAAATTAAAGAATATTTATATCGCACGCATATATTTTATAATCCACTTATATCATAGTTTTCCTTTTAAAGTTGTTAGATTTCTGGTATCACGTCTTGCTGCACGCTAGGGCTTGATTGACTTGCCGAAAGGTTGGCCGATTGTGTGACCTGTATGTATTTGTGTTTTATAGAAATTCTTAAACTATACACGCGGTGAAGTATAATATATACCGACGAGTATCTTTACATCAAATGACTTTGAAGTCCAATTTCTAACGCTTATATTTGCTTATAGCAAAGAATCTTGGGCAGACGTTTTCGTAATACTAGTAAAATTACTATAAAGTGATTTAACACTTTCACTGTGTTAGGGATTCGTTTTTTTTTTTTAATTACTGCCTAATTGACAGAATATTTAAATAAATATTAACTTTTTCCGATTCCGCCTTAACAGATCCAAATCTCGGGATGAAATGTATTCTAATCATAAGTTTCTAATATGCAAAATATCATCCAAATTAGTTCAGTGGGTTTCGTGATACGTGATCAGATATAGAAACAGAAAAATTATAATAAAATATGTTTTGACCTCTATATCATTAAAAAAGTTCCAAAAAAATATTTGACAGATAAATTTACACACACGGTGTTAGCTAATAAATGTGTATGTAGTAATGACAAATTCTATATACCACCAGCAAATACTAGGAGAGTAGCTAGTAGAGAGTAGCGAGTACAAGCAAGAATGGAAGTAATCAAATTTTTATTTAACCACTCTTTCCTTTGATTCATCCATTCATTTGATCACTTATTTATTGATTTATTCAGTTGCTCAGTTATTTATTCATAATTAAGTCTCATACTTTTTAAGCCTTATATGCTTACTCAACACGATTGGCATTGAGTCAAGCGGCTAATACGCTCTTTGAAGCACGAAGCTAATACCTAAGAGCTACGTCATTACCGCTAAACCTAACTACATACAAGGAGGACTGCTAAGAGTGATTTCTAATTGGATAGTTAGCTTTAAGACTCAATTTGACTGGTTCTAAATTTGAACTAAGATTTTCGTATTGAGGTATATCTTTAATTTACACGCTTTACAGCTTTCGTGCTGATATGCTTGGTTTTATGTGTAATTTGGCGTAGATAGAGACAGATTTACTGAATACTATAATAAGCACCGATCACATATCACCGGTCCATGACAGGACATGTACATATTAGAAGGTCCGAAATATATTCTTTCATGATTCTGCAGTGATACACATGGAATGCTTCAAACATTTAACAAACAAATTATATCCTTTAACTTACACCCACAGTACATATATAGACATCATGAATACACACCCGAAACCAAGAATCTATTTGTCACATCAACTGGATTAGAACGCAGAACCTTATGTTTCACAGACAGTGTCACCGCCAATTGTATTACAGGGTTATCGTAGCTAAGAAACATACTCATATCACGTAAAACCTGGCTGAAAAAGGCTTGAATTATTATTATTATTATTATTCAATTGTTGTTATGTAATTATTATTTTGAGATCTTTAGCATAATCCCAATGACAGCAGAATCGAGGCACCTTTCTATTTTTGGGTAGAAAAAATATTTAAAAAAATTGATAGAATATTTTCAAGTTTCATTGATAGCATATTTAATTACCTTTCCTATGAGTATGAATTAAAATTTCAGATTTTAATTAACTCAATTTTTAGAACAGCAAATTTAAAAATGCAACTGGATCAATTCTGATACCCGACTTATGTACACCGACAAATAAAAATCCTCCTTATTTGAAGTCGGTTAAAAAGAATCATCCTGACTCCATTCAGTTTTACAACAAACCATATCAAGAAATCATAGAACATTTGACTGGAATATTTTTACTATTGCAACTGGCTTCAGAGCAGTGGGTACGAGACTTTACCTGTCATTGCCCTGATACTAATGTGAGACTAGGGATTACAGAGTTTTCTAATCTTCGTTGTGAGGCTTCTTTACAATAAAATTAGACTACAGCCGATTAGCAGGTCCCTAGTCTTCCTTTGTAAGTTGATGAACTGGTCTTTCCAAGTGGAAGGGCGAAAAAACTAGGGCAAGTATGAGTATTGAAGCTATTAGATTTTATTCTTGCATATTCTTATTTATAATGCGATTTGGTACACAAGTAACAATCGTCTATCGCAATATGTAGCAGCGGTACATATTAGCGGTCCAGGACATCACAGTACTTCATCACATCATCATCACATTTTGTACTGTATTTTATGGTGCCAAGTGGTTTACGTGTTTCGGATTGCAGAGTCGGACAGGCAATAATAAGCTTGTCCTTAGAGGGTAATGCGACGGTGATTTCCTCGGTGTCGTAGATTTGCATAAGCAGTCTTGGCCGTCAACCAACATGTGGCCAATTTCTATCATTGACGCTTAATACCATCAGAAAAAAATATATATACTTGCCATCCTTATATCGATCTGTGAATCAATTAAAAGGATGAATCCTAAGTCCGGTTTGTTCTGCGTGCAGACAAAATTCTCGAAAGACATTCGCGTTGTCACTGATAGGTTAGTCATCAACGAAATCATAAAAAAGGAACCCTTAGCATCTACGTATTCGTTTATTTGCTACTGTAGAAAATTACGTCAAGCAATTCAATACCTACCACATGCGTATCATTTTCATGAAAAATATTGTTACACATGTTGCAGGTAAGTTCAGCAAAACACTTGATATTCTGAAGTACAGTATGACAGCTTTGATACGGTGCCAAATGTTTACGTTCAATCTCGGACCTGGCTCGGTTATAACCGTTGGACTGGGATTAATGGTGCTGTTCCATTACTAGTGATAAACAATAAACGAGTAACGAGGAAGCAAAAAGTATATGCGAATCACTGCTATGCTACCATAGACATATGTTAGCAACTTTGCGGCAACACAACTTTAATACTGAGATTTAATTGCAGGATTTTTAAAAATATATATCGTATAGCCTACTGTTGTAGGGTTCCATTGCGCATATATTGCAGTGAAGAGATATTAGTGCTCTGTACAAATACGGAACTAGGAACTCGCTAACGAATCTTTTTTAGAAACTTCAAATAGTAAAACGTTGTGTCACGATATATTTTTATACAACACAATAAAATTATGTGCGTTAAAAATACTATAAAATATAAAAATACTATACTTTTTTTATTATGGTATTTACCAAATTAACACCAGGAATACGGCTACAATAAAGGTAAAAATTTTCAAAGTAAGTAGAACTGATGGCTCGGGAATGAGCTTATGAGATTTGTATGAGTGTGTGACTGCTTTCTGTAGATAAAAGATATATGAGAAATATGAGAATTATGGGCCTTTATTAATTTGTAATTCACAGAATGAGAAAAATTCAGTCTTAAAACAATGTAGGTGCTATTTCTAAGCGTAAGGCGAAGATTTCTGAATCGAAGCGAAGGTAATTTGCTAATAAGTAATGAAATTGTAACATATCCGAATCTATAAATGACAATGTTTTTGGAAAACTTGATCTTGATCGATACAGGTGTCTAAATATACTTTTTTGGAAATTTTCTACAGAAAATTGATTACTAGTTTGACTAACCGCAGTGTAGCATGTCACTTACCTAAGCATCCAAGCGGCTAGTACGCATTATTGGGATGGAAACAATATTGTTGGAATGTATTCAAAGTCTAAGACTATCGTCATCGTGACCACCTCTAAAGTAACTAACTACCTCTGAAAGATATACACTGAAATTAACCTGTGCTCGATTTCGCTACAAACAACATCAGATTCCTGTCGTATTCTGATTAATCTTTCAGCACTTTATACAAGTAACTGGTAAACTTGAGCTACATGTAAAAGGTTTTGAGGGTGTCTGGATCCAATGTAGCAGCCGGTTAAAAACCGTGGTATTTATGAAATGATTTTATAAACGGTTTTATGATTTACAGTACACTAAGCTGTAGGTATCTGTTGTTATTGGGCGATAGGTAGCAGTCTTCAAGTCTAGTTTGAGATTTATGGACAGTTATAGAAGTTACAGCAACTGGTTTGGCCACTAAGTTTTTTATATAAATATAATGGTTGAAAAGATGCGCAGAGGAGTTTTTTCGCTGTTTTTCTCAATCGAAGCGGTAGGAAAAGTAAAAAAATACAAGCAGTAGCATATTTGAACGACATTTAAAGAGAGTAATATCATTATTAGAAACAAATATATAAATGTATATCGAATATCAGGTTTTGTTTAATTTGGTACAATATTTTATATTGCCAACTGGTTTCAGGGTATACTTGCTAACTTTAAGTCCTGTTAGAGATGTTTCTAATATACTTTAGTTGAGTAAAACAATGCCGTATTAGAAACACTACCCCTGTGCTGCCACAAGCACTACAAGTGCTGCCATCTATGTCCTTCGAGGGAAATAATATAAGACAATATAACAGATAAATTTGTCAGTATATTCGTATTTATTTTATTATTTCATAACATGTAATTTATTACATTTACGTTACGTTACGTTTCATAACATGTACGTTAAACTGCTAAAACGATTATTGAAGCATTATAGACTGGATAGGCAGCTTAGTTTATACTATGTCTTGAGGAACTTCGACTCCCAACAATTGAAGACGGTCAGTGCATTCCAAGGATACATTCTGAAAAGTAGGAGCCAAGACTAACGGGCTCCTCTTGGCGCTGAACAGACATGGCTGTGTTTATGTGGCGTTGAATCTCACGAGATTGGAATCGCCCCATTCGGTCACTGACCAAAGTGAGAGATTCATGCGTTCCACCAAAAAACTCTTATATTATAAGTAAACTTCACTGGTTTTACTACATTGTACATACTACATGTTTTCTGTGTCGGTACATGTATTTCACCTACTTTCAATAATAATAATTTATTACGCTCATCAAATTGCAGTAAAGTATTTCCGAGTAATTAACTTCATCCCGTGTTTCGGCCATTCAAGGCTTCGCCGCAAACAGCGCGTCCGGTTGCGGGTTGCCATTACTAGCTCTTCCGTTTCCGGTGTGTAGTTTGAATTCAGTGCAATTTGTCTATTTTGGACGTTCTTTGATAAATTCTATCCAAACTTAGGTTATAATTTAAAGCGTTTATTATCCTCCGATTTTTGATATTTACAAGTGAATAGGTGAAATAATTTTGGACGCGGTAGTTATTTAAATATGGTAATCCCCGAAACAAATTCTCGTGGAACGGGGGATAAACATTAGTGTAGGAATATTGTTACGTTAGGAATTACGTTAATGTTTTAATTGCCGTTTCATAGCCATTGCATATTTATACGTATGTTTCATCCTCATAGAATTTTGAAAAGCAATTTCAATTAGGTATTTTGAAGCAGCGATCGATTAAATATCTCGAAATAAAGCAAAGTTTAGGAAAAGTAATTAGTTCTTAATAAAGAAGTTATATAACGTTGTTGGGAATTGTCACAGTTATTCCATAAACGCGGCTATTGTCCGAACTGTGCAGCGGATGTTGATGCAAACAGCGGTTCCGGTAGCGCGACTGCACGGATGGCACTTCCTCTTCCTGGAGCCATTAAGTATACTTAGCTGGATTTCTGTACATTTAGTATGTTTTGGGATAACAATGCGCTAATATAGATTACAATTGAACTATAAAAAAAAATCTGAAACTTCAATTTGGATAATGTACAATTTCGAACAGACGGACGGTTTTTCATTTAATGCAATCCAAACAAGGAAATCAAAAAATAAACCGTATTGTTTTAGTATATCACTTATCTCCAAAAGTCTCAATAACGTGATTCAGGTTATCGTTTAGTGGCGCCATCTAGTTTTTTCACCTTGAATCATTTTTATTAAGACTGTTGTTTATAGATAATATAGATGATATCACACACGAGTAGAAAATTATTCAATAACTCATAATTTGAAGGCATCTACAAACACATGCGCGTACGCTAGTAGTCCGACAGCACAACACGCGCAGGAAGCAAGCGCGATAAACTTAAACATTCAAGATAGACAAGCGAACGTTAATCCATCACATTCAGCAATAACAGGAATTAAACTTGGAACTCCTCATCAGCAAGCAAAACCTGCAGAACTAGTAACCACTAGTAACAAGGCTACAGGATCGACTTTTTTAATTGCTATTTATTATTTTAATCGATATTATTTTAATCGATTTTTTTAATTGCTACATGTTATAAGATCCATATTCGGTTATGCGCCAGTCAATATCACTATTTTTGGATACATTACATCAGATTTATTAAATAAATAATAATCAGTAATTGTCGCGTCAGTGCACAGCATTGGCCAAAGGAATTTATCGCAAATAGTGATTCTGGTTGCGGCATCGTGCTGTGGGCACATCCCTTTGCGGTCATCCAATACGGACTAAAGTTTGTTGTGTTGTCGCTGGACATCACTAGCATATGAGGCGTTGAATTTCAGTTTTCAGGGGTGAATTAGATGTAAGTGACCAATTTGAATTAGATTTTTTTAAAAGCACATAATCACCGATATAGTCCACCTGATGTCAAATATTACCGTTACCTACGAGTATATGTAATTTTAATGTTATTATGTAAGGCTTTATCTATGGATCATCAGCCTTGAAAAAGCTCAATTTACGCCGCGAGAAAGTTTATTAAGATTTAAAAAGGCTGTCAAAGATCGTTAAAATACCAATCTCGGTGAATGTAATAATGATAGTCAATGGACAGTTCCTCAGATTACTCCCTTTTTAAGTCGCTGCTAAACGCAAAAGAAGAAACTCCAGCTTGTAATGTTAGTGGCCTTAATCTTCAGTCTTGTTACGAAGTCGGTCACACATGTCACACGCATAAACTTCTAAAAATATATCCGGATAACCTTTGAAAAGAGTAATTAGCAAGAGGCAATTAGAGGCAAATATAATTGATGGAAAAATACAAAGTAAAATTCATATATGTATAGAACATATTGAAGGATGGAAAAAGCATATTTAGTTTTGTATTTATTGTTACGAATAGGTAAACGATTTCCCTTTGTACGCGTTCCTAAAGGGATATTACTAGTTAAAAATAAATAACAGGATTTTTGTCATTGTCACAAACTTTGATTCATAAAAATCTGCTTGTTTCGCAAAACATCATTGTTTCCATCCAACTTCAAAATGAAATTCCTGTAGCCATAAATTATTTTTACGAACCGCATTCCCACGGGAAGCGCACGATCTACTTTGTAACACAATAGAGGAATATTGGGGAATATTCCTCACTCGCAGTTTGACACTTGCAATATTTATGTGTAAATACGTTTAAGTTCCGAAAAAATGCATGCGATTTTTTTGTCGGCAAATTAACAATATTGGAAAGTGAACGCGAATATAATAATTTATTTTTAAACGATATTTTGTTTTTTTTTTTGTGTCTTTATATAAACTTTGAGTATAATCTCAGATGTCAGACGTTTTCAATGGACAGTTGTGCAATTTGAATATAATGCATTATGGCGGTTTTTTGAGAAATTATTTTTTGTCCATGGTCCAACAATTTATCTACTACAAATTCATGCATTCAACGCCAAAATGGAACGAACCAAGTAGGCAGAATAATGCAGTCATCATCTATAAATATCTATTGTATATAGTTATTGATATAGGTACACACTAAGTTTGCCTTACTGTATCACATTTCTACATTTTAGGCTTACTGGTAGAAATTTCTGACTAGGAACAAGTAGTGTAATGTTTTAATTTTACTGTGTGTAAAACTGAATAAAATAACTTATCTATACTACTAAATACTATAATGTGTAGGATCTGTTTGTATTTTAATTGTATTGTTATATTTTGTGATAAATATACGTTTTATGACTCACAGAACCAAATTCTATTATTTTCTAAATGTTTGTCTCCGTCTATATGGTGTTCTCTAACTACAAAACCTCTCGACCGACCTTGATTAAAATTATTATATAGGAAGAACATGTGATTGCGTAAATGATAACTTCATTTATCTTAACCATACTGCTATATACATCTGTAGATGCTGTCTGTCCATTTAGTTTTATTGTTAGGAATAAATTTTGATTCAATTAATCTGTATAGAAATAATAGTAACAATACAAAATTACGTCTAAAATGAGACGGGAGTCAAAAATAACAAAACAAAAACGGGTATTTCTTAAAATAGAAACGTGGTACTTTCGAGAAACACCCTCGATTGCAATGCTCGTCTGTTTATTTATGAAATACCCCTCCGTAGCAGCCAAATTTTAAGACTTCCACTTATTGCACCCCTCAGAAAGGGGATCTTTAAATAGCATCCCTTGACGACTACACTCATTTGTCTGGAATATACATAAGGCGATGGTTCAGTATAAGAAACGTGTGAGGCTTACCAAATCCACCCCAATTTGAATCAATATATAAAATTGAAGTGTCTGTCTGAATAATGGTTATTAGAATGTTTCTTACTATAATTACATTAAGTTATAAGCGGATCCCTTTTTTCTCCTTAGCCGACGAGACATAGGTGATGCCTTTACTGTCAAGGCTAAGCATAAATGGCGGTAACTACTAATTACAAGATAGTTTGTTTATTAACTATCGACATGAAAAGAAGTCTATTCAGAGCGTTTATTATCGTCAGATACCATATCTGAGACATGCGGGCGGCATACTTCCGATACTCGAGTTGCTACTAACCATAATCCATCCTGAAGCAGCGTGAGTACACTAACACCTCAAGGCCTTGAATAGGTCTAAGCTAACCAAGTGTCATATTATCTAGAGGTCACGGTCTCAAACCCAGACGACATGTCAGTATTTATGTAGTTACGTATATTTCAAATCTGTAATAGGTGTCAACATTTTGCCGATTTAATTTGACTCAAATCTTAATTATAGCCACGGGCAATTTTGTAAAACAAATTCAAAGTTTCCATTCATTCGACACATTGAAGTTTAGGAAACGATTACATACGTAGCCGAATTGTAAATTGCACTATCTAAGTAATCCCACACAAATTAGCTTTGGGAGTCGCAATGGGATTGCAAATTGCGAATCAATTCATCGCATCGTCGTTATTTATGCTCCCGACGCTGGTTTATTTACGACCCGGCTCAGTTTATTCCGATTTACAAGCGATTAAATCGATACACTCGATATCGATTTTGCGTGCACTCAATAACAGAATGTGATAAGCGTTAGAACGGTTTTAGAAGTTATAAGATGTTATACATCTTTTTCGTATATTAATCAGAAATGTCTTGGTTGAGCTTGTCTGCTATTTTTACTTTCGTTTCATCCACTTAACGGAGAAAAGTCTTCATTAGGTAAACTGTGTTTACTCATACTCATAGTTTCTGTCATATAAAGGTTGTCGGAAATAAATCTCTTTTGACTATCATATTTTACATATCCTTGGCTTATAAAATGTTAGTTGATAAAACTGCTGGAAATCATAGGATTCATAGGGCCCAAAACAGATATGAGCATGGCTCCGTTTGGCGGAATTCTATATTCAGTTGTGGATTTCTAAAGACTGATGAATGGACATAGTATCCTGCAAATTAATTTAGGGGTACGTACAGGATTGCAGCATGCGTACAAAATCGCCACAATGACGTTATTGATGAACCTGATACAACTTAATTTATTCAGATGTACGAATAATAGCAATTAATTTATTTTATTTATTTGTTTATTTACTTACTTATTTACTGAATTACTTATTTATTAAAGGGCCCTCAACAAAAGTACAAACGTCTTATAAACTACGTACAACTAAATAAATGCAAACAAGTATTTTCATTTATAGAAGACCATAGCATGTGTGGAAAAAAAAAGTGCATAAACGAATACTAGTGTTGAATAAATTTATAAATAGTGTATGTATATATTTTATGGAAATATATATATAGATATAAGAATATGAGGGATATTAAAAAAAAATATTTAATGATTATAGAACATAATAAAAGAATCAATAAGTCTTTGTTTTTGTTAAACAAGCCGTTGGGGTCAGCTTAGCCTTTGTGATTTTTTGAATTGAATTAACTTAAAAATACAGTTAACACAATCGAATCAACAGGAGCGATCGTGCGTTTATGTATGCTAAGAAAACAATATGTCAAAAATCCTAGTAGTTGATAACTGAGAATCTCCTGCCCGCATGCAGCTGCGCAGGATCGTCGCGAGCCGGGGTACCGAGTCTTGTAATTTACAAGTGGATTGAACTGAATAAGGTAACAGTTAAACCTCAACCTTAGTTTCGACTGTCACGACAGATTTAGACTTGAATCTTAAATTTTTCCAATGAATCCTGCATCCAATTCTAATTTTCCTAAGTTATGTACCTATTACAAATCAATTGGCACTCCTTTAATTAATCTAGTCTGACAATTTTCCATGTTCTACTCAACGATATGGAATCTGCCAACCTGAATTTAGTCAGTGTGGTGCTATAGCGATAATCAATCTCATTCTGATTTACACTTTCTTACACTCTGATGAACGATTATATCGATGTGTACCTACTGATGGAAATTATGTACAGTTATGTTTTGTGAATATACTTATGTACTCACATAAGCTGGTACGTACGCTTACTAAAGTGTGCTAGCAAGTCCATCTTCATAATTTTGGATTTCCTATTTATTAGACCACTAAATTTTATTTTATAGTTTCCTGTCAGCTATAAAATGAATGCTATAGTCTTCAAATTATTTGCGCTGTGCTAATGCCGGGAGGATAGTATAATAACTACAATTTATGCACTGAAAGAAACACATTGTAGTTTTATCACTTGCATTGCGGTATTATAACGCGAATGGACTATGCTAAAAATCTTTTTAGGGTAAAGTTATGTTGATAGTCTCCGGTAAAAAGTCTGCGAAATACGTAATAAAAAACACAAATAATCAATAACAATATGTTAATTCCGGAGCTTCTTGAACTCTATTGTCAATGTGTATGTAAGTTATGTTATAATCTAATTTCTTTATGGTAATAATTATCAAAAAAGGAAACGAGGTACTTCATAGGTCACGGCCTCTCATGGATATTCTTAACTCGTGGATCGTATTCGATGAGTTACTTTCCTAGAAGGACTCCAGGAATTCTTTTGTTAAAGGGTTTTTTAAAACCAAAATATTTAAACCATTAAAAACAAACATTACATGATTAACTTTAGAAGAGAGATAGTTCCTACCCCGACAGACAAGAGACATAATCACCATCCAACAGAAAGAAACTGGCGCCAGTTCAGCTGCCATTTTAGTCCTATTGGTCAGATAAGTTCACCACGACCAGGGAAGATTGGCTTGGATTCAACTGTGGCTAGTCCTTGCCTTGATAACTTTCATCTACATAGGTTTTCAATTTTTTCGGCATCGAAACAAGAGAACATTTGTTTTAAATTTCAGCTAAAACTTACAAGGAACGTAAATCGTATTAATAGCAGACCTCGTTTATCATTTCAATGAAAATAATGATAAAACCTTTTTTAGCAGCAAACAACAATACTGAAACTCAAGAACATCTGTAATTTTCTCAGCAATATGGTATGACAAAACGCAGGCCCTTTTGTCAATAATAATATTCTATTGTATTCTTTCTCCCAATCCCAACGATGAACCTCCATTGCGACCTTTCTTTCTTAGCTTCTTCTCATTTTCTGTCCGACAACGCGTCAGTGATACCTTTGGTCTTGTTTCCATGGTCAGGTGGCTCGCCGGCTTGTTTGACGGCTATTAACATAAAAAAAAATTGGATCGATACTGTGTTACTATGTAAATAATTATTTCAACTCGCTTAGCAAAAACCTGTCCACTGATTCCAATTTTTTATATGTATAGATGTGTAGCAGAATAATAACTGCCGAGACAGAATTATTACGTAATTCAATATCGACTAAATAAATGTTAAAAATAAAAGTGAATGGGTATTTAACAATAAATCTATACGAATATTATAAATGAGAGAGCGCGATTTTTGTGAGTTTGTGTAGGTGTATGCGGAAAATAATCTCTGGAACCTATTTCAATAATTGTTTTTTTGAAAGGTACATTATTCCAGATGGTCATAAGCTATAAAGTGTAAAACAAATGCTACATCTCAGTCTGAATGTGGTAATCTCAGAAATTACGGCACGGATTTCCATACGGTTTTTGACAATATATATATATATATATAATGTCACGAATAGTTCACGAATAGTAATGGAACCCTCAGTTTTATCAGGTAAACAAAAAGGTAATTCAGGTAAAAAGGTAATTCGTGAACGAAAAATCTAGTTTCCTGAAGCGAATAAATGAAATTCGAATAAATGAATGAATAAAATTCGCTTTCTGTACATGAACGATATATGAGAAACATTTTATTAGGGGCCTTATAACAATATTTATAACAATAGAACACCCAAAACAATAGTTGTTAAAATTTTTGTCTGTTTGTCTGTGCGTTTGTTCGCGGTAATCTCAGAAACAACTTAACCGATTTTGTTTTGGTTTTCACTAATGTATTGCAGTAAACATCACTTAATACTTAAAATTTGTGTCATTGCAATTCTTCTATTAATAAAACAGTAATAAATTAATTCAAAATAATGTGGGTACTATTTCTTAGCGTAAGGAGTAGTTTTTAAAGAAAATATTAGTACTATCAAAGAGTTAAAAGTAATGATATTTTCTATGTAGATATTATCTTGAAATATATTTTTAATAATGATAAGGTTAAAAAAAATGATTCAATTAGTTTGTAAGTTTCAGAAAACAGTAAAAAATGACAGTATAACATAGCACAATATTCTAAAACAACACATGCAATTCAAATTGTTCTTATGTATGACGCTTTGAAATGAAAGGCGAAAATTTAAGACTTCCAGCATTATGAATAATGAAATGAGTGAGACAGGCGGAGAGAATACCTAGTAAGAAATTATCGTTAACCTAGCATCAGGGTTGTCCCTGAGGCATTGGTGACCAAAGAGAGGTACTAAACATAACAAAAATACGGGCGTGTGACCTTCAAATAAATAACGGATATACCGCGTTATTTAAACTTCAACAGTGTTTTGGAAAGTCTCAAAATTATATTTTTCATAATATTAATTTTGTGTCTTATGATAACGCCGTAACAACACAAATAAAATTGTATGGTATTTGCCCAATTGGCTCCGGATATAAAGCAATCTTTACAATGAACTTTTAACGGAGATATGGCATTATGTAATGGTCAACATTATATTACTACTAATAAATATAAATAAGTATCTACCTAGTTGCGTTTTAATTTACTTGCTCCCCGTGGCATAGTACGACTTCAATATTGTCCAACCAAGAGACAGAGACATCGGCATACCAAATATTAATTGGATTTGGTTGAACGTAAAATGCACACTCTGGGGAATTCCTGGTCCTTTTCCATTACACAAACATGAAATTTTGTACTCTCTATTCCAAAGATAGCCAGAAGTTTGGTTATTTAATTATCGTTTTGGCTTTCAAATGCAGATGTTTTAAAACGCCAGAATCAACTAATTACTTATGGCGAGAGTTCCATTTATAAATGAGATATTCATGTAAAATCGATTCATTCACATGTCTTGACACCTTGAATGTTTTCGACTTTTCTGTATAAGAGTATGGCTACAAATAAAAAAAATTACTTGTCAGTCAGTGTTAGACTAAAAAGCTTTTCCCCATTAACTTACTATTTAAAAACTAGTTGACTTATTTTTTAATATATGATCTATTTTGTGTACAATTGCATATAGCCATAATACTGCAATATAAATACACGAATCTTCAATAATACCGCTGTTACACTGTTTATGGTTATTTCATGAAAATCGTATTTGATATAATAAAAATAACCATGATTTTATTCATTAATTCTATTTGTTGATCTTTTCATCTCGTTCTAAAAAGTGTTTCTTCCGGAACATTGAGATAATGGCTTCTTTTCTGATGTTATTGTCTCCGTAGAAAATGTTGACACCATAGTTTCAGATGTGTTGACTTGTTCAAGAGACGCTGACTACGATGTTAGGTAAATGTTTATTTATTTTTCGTACAAAGGTTTGATTTATAGAAACAATCAACTTATTCTTCAGAGAGTAAAGTACATAGTAATTTTTAGCTTCATATGATTTCTCATAATCTTGACAGACAAACAGACAACAATTCTGATAACTATATTTTTGAGTTCTATTGCGTCAATAAAGTCCCCTAATAATATTTTTTCTCATATATCCTTAATGCGATAGCGAAAGCGATCAGTTAGAATTTTATTATATGTTTCGATAGATATGTAGATATCATTTTAACAACGCTATGATAATTGGTACCAAATAGGAAAAACAAAATTAATAAAGTGAAACAAATAACAGACGTACATGGCTTGTTCAAACAAGAGAGGAGCAACGGCACAAATATTAATTGATTTCACTACATAACTGTGTTTGCAGTGTGAGTTACTCTATGAATAAGGTTTTGGCGGGAACTGAGAAAAATATTCTTGCTATATCTATTTATTCTTTCATATTTTAATATAGATAAGAACTAAAAAAAATTTAATAGCAGAATCTTCTATTTATTTCTGAATCCTAACAAAACTTTGCTGATCGTTTTGTATCCTGTCAACTAAGGTTCTGGAATCTGATCCGTCTGCTATGACATTCTTTTCACTCTAGTTCTCAGAGTAATAGGGTATTTGTGGCAAGGCTTGGCTGCTGCGGTCAATTACTTGTGTCATGAAGAGTTTTGAAGCCAACATGTATTTTGGAAAAAAAATTTTGTTGAATCAAAAGTTCTACTGATTTCGTAGGTACGTAGAATTCCTAATGTAACATCCGCAAAAATATCAAAATACAAAACAAATAACTAATTATTACACGATAGTTTTAACTTAATTTGGTTCATTATTGCAAAATGAAATACATATTTATGCATGATATTTGAGTTGAAAATAAAAATAATGAAATGTTTCTCGTTTGCATAATGCGCGCACAAACTATTCAAATAACTGGGAGGCATTGGCGCAGCAAATATTAATCGCATTGCGCTACATAAACATGCACGCACGGATACCAGCGAGCTGAGTCTTTCGCAATGAAATTGCTCGACTACTATTTGTTTACTGTTTGGAAATGAAATGCCGATTGATGCTATGCGCCAGTAGTTTACTGTAGGTTGCTACAGAAATTTTTACTAAGAACTAAACAAATGAATATGCAAAAAGTATGAATTAAGGATACCTTGATTGCAACAAGAAAAAATTATAAATTTTAGAAAATTTACGTTAAATATCAGTTAAAATGAAATAAGCGTTTGCCAACTTAGATTAAGCTTTATAAGTATTCTTGAGTCTACGACAATTACTCCTATTTGTAACAGACTGCTGGCCAATAAAGAAACGCCAAGTCCCTTCCATTGCAATTTGCTTAGCTTTATTGTTTCCTCAATAACGAGAATCCGCGTCTTATAGGTCGGTAGACCAGGTAGGCGAGCTGAAAGTAAGGGTAGCCCAGTGGTTTGAACATCATCTTCCAGTAGGGGCTAATGGAGTCTTGAATATACCTTTAATTTTTCAATTTATGTATGTTATTTCCAATTATATAACAGTTGCTTCGGTGAAGAAGGAACCTCGCGAGGATACCTGCTTACCTTAAAGTTTTCCATAATGTTCTCAAAGGTGTATAAAAGTTTATTTCACTTCGATAGTGTGAAGGACTATGGGCTTAGCCCGTCTCATTGTGAGAGGACTCAGCAGTGGGACAATTACTGAGCTTGGTAACGATGATGGTAATGAAATCAGATAGGTTGAAGTCAGGTTTTTTACCAACTAGCTGCAGTTTGCACTCAATGATTTTGGGGAGGAGCCATATATATAGTAATATAAATTAATACAATAAGTACGTTAGAGCACATTGACAAAAAATGTATGAGAAAACATTTAACGAATTAAGGAGGAATTTAAAAATTTATAAAATTTTCCTAAATTATCCGTCATTCTGTCTATCTGTTTGTACAGCTTTAGTCATGACCTATAACCCCCTTTCATCCCTTGCATCGCAACTTGTTGTATTACATTTTTTCCACGCCTGCCTAGTTATCACCCCCCTCAAAATCAACTGTGAAACTTTTAACATACTCGTATTTCGGTTACTGAGTTAGCGAGCGAGTTTACCACTACCTTCTGCGCCGTAAATGCCTCTGACACGTTTGACATTATCCATGAGTAGTTATAAACATGTTGGATTCAAACCCTTTGAAGAGTAAACACGGCTTTATTCGAGAAAATCCGCATTAGATTGAATTGACATACAAATACGTGACACTAACAGAAATCAAGTATATGAAGTGGCCAATTTTATATTACCACAAAATAATTACTACCAGCTAGTTCACTTTCTCGGTCACTAGGTTAACATTTAAATTTTAATCATTATGTAAATTTTATCCACAATGCTATTGAAAAGCAATTGCATAGATTACGTTTCTTTGGTAACTGATTTTTGTATAAATTCCTAGCATCAAAAGATTTATATAAATCAAATTAAATATTATTTAGTGTCTCATTGAAGCATTATTCTGAGCCAAACCTTTACACCATTATAAAATTTAAGTAAATTCATCTAAACGTTACGTAACTTAAACATCTCATTGATAAATAATATAATATAACATAACGGGATACTTACTGTTACTACTACTAAAACCATATCACTGTGTAGCTCAATATATGTAACCAAGCTAAAGTTTAATTCCTTAGGTACCTGTTATGACAGGATGCATTCCTGAAGTTATTATAGAGTCTGCATCCGATCATTATTGTCTTAGACCTTTTTTTTTTTGACGAGGGGGAAACCTTCAAAAGGTACCCGGTGCCGTGGGAGCGACGCCGGGGTATATGGGATTTTTACCGCACTAAAACCCCCCCGGTGGCCTTTCTCAGCGCTTTGATAGGACTCCGGGATCTCCAACGGAACACAACCGGAGTCCTATGATCGCGTGCCTCGCCGGGCTCTGCTCGGGGTGGCGGACTACAACCCTTGCTTCCTGGTTTTACGCCAGTATGTGGCCACGTATACGGACGTCCTTCCCGGGGTCGTTGGCTGGACTTTTCGGGCTCCCACCCTAGCCGCCCACGACCCCGGAAGCCCCCTTTTAGTCGCCTCTTACGACAGGCAGGGGATACCGTAGCCCTATTCTGGTCCCAGGCTACAGGGACACCGCGTCGGAGGACGTTATGTACGTCTCTGGCGACTCCGTCTCCGCGTGGGTTCAGCGCGCTCCCTAGCTCGTTCAGCGTCTTCCTTTGCAGACATTACGTCATTGCAGAAGGTGATCATGCCGTCCCAGGCTTCCCTGCGCTGAACCATCGCCCTGGCGATAGCCGCCAAGGAGAGATCCGGGCCCACTTTCTCGACGAGGTTTCGCCGCTGAGACTCCCATGCTGGGCAGTACTGCAGCGTGTGCTGTGCGGAATCCTCGTCGCCTCCACAATGCCGGCACTGAGCCGTCTCCTCTCTTCCTATCCTATTCAGGTACCCACCGAAACAGCCATGTCCGGTGAGTATCTGAATAAGGTGGAACGTCACTCGTCCTCCATTCTGCAGCCAAACCCAAAAGTTCGGCAAGATAGCATCGACCATCCGTTGGCATATGTTCCGCATTTCTTTTAGCCGATCATACCAGCACATCAGCGCGCGCCGTCTTGCTCTCCTCCTAAGCATTCCAACCGTCTCTTCTTCGAAGGGTTCAGCCCTCTGACGGAGGACGCGGATCTCATAGAAGACCCTTGCGTCCAAATCCGCCAGAATGTCCAGGGGCGGAAACCGCCCTAGGACTGTCGCCGCCTCGTACGATATGGCACGATACCCACGGGCGATTCTGATTGCGATCGTACGCTGCGCGGCATTGAGTTACCGCGCACGGCGCCGGCAGGCGGACAACTTGTCTGACCAGACCGGCGCACCGTAGAGCGCAATCGATCGTACTACACCCGCATAGAGGCGGCGGACTTCTTCCCTTGGTCCCCCGAGATTTGGCAGCAGTCTGTGCATAGCACCCGCTACCTTATGAATTCGGGGGACGAGACGGTTAATGTGCTCGTCGACGTCGTCGTCGTCTTAGACCTAATGAAATCTTAACTGTACAAACCTTACTGCTTCTACGACACCCTTAATTACTTACCCTTAATAACTTGACAGTCTCATAAATCAAGATGTAAACTAGGAACTAAAATGAGTATTTATGTGACCCAGTGATAAGAGTTCTGTTATAAGTGCCGCTTCCGAAACCCCGCTGGACTCCACAATCCACGTATCGTACACGCATAATCTATTATTGATTATATTAAATAATACTAGAATAAATACAATAAATATTAGTTAATTATTACAAAAGATACAATCAATAACTTCCGGTCGCTGAAAGCCGCTGCAACAGTTTATCACATATTTCTAAATTACTAATTACCCTCAGTTTGTTTCGAGCTAAGTAGGCCTTATGTTAAACAGAAATTTCAATGCATGTGTATCACCTTGATATCCACAATAATAATTCTAAATCAACAATGTCTTCATAAAAGATATTAGAAAATGCTACTTATGATAAATAATAATTGCTTTTGATTCATTCGAAAGTAACAATGACAATTTTAAAATAAAATTTAATTTACAATAATAAGCTTAAAACTAATTAGCGGCCCGCCCCGGCTTCGCACAGGTGTACTTTGTCAATAGTTTTCGTAGTGTATGCAATGAAAGAAATTTTCAAGCAAATTTTTACACCTTGGTTCACGTTACCGAAGTTTTAGCAAGGATCCGTTATTTTTTTTAGAATAAATATAGCCTATGTTACTTAAGGATAATGGAGCATTTTAATGGTGAAAGAATTTTTAAAATCGGTTCAGTAGTTTTTGAGTTTATTCATTACAAACATACAAAAATACAAAGCTTTCCTCTTTATAATATCAGTACAGCTATAAGCAGCCCGCTGTCAGTAGTTGTGTTAGGAGTGTTTTGAATAATAATATCAGTATACTTGTACAATTATTTAATACTTTGTCTATTTTTACAGCTTGACATGGCAACAAAATTTGGGACACTCTGATACAATCATCTTTAGTCAACATCTTGCTCACTTGCCTGTCTAAGACTAAATGCCCTCACATTACATTGTCACCGACCAACACAATGCCCTTCTTTCCGTCAACACTCGATGAGTGTGATTTGCTTGTTCTTTGTTTCTAAATTCTTAAGATACGGCACCACAACTTATCAGCACCCTAAAACTAACCACAGGAAATTTAGTTAACAGATGAGATTACAGACATCGATGCCGCAGATGAATTCTCGAAACTAAATTTAAAACCCTAACACTATCCGAATTAATGCTAGCGCGACTCAGGTTTCCGTTGATCGAAACAAGCCGAGCTAAGCCACTTTACTTGCTAAATGGTACGTTGAACGTCGAGTATTATGCGAGGATTACATACGCTTGCTTCATGTAAGGGCATCCATTGAGTGCGGAAGATAATTTCTGGAGATTTCTGTCAATTTCAACTCATTATGTGCAAAAATTTTTTACCAAGAAAACCTAGACTAAAAAACTCTTTGTATGTGTGCTGTGTTCCATTTTTGATCTGACGTATTAATTGTTACTGTCAGAGGAGACTACGTTATACACATAAAAAAGATAAACACAACTTACTGCACATACATAATACATAGATAATAAATATAGGTAAGGTAAGTAATTTGTTATCTTAACGTTGTTGTAAGTCTCGTTATCTACCTATATTGCAATCACTTGCATCATTTTATTTTACGATCTTTGATTCGATCATAGTTAGTTTTCAAAATAAAGCCTAAATTTATGTATCTACTGATAAATTAGTTCAAAATAAGAGGAAAAATTAAAGAAAGTATAAAAAAGTAAAGTTAGGTTATATCTAGTTCTAGTCTAGTTCTAGTCTAGTTCTAGTCTAGTTCTAGTCTAGTTCTAGTCTAGTTCTAGTCTAGTTCTAGTCTAGTTCTAGTCTAGTTCTAGTCTAGTTCTAGTCTAGTTCTAGCCTAGTTCTAGTCTAGTTCTAGTCTAGTTCTAGTTTCTAGTTCATTCTTAACAATTAAAAAATAAAAACATAAACATCTTTCCGTATGTCCCAGAATAATATTTTGACCAAAAATTTGTCCGAGCAAGTTCATACTTAATGTATCAGAATAAGCCTAAGTACCTAATCCCAGTTGGCCTATCGAGCGCTGACCTAATACATACTGTAACATTACCCATTATATGAACACACCAATGCATGAAGCATCAAAGAATTTTGCATTAGATATGTAAACAAGCTAATTCTGTTACTACCAACTATAGTGTCAATATAAACTCGGTTACAGGTTTGCCAAATACCTGCAAGAGGTTTTTTGTGTCTTAAACCTTAAATTACAATCAGAAATTTTAGTAAATATTTGCGAATATGCACACTTGTGAAAATAATATGTAGATATTTCGGTGCAGATTTCCTCGCAATGTATTTTATATCCGAAACCAAAGCAAAGGTCTGGAGAAATGCTTGATTGCTAATGCACAGAACAACAAACCTAAGCTTTTTCAAAACGATCATTTTTTGTGATTACTTAAAGCACACATTAGTTGCGCATGGAATAGGTATTCATGTCAGTATCGATGTTGTCTTACCAAGATGCAGAATCGTCCGGTGCTATAACAGCTTCACAGATCCGAGTTAGTGTGTAAACCTCGGAAGCGTTCGACGTCACTGCAACGCTCGTTAAGCCGCGCGGATTAAAGGTCCGACAGTTACGATTCTGCTGTAACTAGTTGTTTTGAAGCTGAGCTGAGACTATAGGTTTCGGTTGTTTCCGATTTCTAGTCTGCTTAATATAACATTTAATTAATCAGGAGTGAAAGTGGAAATCATTATAAACATGTTTACCGTATCCCGTGAAGACGTTATGTAGCTTAAGGGAGAGATGAAAGATATCGATGTTCAAATATTGTTGTATGTACCTAGTTTCTTGGTATTTGGAAGTAATTAGGATTTTGCTATTTGCTTGAAATTGCGCGAATATTTCCAGTTTTGGGACCTTCAGTGTAAGGTATAAGTAATTTTGATAGGACCATCCAATGTCAACAAAGCTCCTCACAAGCCTGTCCTTACTTAGGTGATTTCTTAAAACGATCGATTGTATCTCAAATGTGTTAAGCTGTTAGATTTAATGCTTTAGAGTAACATTAAGTGCATAAATCAATATTGAAGCTGGACGGGTTTCGCTTCGTCCTTTACCTCGTACTGGTGGATCATTGTCATTTACGTTAAACATCTACATATATTTTTTCATATTATATACAGATTAATATGGATTATATCTACGTAATTAATAACATAGATAATTGGTTAACTCGTACCTTTTGATAATAATTCTTGAAATAACTTTTTATCGCAACGACTTCACAAGTTCCTTTTGAATTTAAGACAAACTTACAAAGGTTGATAATATTACCAGTATGGTCTAAGTTGTAAAAATTAAATATTGTCTTAAAAAAATTATTTGATACTTCTATTAAAAGATTAAAATATTTTCATCAACCTCTTCATTAGTCTCATTAAACATCAACATCAATGGTTGTTATTAATTATGACGTTTTCAGCGAAAAAACTAATAATTAAGAAATAAATCATTTAACAATCCTGAAACACAGCGCATGATGATATTTCTAATCATTCATTTTGTAAAATAATAGCTAATATTGAACAAGTACGTATAGGATAGAAGGAAAGGTATGTAATCATTGTATTTGATGTATCAAAATGTTACTAACTGAAGAGAACAATGCCCAGGAGGAAATTTATTGGATCTTCGTGGAACTTTCACAAAAAGTTTTAAAATCTCAACAAAACAAGGCTTCGTGTGAACCTTACTTTGATGTTTTAATGAACCTATTACAGAATGTGGTTTCGGTAAAAAGGTTTTGAGGTTACTTAAATCTAATCAAGTTCATTATGATAGGCTTATTCTCTAATTGGCGCCTTCATTTTACAGATAATGAAATTAAATGTCATGAAATTTAATGTAATGAAATTAATTATAAATAAAACATGTTACATGTAACTTCAATGGTTGAATAAAGGATTTAAAGATTAATAAATTATTGCACGATACATTAAATTACGCCGTTGGGGCGGAAACGTTCTCGAATGGCGACCACGCACCGGGCGACGCTCTGTGGGTAGACCCTCGACGAGATGGACCGACCATCTGGTGAAGGGCGCGGGCAGCCACTGGCTGAGGGCAGCGCAGGACCGATCGTTGTGGAAATCCTTGGGGGAGGCCTATGCCCAACAGTGGGCGTTGTCCGGCTGAGATGATGATGAAGTATAGGAAAATTTACCGTTGCAATAAATGAAATGTTAGAACATTTTATTTATGAAGAATTGCATGTTTATTGTATTTTAGCAGCCATTTGTAGATACAAATTATTCATCTATGTAACTATGAAATTTAGTACAAGTGTTAAGAATGTAAAATTGAGTAAAAGAAAAATGACTTAAACGTCCAATAACAGACGTCGCTAAAATATGTCTATTGTAAAAAAAAATAACTATTTACTTTATAATGGTAAAACAGCGTGATGTTTTTCAACTATAATCATTTTTAGCTTCTAGCCCTTGGTCCATTGTTTGTTTGTACCATAAGAAATAAATAAATAATATAATTATTTTTTGAGTCCATAATATGAAATGGCCGCTACAGTCTCTTCACATAGACTACAAGTTGTCGGAAGTAGTACAATGCGAGAAAAGAAACACTCGACTCGAACTGAAACTTTGCCGTTCCACTCACGACGTTCCCTTTGCCGTTTCATTTGTAACCAATCAGATTTATTTTATTTATGAAACAATATTTGCTGTTACACAACAGTTCTATCGTGACCTAATTAGATTTCGTTTAACAAAAATATCCATTATGAAAATTCCTAAGAAAGAGATTCACTTAATATCAGTGCCATATACATATAATGAACCATACATATATATGTATATACCCATCACATTTGGCTCACATGACCTTTTATTACTTTTGAAAAACAGTTGTAACAATTCTTAATAATTCATAATATTAAACAAACTTAAAATGTATTTAAACAATTTAAATTTTATTACGATAATAAAATATATTACTATATCCCAAGAAAAAATATTACTGATTTTATATTTTTGATTTATACCCTCTTATGGCTAAATCTGCGTGATCACCTCCTTGCATACAAATTTTGACTGACGTATGTTCTTTAGTATACTGATATGAAATTCATTACTATGTTTATCTGTAACACGCCCTTTTATCTTTAGCGCGAAGAAAAAAACGTCATTGAAAGTTATTAATTAACTATTAATTATTTAAATTTAGATGTAGCCGAATTTTTTATGGTCGACTTCTGGTACTTGGAATTGATTGGCTAGTTAAAACTAGAACAAAGGATTTAACTTATTAAGAATTATACCAGAACAAAGTATTCTTCTTCTTAGCGTGTCGATGGCAGACACTAAAGCGTGGCAGACCAAAAAGTAGCAACATTTATAGCTTTGCTTGTAGCTGCCATAAGGTCTTCCTGGGTGCAGGTATTAGGACACTCAGGGCATGATACCAAGTGAGCCCCACGATGGCCAACACTAACAAAGTATTTTGAGGTACATACACGTATATTTTGCCAAACACCTTGAGTTAATATTGAAAAAAAAATAGTCTAATTTTGTTTTATATGTATATCGCCTACAAACAAGCAAACGAGCCAGCAGAAGGTATCATATAATTGATGCATTGGCGGTCAAGATAAAAGAAATCAGATAAAGATAAGCATAAGACGAAAGAAAGAAAGTAAAATTATTTATGAATGTCACTGACATAAATAATATGTGAGAAATTGAGTAAAATATCACTTCGAAAATACATAAACCTGCCATACAGGGCTTATGTAGTGTAAACTCTGTAACTCATGATTTATTTATTATCCAACGTTATGTTTTATGAACAATCTCATGTAAACATCTTATTGGAGTAAATACAATTTATTATCATTATCATGTACTTGATAAATGGAAAGGTCCAAGATTTAATGGACTCGGTAATTTGTAAAGCTTGCGTGCAGACACAGGTCCAACACATAGAGACCCCTACGAGAACAATTAATTGTGTAAAAATATACTCTCCTATGCATAATTCTGATATAAAGCAATGTGGTCCTCGCTAGCACAGAAACTATGTTAAGAAAATAATTTCATTATCTATTAAGTGTTTTGTGAGTTTTTTTTATTATGGCTTTAAACCATTAGCGCTTCGATTTCTGTATGAATATAAAAAAAAAGATATATCAAAATAAAGTGTACCGAGAGGCATCTAATTATCTTTTTTATTATACAAAGTTGGTTCTTGATGTGCGCGATAATGTCGCCGCAGGCAAAGCTAGCGGGCTGCAATTATTCAAGTTCCTAACTAAGGACAACAAAGTTCCGAAGGTAATTTATCGGGTCTCCCCCGAGTTTACACACAAAGCCTCAAGAACTCAACAAATTAAGGCTTCGTTTGAAAAAAAAACAGCAACATAAGTTTGATGTTCTGATGAGTCTATTAAAACATTTGAAGTTGATTATGAGGTTTTCAGATGCAGTTAAAAAGATTACTAGCGGCAACTCGAATAAAATTCACCGAGTACTGATGTAGTGCTCTTTTCCGTGTTTACTTTTTAAGGCTATATATAAATGTCTGATCATTTGCTTAACTCGATTTTACGAATTTATTGGATGAAAAATTTAAACTTTGGTGTATAGTTCGGTTATCCAAAGACAAAAATGTAAACAATGAACCAAGGAATTATGATTTTAGGATTTAACTCTGAGAGAATTTTTTTTAAATTGAGTTTATTTAATTGCATTACGTGACGAATCAAATGTAATGAGTCATTATGAGGAACAAAATACAATTACAAACTGTTTACATGTCCATTATAAAAGATGTGGTCATATTACGGCCGGATAGCGAGGCTAAAATTTGGAATAATAGTGTACATAAGGTCTTTAGCTAAAATCTATGAAAAAATCTCCAGTCCTTTATTTTCCACAAGAAATTGAAAAATAGTCTCAGTTATATTTGCAGACCTGAAACATGCTAGTCTGATTTGAATTTGATTGATTTGTTTTTGCTGTGTGTATATTCTGGTCTGATTATACAATTAAAATCAGCAGTCTAACCGTGGAAAGATTTATGTAATTGTTACGAATTATTTTTAGAAAAATAAACCAAGAACAAAATACTCCTCTTAAAAGGTATCTCATGAATTCTTGATTCTAAACTAATCTATTAAGATCCGATAACATTTATTATATGTGTAAATAATTCATAATTATTTATTTAGTGTTTGAAAACTGATCTTTATCTCTTAGTATAAGTATATTATAAGTGGATTCATAAATATTCAATAAATTTACTTAAAGTGATTCGGAACTCACAACGTTGTTACAGGGCAATTCATTTTTATAATATTGTTTGGGTATGCTTTGAAGTCAGTCTTCAGTAGTTCAGTACAGTCTTGTTTCATATTTCCTATCAATTGCTTTTTTGTTTTTTAATATATTGTCTTGTACATTTAGTGTTTTGGTAACGGAGCTGTTTTGGGGTTTAGTAACTAATTTTTTTAAAACGAAGTTAATTTCATATTACGGACAATTTACTTTTACACAAACTATTTTTTTTTATTGTTTCGCGCGCTTTTCTTTAACGTACGACCTGTTACTTGTTCATACAAGGTTCGAGATTGATCTTTTTGGTGATTGGAACGTTTACTAATAATATTCGCATTCTGAATTCAAACCACTTTTCATCTCTAGGGACCACAGAGCTATTTTGCTCCTTGTTTACGAAGAATACACTAGCCCTTTTAGAATAGCTTTGATAAAAAATAATTTTTGAAATAGGAGCCGTGATTCCAGAGATTACTCACACACACCCGCACACCTACACATAATCTCAGAAAATTCGGGAGGCTTATTTAGTGTGAATTAAAAAAACGTGTGAAGTGTTAAGAGTAAGTCGAAAAATATGCAAGAAGTCGTATTGATCTAATATTTAATCCATTACTATTTCAGTCCACTTATGTATCATTATCGTACGCCATTCAACTTTATAGGTCTCCTGCCAGAGACAAGTTTATTAAGATAATAAACGTCAGTATATCTGCTGAGGTTTCGGATTCTGGACATCCGTTAACTTTTTTAGACCATCAATCTACATGGTTGAAGGACGAATCTCACTATTGAGGTATCGTTAGTACATAAGAACCTTTCTTATATTGATTAATCTTTTTGTTACGCACTGTAACAGGCAAAACTTAAAATTGAAGTGATTTTCTCGTCGTGATTTATTTATTACTTTGGTTTCCCCCCTACATTTGTTTTATTTTGTATAGCGGCCATAATTGATTCCATTTTTCATAACGTTACCCAAACTTTGGCAATAAATATTATATTGAGTTATTTGTAGACCTTGCTTGGAGTTCTTACCTAAATTGAAAATTCGCTTCTTGACGTGGGAATAGATATTCGATACTAGATATAGTTGTAATAAATGTGACGACTTGTGCGACGAACAAGCAAAGATCTAGTGATCGACAGAATTAGGCAATTTACAACTGGGATGATGACCGCCAGTGGAAAAAGAGGAGAGAGTAATTGTTAAACATAAAATTACAAAATAAAAATAGAAAACTATGTGACATATTGATAACATTGACAGATTGATTTGACAGAGACTGACAGATTGATACATACTAAGAACTTGCTATATTTATAGTATGGAACGCTATATATGTATATATAGCACGTGATTGTAAATTCGGAAATTATCTGTTTGTCTGATTTTCTACTGTTTTTTGTCTACAATTGTTTTGTCCAGATTTAAACCAACCTTTCAGGTATTGCTTATCGCAATAACTCAATCTTTTACCTCAATTTATTGCCTCATTCACCAGGCTACCTTGATTTATACAATTAATACCCAATGACTTTGACTTGACCCAACTTCTCAATCATTATGATACAAAGACAGTTACTTAATCCCTGATCCTAAGAATTAGTTGATTTTAAAAATAGTGTTGTGGATGTTAAAAATAATATTATATGAATGTATTAAATTAAAACTATACCTTCTATTCTATAATTCTATTCTATTCTATAATTCGTATATTGCACCTATTTTGTATCCTGGAATGAAAATAGACAGGACTGCTAATTTCAAGATTAAAATTAAGACAAAAAAATTGTGCAATTTTAAAAATACTTGCGAATAAAGAAAACATTTTACAACCCACAATTCGTTATAATATTCAAGATAAAGTTGGAATTATACCAACATAATATCCATATTTAATTGCCGTACCCGAATGCATAATATTGGTGTGATTGTTGATTCAACTGGTTCTTTACTCAGATAATTAACGAAATCTAACGTAGTCAATAATACCAGGAATTCATTATGCTTGCGAATTATGCCCAAGAGTATTTATATAAATTTCAAACTCATAAAGAACTTGAACTTTATTAACATTTTATCTAAGACCAATTGAATAAATTAATGGTCATCTTTTCAAATGTAATTAATTTTTGAAACGAATTACTCAACTCAGAATATTTCTAGAACAACTTACGAGTGACAGTGTTTCCATCCGATTATAAGCCTAGTTCATATACCAAGCGCACAAGTCACTACAATTTCTAAATCGTCAAATAAGCGTTTGAATCAGCTTTCTTTCTGTCTCGACTGGAAGAAACTTTTGAGTCGGCTAAAAGATGTCAGCGAAGCCGGCATGAAGCGAAAGATTTCACTGGGTATTCCAGCTACAGGTTTTATCAGTAAGGTACTGAAGTCTTCAACACTTTATAAACGGTTTGATTAGTGATAGCCTTAAAATTTTACAAGGCCAACTGAGTCAAAATTTAATTTGGACTGATAACGTAGGTAACCTATGATAATAGATGAGAATTAAATAGGATTTATCTTGATGCAAAAATATTCATAACATCAATTAATGTTATTTCTCTACTAGTTTGTTATTAATTTGATGCAGAGATACTTGCTTTTTCATTTGAATTGCTTGTAGAATCCTTTTCAGTTGGGAAATGATTTTTTTTGTAATTTATTTCACATGGCAAAAGCAAAGTTTTTATGCAATTTCCGACTAAATTATTTTCGAGGTATACTTATATTTATTATAACCTAGTGATTGTAACACCTTACCTAATCTAGTTAATATAACAAATACGTGTATTTTTATTTCAAGTCACATTCGATATTTTTCTATATATAATATTGTATTGGTGATATTTGTAGTACTCGTATAACATTGTTACGTGTCAGGATCCGCAGGTTCGTGAAATGCCACAATAGTCCCGCAGAGACTTTATTTTACTTCCACAGTAACAGTCGCACTCGTAGATCGCAGGTCGATTTCGCTTCGTAGGGATAGAACTTTTGGCCTTCATATTCGGGGACCGAATGCTCTGTGGGCGACCCTGCCCGTTATTTATATCGATTTCTGGGCCTTCCAGGCTTTTCTATGCCTCTCGTGGAAAGTCAATAATAATACCCGGGAATCGACATAACAATAGCGGGTCAGGTAAACCACGCCATATTCGCCCATGCATGCCTCTTTTGCCTAAGGCATAAGGGCGAGAGTGGCTTGAAGTGTCCCAGGTAGTTTTTATTACTACCTGGTTTTTTTATTCCCTATATTGTTTCTGGCCGACCCTTCCAGAAACTTCGTAAGGCTGCCGCGCTCCTCTTTACGACTAACCTTTCGAGAAGCTTCGTAACAATATTATAAAATACTAATTGTGTTCGCAATTAAAATTGTTCCTTCTTACTTTTTTGGTAGTTACGTTACTCATATTAACATTAATTCTGCACGATTCTGTCATTCTATTAAATAGAAAGTGTTGTTTACGTCATCACATTATTAAGTGATGGTTTCTTAAATAAACATAATAAAATTCTTGATCTATGAATAACAATAATTATTGGGTATTGTTTTTCAATGAAAAGGAGAGACGCATATAATAGGTTCCCTAAAGAGAAGAAGCTATGGCTCTAAGTAGAAATGGACAACTGCATAGTAAACTAACAAAACCTAAACTATTGGACGTAAATAGGAGACTTTATTTTGAAAATATGTGCAAGATATAATCATCAAGATGTAAAGCTGTGAAACATGATACACAGAGACTTGTCTTTATACGTATAATGTATTGCTGATACTGTTTACCATAGCAAAATAAAATAGTGTTGCTATTTATTAAAATAAAATACAGGTGAGACGAATAATGCATATGATTCTTAGGTTTTGAGAAACGCAAGAAACGCTCTCATTTGCAAGTTTTCTTTTCTTAATCTCAAAATGAAGAAGCTTAGCGTCTTCCTTCGAAGGAAATTAATGTTTGTCTTGCGAAATTAAAAACGGAGGCGTGTACGTAATATCAGCCCTGAAACTATATGACAGCTTACAGACGCTTTCACGCAGTTTCCTTCTGGACACACTACAAAATAGGCTCTATTTTCGCGTGTATTTTGAATTAAAATTTACACAATCTGTGAGGTTCCGCGTACTCACAGTAAGCTACTTTATATAACTTGTATAGAAAATGAATTTGTTTACTTATTGGAGTTCAATTTTTCATTAAAAAATTACGATTTATCAACGGAATTTATTAAGAATGTTATAATTATCGGGTTATTTGGCCTGTCCTAAAATACTAAGGAACACCTAGTGTTTCAATAGATTTAACCATTTAACATATTAAATTTTCAATCCTGGCTCGGAATAGCTGCGAGCTATGTCTGGAACTAAATCAATAATCTTAGTTAAAGTTTCATAAGCACACTTGAAAACTATATTCATATACTAGCCGCCTAGTTTGTGTAGTTTATACGGCGAGAAAGTATAAATTATATTGCTGTTATATCTAAAAAAAAAAAATAATGCGTAATGTGGCCAATGAATATATACATATATGTCGGCAACGCCAGTAGTTTTAGCAGTCGAACATAGCGTGGGCGTATAATCGTTTAACACTTTTAATTAATTGTTACCAAACACTTCACACCGGGAAAACGAAACAAGGAACAGTTCGTAGTGCTGAGGAACCGATCTCTTTGACCGTAGAATGTAAACTGTGGCTCCATCCGGCGTCACTCCACTAGTTAGGCTCTGTTGTAGCACGATGATAGCCGAGTATCGACGTCATCGCGGCGGTGCTGCCATCACTCGGATATCGTACTGGGTTTCGTTTCACGTCAATACTAATGACCATCTCCGACATATATATTTTTTGATAAAAACTTTTATTATCGATATCTTGTTTGTAAACTTGTTTATTCACATATTACGGAATCATGCAGGAAATCATTCAAAAGTTAAAATTATATTTTTTGGTTGTATTGCGGATTAAAGTCTAAGATTTTAATTATTTCTATTTCTATTCTATTTTCTGGAAAACCAAAAGACAAAGCAAAAACATATATTTCAGTTATGTAAGGGTAATTTATAATTTCTACAGATGCGGATTACCTTTTAGAATGATAATTACGGTCATAGTTCTTTGCGCTGGTCAAGTGTGGGTTGACAAACTCTATGTATTTTTGAAAATGTTATATAGAATCTCAAGCATGCAATTCTATCTAAGAAAAGGTTTTATTTAGGTGTGAGAATAATACTTTGTATATAAAATGATGACTACATATATAACTGAAGTAATATACATCGTTTTCGATCATTTTACCGTGTTATGCTAACTTGAAATGATGTGCAACGGAAATTATCTCACGTCAATCTAACCTAACACATATTGTTTCACCTGTAGATAAGAGGCTCATTCTAACCTCTATTACCGTAAAACAAAAATCTCACTCAAATCTCTTCGCCTAAATTGTTAGAAAGTGAACTTAGGCACCGTGAAATCGCCCATTAGTTCCAAAAACATCGAAATTCAAATTGGAGCTCACAAAAAACCCCAAGGAAGCACCAGTCATTGTTATTCTAAATCTACATAATCGGTCCATTTTACGATTTTGCGGAGAAGTAGAAAATTTTCCGCCCTTTAATAAGAGGAAAAATTGTCGCCTGTTCGGATTTCCATTATTAAAAAGTGGGGTGTCGGTAAGTGACAGAAAGCATGAATTGTTACGCTCAATTATAGTAATTGGGGAATCGGATTTATTTGCAAGGTTCGCACTAGGGTTGTCAGCAATACTGTCAATTAAGATACAGTTGGGCTGAAATTTCTGAACCAACATTTAAATGTACTTATTTTGCAGAATAAGCTGCTGCGTGGAGATATTTCAGAGCTCTACCAAATTATCCCTTCTGTATAGACGGCTTGATAAAAGTAACTACTCTTAAAACTTTAAGTCTTTAAGAAGTTTGAAAAATATTAGTTTGAATGAATATCATAAACAAAATTGATTAAAATTGTTATAAAAAATATTATATATAATTTACCTAAAATCATATATTTTAATAACAGACAGTTGTTTACATGTCAACCCTATGTCTTTCAAATATTTCATTCCTATTTAACTTACTTTTTGGAGCAGTTAGATGATTTTAGAGCATGATGTCATGGATCTGTTATTAAAACGTATTATTTTAGGTCAAACATAATACTATGTAGGTACCCATTTATAATTTGATTCTTGCTCGAGGTCTGTATGTTATAAAAATAACATATTTTGTACTAAAATATTTACATTGTGAAACTCAGTAGGTATGCTGAGGGGTAATTGTAGAGTTTTATTATTTTTCTCAACATTACAAACTAGAAACATATTTACTTGTGACCTATTAGAATAGATGCCGAATACCGAATAGGGACCTGCTAATTGATTGTCACAGCGTCACTGGCTTTTGTATATTTGTGTGTTATATTGATAAGTTAATTTCAATGATTTAATTATTTATTTTTAGATAGTAAAAATACTTTTCTTATGTAATGCCGAGAGTCCTTGAAACTGGAGCGTTCTATTATTCTGTAGCATGATAGCTGACGCCATTATGTTACTTCCTATTTCTGACTATATGACGGTTCTGCCATACTATACGAGTAGGTCATACACTTGCCTACCGAACTCTGTCGTTCAGTCAGCGAACGCATACAGTTGGTTAAGGGAAGTGTTTGAGGTTAGACACATCTCTGAAATTGGGTAAAGTTCCAGGCGTTGACACACCACACATGATGTCAATATATAAATTTTTGTAATGTTATTTTGAATGAAAATTCTAATCTCAGGTGTAATGACATGATAAAATATTTCTTTCGAGGTCCATGGCGATAGACCGCACTTTCTGACATTGGGGCTAAGTTATAGGTATATAGTCACAGGCTATTTTAACTATTTTTAATTTTTATATGCTCATATTTGATCGATGTTACTTGGCTGGTATATTTATATATACTTTAGAAGTCTATTTGGCCGTCAGAAGTATTGGATCCGTAAGCTAGGTCTTCTGTGAAAGAGCGGATCTTTCGGTCGGGATTTGGTGATACTTTCATGTTTTTATTTGTTAATTATTATGTTATTTAGATTTTTTTGCACGTTTTATGTTCGTTGTAACATATGAGCGAGGTAACATAAGTAGCATAAAAAATAAATCCTCCTGCATGCATTTTAAATGCACCAAATAAGATTTGATAACGTTTGAGAAGTTTAGAGCCTACGGGCCTTTGACCTATTATTATGTAACCACAAAAACATACAGATCACCGTTCGAAGTCACTAACAATAAGTTTTGTGAAATCGATTTTATCCTAGATATCCTATTTTTGCCATCTAATATCTTCAGCCTTATCGATAGTTAAAATATGAATCCACTTGTTGATTGACACTCGTAACATTTCAAAGAAAACGCGTTGAAAATATTACACTGTGGTTTTTACGTGGAGGATGCAGTCATAGCTTGGCGGGCAAGTAATAAGACTTACTATCACGTAAGAAGTAGCTTGGTGGTTGAAATGTAGCTATGATAAAAACGTAGCAAACTCAATAATGTTTAATATACGTTATTATCTTTATATTAACTATGTTGCGATAACAATATATTTAATGTTAATGAAAATGGACCCAAAGCGATAACTCACTTATTTTCTTACGGGGTACTTAGTAGATTTTCCTCACAAAGTGTCGAGAGCCCTCAAGCCTCTTGAACATCCTATTGTTCTGCAGAATAATGGCGGCCGCCATTTTACTGTGCTCTTCTTGCCTTGCTTTTATGTGACACTGTCACGACACGCTTTAATAGTTTACATTTCGCGGATATTTTGAATATTATTTCATATAAAATATGCATGTGTTCATTTGAATACCTCCTAAGTCAATTTTAATCAGCGAATTGTCAGTAACAGTTGAGACATTTTGCTTTAATATTTCCACACAAATTTTATATGGCACATGGACTAATCTGTATAAAATTGTCTCGTAATTTCTGTCAAAGTCTTTCTACACTTATTTCTATTACCCTAAGCGATAAATTTTGATACAATATTTTTTCTTTTCTTACATAACTTTTGTTTAGAAAGTGTTATAAAAATTTGAATTATGTTACGACTTAGGTTAAAGGATCCAAATTCCCCTACTGCTCTGCTGAACAATAAACGAGGCAGTGTCACTCGGTACCTCCTAAGTCTGGTCCCTAAACGCTGGGGTTCGTACCTAGCATTCCACTTTATCTCGATGATACCCATGTATAATAGTAGTGGGGTTCTTCACCTGCCGGATAGCTACCACCCTACGTCTATGATCAACTGAACAGTTTCTATTGTAAAATTATTTTAAACTTTCATAATCGCGGATATTATACATTGTATAGTTGGATTCACCCCATTAGGAATATACCAATCCACACTGAAGCTGCTTCGGAAATTCAATTACGCTGTAGGCTTTCTTAATAGCAAGATACTATCCGTCCCCGTATTGTGCTTGTGTTGCTAATGGTTTGAAATCCACATTACACACCAGGCACATAAAAAGAGGGACTTAACCCGTAAAGAAAATCTTAGCAAATTTTCCGTACCTACCCTCGCTTCGTACCAAAAGCCCTCAAGCCTCACTCGAGCACTCTATTGTTCTGTAACATAATGGCGGTCGCCATTTTGAGTCGCCTTTACGCCATCACGTGTTCTTACGACACGTTTTTATGAGCCAGTTTAATTATGGCACTGGTTTTGCTACCACGGGCCTATCGGGAATTGTATTGCCTTGTGCTGACATTTTTTCTACTTAAATTTTGCGAACTCGTTTTATGAAGGTCCATTTCATGTTAACGATGTTAATGTTTAATGTTAGGCGTTACATTTATTATAGGGATCAGTGATAAAAGCTGTGGGCGATAAGGTAATAAGATGAATAATGTGACTTGAATAAGACACAGAGAATTCGTTGATTTGAGGAGACACAATCGAAGTATTGTCTGTTACATAGTACGACTTATACTGCAATAAGCTTCCAAAGTTGTGTGAATACAAAACAATTATAATTAATATCAATACAAAACTCACCTCCAAGGTTCAAGTTGTCATGGCCTCTGACAAATAAGTTAATCTATGATATTGACCTTTTTTTTGTAGTATGTTGCAAATCCTAATTGTGTAGCATTCTTGTTGTATTATAATTACAATAATAAAAATACTAATTTTTAACCTATAGTAAAAAAAAAATCTATAATTATTTCCGTTACAACGAACATTTTCCTTTAATACATCACTCTCATCACCCACCACAATACCTAGATAATTTTGATGATATTTTCAAGTAAATCAAAAACTCTAGAATAAAGATAATTCCTAATTATATGTATCTATGTTTGTGCAAGTTATATTTTCATAAATAAAAAAATATTTAGAAATAAATTGTCCGCGATTTTCAGATGCCGTTAATTCTGGTTAACCCTTATGCATCGTATTAATGTAACAATTAATGTAACACGCTCTTTCCATACACTAGGATGACATATAACTTTAGGTATACGATTTTGTTATAGTTTCAAATAAAATATACTACATAAACTCAATATAAATGTACTACATATCTTCTGGTTGTATTTTTTTTACGTAGGTACTATTATTTTCCAAATTTTATAAAAAAACTTTGACAAGATACCGCCAGTCGATCATTCATATTTGCATATTTTTTATACATCAAGGTATTCATTTTTCTTTGACTATCTAATGTCAGCTTTATTTTAAAATAAAGCTATTTACTATAAACTATAGCTGACTGTAGGGTTAATACTCAATGATTGAACCGTTTAATATAAAGGTTATCCCTCAAAAATTATTACCCAAATGGGTATTGAAAAACCGGATAATCTGTATTGGACCTTGTCACTTTCATAATAAAAAACAAATATTATTGCCGCTTTCGATTTAGCGCGGCTGCAATTTCATTTGAGATTTAATTTCGTGAATGTCACGCTCGTATCTGTTCCGCTAGTGCAAACGACTGATTTATACGTTGAACATTCAAACTGAGCAAATGCGTTCGGGAAACAATTGTTTGGATTCTCAAATAAAATCAACAACCTAATTCACTATAAAACGTATTTGGATGAAAATTACGGAATTAGAAATGTTACTTCTTTTTTCTTTGTGTGTGGACATAAGCAACAAGATTTATTTTCTGCTCGAAGGTCTTTGAGAAGGCTTAACGACTTCTATATACCGCGACAGATTCCTTACCTTTTCAAAGGATAGAAGTGATTATCAATTTGTTACTAGGTGTTACCCATCCTACGTGTCAGGGTCTCCATCTATCATTGAGCCCAAATCAACTTCATGCACCCTACTGAACAATGGACGGGACTATGGCGAATTGTCCACCTGTTATAGGTCAGTGGGCTCTGTACAACCCAGGTCATTCAGTTTCATATTATTCATTACAAATTTGTATTTACAGAATAAAAATTACTTTATAGTAATGACTTCATACTGTAGTATATGCAAATAATAATTTATTAAGATATGTAGTGATAAACATAAGGTGTCATTTTATGTTTTAAATTTACAAGGTAGTAGATGGTATGATTTATAAATTTCACATATGGTAATTTTAGTAAAACTTTTAATCACAATTAAATAACTGTTCCTACTGTTATGAACAGTGATAACATAGTTAACGGGACATAATATAATATGTGTGTCCGTGGACTCTGTCGTTTCACTTACGATCCTGATTCTTTCTACGCCCTCACAGAGAAATCAAAGGTTCCGAAGAATATTTGAAGAAAGTCTAATAAAAGATCAGCGATGTGCCACCATGTATATAATATCCACTGTTTTAACTCTAGGGAAATTTCTGCATTCGAATGCCACGGCGCGTGAAATAGAGAGCGAGATATCTTTATTGTCGGTCGGGAACCGTAGACTTAAGTCTTAAAAATTTATACTTTAGCTGCCTTTGAATGAAAAATTGTTATTATATAAATTTTATTTCACTAGACTCTCTCTCTCTCTCTCTATTCTTCTTGTGAATTCAATCGGAACTAAATATTATTGCTATTTCTACTAATTATTAAAGAATTCAGACAGATTCAAAACTGCAAATGTTTTACTTTTCGGTAAAACATTGTACATTTTGCTTGGTATTAGATATATAATTTTAAAATATTTTATGATAAAGTCCTATTTTTAAATGTATCGTTTTTAAATGAAGAGATGAAAAACATATTAAAAAATGCAAGAATATTTATTATTTCCGTCCAATTTCTGACCACTACTTAGTCTAAAATAAATAAAAAAATTAAAGAAACTCGACCTTAGTTAATGACCGTTATGGTTATGATGGTGTTACCAGTTATGGTAATGATGGGTGTGTGATGGTAGTGGCCTAGGTGACCTAGGTCAACACGTAACAGGTCAACAGGTAACACGAAACGCAAAAACAAAAACGGTCCGGACATAAACAGTTTATTTTACGAGCACAATAACAGTTTATACTACACGAAACACAACACGAGAAAATAACCATAGAATAAAGAAGGAGAGAGAGTGATAGACACACAGGAAACAGTCTTAACATTAATACACAAGCAAAACAATATTTAGGCACAGCGAAAGCACTAGTAAGCGTAGCGTAGTTGAGCGATCAAGCGACACAGGTATTGCGCGGGACGAAAGAAAGCCAACTGTCGGATGGCGAGCGCGGACTGAGCAGCGCGCGCGCCGGCCGATCCCGTTAGCGGGGTGTGAGAGGCGCGGAGAGCAGTGAAACGGTCGCACGGCTGCCCAGCCGGTGTCGGCAAAAATCGGCGAGTAAAGTGGCGCGTTGACTCCAAAACGCGCCAGGTTCGCGTCCGCGTGTGTGTGTTTGAGTAGGTGTATGTATGTGTGTGATATGTAATGTGTAATGTATATAAAGTATAAACATAATATAATACATAAGTGTAAGTGAGTGTGTATATGTAATATATATTATAAACTACATAAATACGTATGAATGTGGGACGAAGGTGCCCACACCGTAAATAATAATTCAATATTTATATTGAATATTATAATATAATAAATAATTTATTATTATTAATTATTTCATTTTACGTAAATTAAATTAATTAAATAATAGGGATATGACGAATTAATCACTTCTGAGAACAAACATTTATCCTGAAAAAATATCTCCCCGACCGGTAATCAATATCGGAACCCTTAGCACGCCAGCCCAGTACGAGACATCGAAATCATTAAAAATTAACAACTATATGTTTCAGCTAAACTCTTTCTGAAATAGAAAATCTATTTAAATAATATATCCCGGACTACCAACGTAATTCCCTTTTCAAAGATCACTCACATTTTAAATCACTGTGATATAAAAGCATAAAATGAAACATTTAAAAACATTAAATCTACTTCAAAAAGAACAAATCAATATTTTAACAAAAGAAAGAAAATATAGTAACCCAAAAAAAACGATTTCAATTTCAACAAGGCGAATTCCTTGATTTCATGTCCTACTTTGATATTTTACTTCTTAATATTCAATTACATCATAAAGATCCATTCAGGCATAAAATCAGCTGGACCGGTCGAAAGGCGAGACAAAATATTATTGGTAACTTCCTCATGCAATATTCACGACATGAAAACTCACTCGACTTAAAAAATGTTTTTGACAAATAGTTCGACTTCACCTGCGAGAAAGAGTAACGAAGTAGAGAAGTTATCGGGAAATAAAGAAATTCGTGAAGGTAGTCTACAGTTGGATAGGCTAAGTGCGAATCGATGTCACTTAATAATATAAAGCTGCTTATATTTACCTTTCGGAAACCTTAATTTGTTTAAAGGAATTATCAATGTAAAATAATAAAACTTATATATAAAAATACAAAATAATACAACAATATGTAATGTGCTGATATTGTCAAAGCTCAACTATGCTAATGCTGACATAGGCCCCAGACTACTCAAACGCTCTCAAAATATCAGTGATTTCAAGATACATGCGGGATGTTTAGAAATCAACCTCGTTCACATATTATGGCGTACGCAAATGATGCAAAAAATCAAAAATATATACAATATCGCAGGCAGTGCTACAATATAATTTAGAGTACTTTATTACAAGTTGCAGTGAAGATGCGATGTATTTACGATGGATCCCATTCGAGCTGCTTTTACAGCTTTGCTTTTGAAATCGGTGCCAAGCCTGAAACAACGATTGTTAGCGATTGAAACACTTTAATTAATAACGGAATATAATAATAATAAAATAATGCAATGTTGCAGGATTAAACCCAGCGTATTTACCAACTTTCTATTTGGCTTGGCGAAGATTTCAAACGTTTCAATATGTAGTGTATTATCGAATTTTTTGCATATTGAATAATTTTTATTATATTAAAAAACCAAATTTACAAAAAATAATATAGATTAATTAAAATGAAACAAAAAAAAATTAATTAAAAACAGGGTTTAAAACTAGGTCTTTGTGGTACGGTACCCAAAATGCTGTCAGCATTCCCTTGTTGTGTTGTTGTGTTGGTGTAACAATGCTTATAGCTAAGTAACAAAACTTCCAGCTGTTGGGTCGCATGCCTTATCCTTTCGATTTTAAGTACAATTTTGTAGTTTTCTTTTTGAAGTCGGTTTAATATGTAAATTGTTTTTTAAGTTTTTTTTAATGTTTTATTTTTCTTCACTTATATGTTTTTTATCGTTAAAAATATTAATAAGACACCTTACCTTCTTTTGGAACTTCCAAACTTAAGGAATTTATAATTTGTCATTTTATTTCAAATTAAATAATTTGCACTGAAAATCACTGCAACGGTATATGCTGAAACAAGGCCGAGAGCAGATTTATTTCTGAGATCATATTACAGTGTGGTATTACATAGCTATTGAGTTTTTATTTTATGAATTTAAAAAGACTTCTGTTTAATACTTCTTTTTCCAATAAATTATTCATTTATTGAATTGTAATTATCTGTCTTATAAATGTATGTCTCGGCTGGGAATCAAATAAGAGACCCTTTGCTTTGAAAGTAAGGTTCTTAAAGGAATTTGGATTAAACGAATCTACACATGTAATAAAATTCTAACTGATCGCTTTCTGTACATGAACGATATATGAGAAAAAATATTATTAGGGGCCTTTATTAACGAAATAGAACCGAAAACAATAGTTGTTTGAATTTCTGTCTGTTTGTCTGTGCGTTTGTTCGAGATAATCTCAGAATCGGCTTAACCGAGTTTGTTTTCACTAATGTATTGCAGTAAGCATCACTTAATACTTAAAGTTATTTTCATTGCAATCCGTCCATAATTAAAAAAGTTATAAATTAATTTAAAATAATGTAGGTACTATTTCTTTTGGCAGGGCAGTTTGCTAGTAAATTAGTAAAATTAATTTTTACTTAGTAAACTTATCTCCTTTTGCTTTGGAAAATATGTTTGTTACTTTTACTAATATATACTTGTTATCGATCATTCTTTTTTTTCCAACTTAACCTTCACACTAACTCCTAAGACAGACAGATATTTTGTTTATATAATATATAGTATTTAACAAAATTGAAATTCAACCGTACTTAAGTAATGTTTATTAGAAATTTGTACACAGTGATTTATGTGATTTCTATTCAGATTCTTGGCGGGTTATATAATTTAGAATGTATTTTTATTTATTCCTAACGGGAAAACAAACCTCTCATTATTATAGCCTCCATTAAACATCTCAAATAAAATTGGAAAAATTATTAATTTATCGAGAATCGAAGGAAAAGATAATAAAGTATCAAAGGACCCTCATTGATATCCCTTGAAAGATTGTACCATTTTACAGAATATTCAAGGCTTTATAATGAATAAAAAATGGATTTCTTTAGCCTCAAATGATAGATTGTCTGTCATTTTGATTAAGGAAGGTGGAGATTAAATAGACTAATATTGAATTGAAAACTCGGTGTATTTTTAAGGATAAACACTGACATTTTAGCAAGATTTATTTCCTCACTTTTTGTTTATTAATGCTTAGAATATTAATTTATTTTAGTTTACTGTGTTCTTAGCCTAGTAACCCTAAAGAAAATTAGATGTGTTTCAGTTGCAGTTATACAGTTTGCTAGTTTCATCATGATATATATCAAGTTCGTTTTAATTTTTACGTATTTCAAATGAAAAATTGGAGAGCTAACCAAGAAATAAGTTCATTCCACCTTTTTGAATAAAGACTTGACCACTTAATATATGAGTATAGGTAAACAACATAATATACAATAACTTACATTGAAAGTGTTGCATGTGATTATGTGCGATTGAAAACATGCTTTTTTACTCTCAATATTACTAAAGGGCTCAACCAATCGATGTGTATTTTAACAAGTGATCATCGCGTATTGAGACAAACCAATCATAGTTAACAAAAGAACCTTTAAATAAGTAAACTAAATATCTGCCGTTTGGTAAACAAATGGATTGATTAAATTCTACGCTTACTTTCAATATATTTTCAAATCGTATCTATTACATGCTGCCTTAATCTCAAATGGTCGCGAAACGATTACTCAGTGTTAAGGTCTGCATTTCAGTAAATTACTTTCACTCCTCCTCGATTATTGGACGGCTGTGTAAATCAATCTGGTTTCAGCGGGCAGCCTAGCGTAAAAAAATACGAGAATTTATTTCGTCAGGCCACTAAATTATGAACGATGGTGATATGGATATTTAAATATGATAGAAAATTATCACTGCCGTATGTATGTGATGTAAGCAGTTTTGTAACAGGCTCCTATGAATTTACCGTTTTAGTTATAAATGAATCATGTTCGTTAGCTGGCTTTTATTGTTAACATCCTCGTTGCCCAGACTCTATTTCTAGACTGAAAGACTCTCTGGTTTGATTTAAGTGATGTAGATGTAACCGAGAAATGTTTTTTGATACATATCATCATATTTTATTATCGAATTAATGTAGTTGTACTATGGGAGTACGAGTCTGTGAATGCTCGTTTTTTTATCATTATAAGCCAAAATTATCTGCAATATAAGAATTATTGCACCATCGCCGAGATCGTTTCTTACCAAGGTGTTCCATGAGCTGGGAAAGTAGACTTGGACTCATGGGAGTTGGGATCTCTTTATGTCCTCCTAACAATCCCTCCCAACTTCGCTCGGGTTCAATTCATTATAAGCTTGATGTGTATTGAGTCGATGCCCATTCAGAATAATTTTTATTTCAAATGGTAAAAGAATTTTTCAAATAGGAGCCATGGTTCCGGAATTTACTTTCTGCATATACAAAAACCCACAAAAAATTACACTCTCTTTGTATAAAACTAGTATAGATTTGCCTCTAGGAGATTGGGTTAGCCTCTATTACTTACACCAACTAACATCTACCTATTCGACTCTCTTGACCGTTCTGAGCCTTCTAAATCAGTAAATTTTCAGGTCCTCAGTGCATTTCGTCCGAGGATGATCTTTGCTCCTTTGTTCAGTGCATGTCATCATACAGACCTCCCTTCTTCAACATGTAAACTACCTGTAGCGTATATTCTTTTTCGTGTATGAATTTCATTATTGCAGATTCGATAGCATATAGGGATTTGCCAGGATGTATGGGGCAGATGTAAAGTTTTGAGGTCAAGATGCACCCTGCTAAACACCGGTCGAAGCTATGGCGAGTGGTCTCTCCTTTTAGAGGTCGCTGAGCTCCGTACCGCCCAGTTTAATCTCGATAGTACTTGCATAGTGATAGGGTGTCTTTCCCAATTGGCTACCATCTCCTTCTAAAATCGACCGTGAAATGTTCCATATGTGCTTCGGTTGCAATATCTTAAGAGTCAGTAATAATGCGTGCCCGCGACTTGCTTTTCAGTCGGTAACTCTTCGGTGATGCCTTTGGTGTTACTGAAGTCTATGGGCGACGGTGGCCACTTACCATCAGGTGGCTCGTCTGCTCGTTTGTCGACAGGTTACATAAATAAAAGGATGATTGTATAAGCGGAAAATTTTTCTTCTCCAGCAATATCAACAGGCTTCCAACGTTGATACGTTCATAACATAATCCAATTAATGAGTATTAATAAAGTAAGAGTTAATAAAGATCATATGTCATCTAATTTACTTACTTCAATCCTATATATTGTATTGTATTGTATTGTATTGCATTGCATTTCATTGTATTGTATTGTATTGTATTGTATTGTATTGTATTGTATTGTATTGTATTGTATTGTATTGTATTGTATTATATCCTTTTATTATTACTCTCAGAATGGCACTTAGCCTAGGGAGCTTATTCAAACACCTGTGCAGATGAATTTTAACATTATAATATCTCGGTAGCTAAACTCAATTAAATTAACATCCTTTTACCGTTCTCAAAAAACACTAGACTAGGGAAACCTTAGATAGCAAAAGAATTTAATTTCGTTTTAATAACAATCATTAAACATTACGATATTACAAAGCAATTCACGGTCAAGTTATTTTATTAATTAATGTATTGTATTACGAAAGGTACTTCTTTGTACTGATAAGTTTGTCGTTCGAAACAAAAAAAATACTTCTTGTATAGTCTTATTAGATATTAGCAAAGCGTTAAACTCGGTCGATTTCAATTTTTTAGGTTTTATCGCCTCATTTACTCACTCACAAAATCTTTTATTCTTCCGAGTCACTCGCATTGACAAGTGTTAGATTTTATTTTAGATTAGAATGATACTTCTAGAGATTGGTATACCTAAATTGAATTAGGAATAGGACAGAGTTCTGTCTCCAGTAAATATTTAAAATTTTATTACGACTATTTTACAACTTTATTCAAATTAGAAATTAAATTAATATTATGCAAATTAAATGATTTGAAGATAGCCTTATATCGTTATTTTGATGCTGCGAATATTGTTACATATATCTTTTTTTATTTTACGTATTTCATTCATAAATTTTAAATATAGAAAAATATATTTTTTTGTTATAATTATTATCATTATATATCGTAATTTCTTCTTTATATTGTTCATCAATAAACTTTCATTTCACGTATGCTCGTCCTCGATCTGGTGTAAGTAGTACCGCACGTTGTAAAAGGTTTGTAAAAACATTGAATATACTGTTAGAATTAAATCAAAATCGGCATGTCAATTTGTTCCATTTGCAGTTTTGAATTGAATAATAAAAAGTGAACCAAATTTACCAAACCAAATTTTATTCATTTCTTTGATCGTATGAGGGATAAATGTATTCAAAACGTATTCACAAAGTTACCTATAGCAAACGTTGTATGTGTTACGAGTATACCTACTTTGTCAAACTCTAATACGTATTTCATCCAGTGTCTACATTAAGGTCGAATGCAGAAAGGATTGGCCATTCATTAATTAAAAGGGCTCTTGAATATTTACCGAGGCAGCAGACTGATCGTCTCGGTTATAAAGGTGACTGCACATTTTATACGCTATTGAAAAGAATACAGGGATTTTATTTGTTCAAGCTTCTCTATAAATTAATAAGATTGATGGATAACAATTATGTACAATTTATGTTAGACAGTGAAATATATAACCGAATTCATTTTATATATAAGAGATTTCATTATTAATAATGCTGGAACAATGTAAACATTTAATTTAGCTAATAAACTCTGACCTGGGCAAGAACTGTTAGGCACTACGTACATCTTGTAACCCCTATTTTATTTTATACTTCTATTTTAGGAGTTTCATAAAGAAATCCTGGTACAGAATAGCACGTATCAGCTATGTGCTGATACCGTAAAACTGAGTTGATACTCTTAAAGGACCGCATCAAATATTATTCTGTATAAATACTAGCTTTTTATAGACTGGCAGCAACATGAAAATTTGTCATGTTTTTGGTATTATGAATCTCCATCTGCTTGTTTGTCAACTATTGACAAAAAAAACATTATTGCTTTTGGTAATAAATTCAGACATGTGTGTAACATCCTTTAAGTTTTCAATTGATATTTGAAGAAATTGAATCGGCCTAGTTGGCAGAACTTACTTGATTGATCGACAGCACCGAAATCGTTGGTAATTAATATTTGTGGCTCATTTTCTTCATAGTATTGGGCTCATATTAATTAATTTCGGTACGGTAAATTTCTGTGTGGGTCTTGAACTGAAGTTCTTTGGACATAAACAAAAAAGCGCCGTCCATTGCTCACCGGTGTATGAAATTAATCAGAGTTTGGCGATATAGAATTATATTTGTTTTTTCAACTTTTTGTCACATAAAATATGTTAATGCTTGACAACAATCCCAGTTGACGGTAAGTGGTGATGAAGTCTAAGATGGTGAGCGCATTACCACGTAAAAGCCTATTTACTCTCCTCTAGAATATTCCCACAACACATTTAGTCGGGAACACAAAGGAGTTTCTACTTCTTCCTGTTTTAATGAAATAAACACACTAAACTTATATTTTTCTTATAATTGTTTGTTTTAAGGCTATTTGGAGATATTTTTATATATAAAATCAACATTACAAACTAGACTGCCGCACTTTTGGATTACAGTCGCTCATTTCTAATAACATTATTATTTTGTAGTAGTTACTGAACGATCATTGGACATTACTGTAGCCTTATAGTGGTCTAAGAGTAACTTCGATTCGAACTGGTCTCTAAACCAAACTCCGACACTCCAGGCTCACTAGAATAGCGAGAAGTAAATAATCTCTTTCGTTACGAATAGAGGTATTGTTAATTATGCGCTAGCGTCCCATTAAAAACGTACGAGAAAATGTTTTACTTCGACCTATTGCACGTGTACGTCAGAATTATCCTCACGGCCGCCGCTCGACAATAAAACTTGAGCTACGAATGGATTTAACATGTTGTGCCACTGACTCTAAATTTTACTTTAGCCTATTTAGCAGTATACGCAGATATATATTGACTAGATATGGCATTGTTCGTGAGTTATAAATTTTATTTTAAAAATTATTACTATACAACATCAATTATAGTAATAACAGTAACCTTTATTTATCGATACTCAAATATTTGCTTACGTTCGCTTGACAATTTTGAAATTTTACTTCAGAAATTTAATTAGAGTTTTTTTTTGTCCATGATGTGAAATAGTTGTTGTGAAATGGTTTTAAAATAGTTCAACAAAATCTCACAATTCAACAGGCATGTATATCCAAACAAAGAAGTCGTGTGTTGCAAGCTCCAGGATACGTATATACATAATTTAAAAGTATAACCCGAAATACTTTTCAATTCCTAAACAAATGTCAAGACTTTCGTGGGAAGTGAATATTTATTCTTTGTATTTCAAGTAATGTAATGTAAGTCATAATATTTTTGGAAATAATGAACGCGGACAACATAACATTTGTGCACTTCCTAAATAACTTTTAAAATATGTATTTTAGTAATATAGAAACTCTATATTTGTGACTAATCTCAACTTTTTTCATTTTAGAACAAAAAAAAACATCACAAACGGACAAACACGAGAATGATTCTATAAAGGCTCTCTTTTTTAACATTTATACATAGCTTTAAAGATAAAAATGAGAACTGTATCGAAGATTCGAACCCACATTACTCGTGTACAAGTTCAGTCTCAAAACTAATGCCTCTTTCATAGTTTATAACAATAAAGGACACATCCTGTCATGTCTGTACATCTTGATTAGAGCCAAATAATGTGTGTAGGCTGTTTTATGTTAGAGGAAAAGTTTTACTTACAAATGGCGAAATGTATGAAATTAGGCCTTATGAATACATTCTTGAGAAACTAGAAGCATTGTGTTCAGTACAATAAAATATAGTTGCTTGATATTCAACGTTTATTCACGTGCTCTGCAAAGACGGTTGAATGGACGCTATATAAAGCTTTCTATGTGCTTAAAATACATTAAATTACTATTGTTGTAGGATTAAATTTACCGGAGCTAGATAACAATTTTGCCGGACAAAACACATTGGCTTTTACTCTAGAAAGGTAGATGCCCTTTAAGCCCCAAATCACAAGTAAATGTAGTTCATCAGGTGTTAATTAGGAAGTCTTCCAGAACTGCTTTACTGTTAATAATAATATAATCCGTCTGTTTTTCCTCAGTACTTCTTCCGTAGACAAATACAAGGGAGAAATGAACCATGGAGTAGTTCTTTCGTGGAGCGATGGACGTTACTCGACAACGTTTAAATAATACTCGCACGTTTATGGTAGGGAATTGGAATAGCAATTGTACTGTATCATAGTTTAATACCTTAGTGGTTCATAATATTTCTGCTCCACTACAGTCACCCAATCTTCCTGCGACCGCTTTCATCGCTCAGCTTGCTACTATCCGTCTGTAAAATGCATCTTCCGATCACATCTTTTTTTACCTTAGTAGATCACTTACTTTTAGAACAAATCAGGAATATTGCATCGTGACTTTATACCAAATTTAAACATGTAAGACTGACATATGTATATCCCGGGTCTTTTCAGCTCATGTTTTAGAGGCATTGTTTCCGCAACACAATGAACCATTTGTTCGTGAGCATTGGTCGAATAGATAAAACGATGGTCAGGCATTGTTTTAAGCTGTAGGGATTTTTGGGCGATAAAATTTTTTTCACGCTTGATTTTTATTCTTATATTAATATGCGTAGGGAAATGGGTCTACTAACGGGGCCCTACGCGTCACTTTGGATGAGGATTTGAATGTAGAACGGAAAATTTCCACCAAAAAGAAAACTCAAATAGGTAGATCTAAAGCATTTTAACTGAGAATGTCACTTTTTTGTTATCAACATATATTATAATTGTCAATAATCTTGCCTCGATTCAACAAAGGTTTTAATAATGTACGAAGTTATACTATAAAGAAGTTTTAATCTCACTGCTCCAGTGCGAATTGGTGAAGGCGTTACTGGAAATTCCGTGTATTGAAAATGTTTATTCCGACCGAAGGCCTCCGAAAGTCACAAAATTAATTTATAAGGGTACATGAAATCTTACAACTCGTATTTGGTCAATATGATGTAAAATAACTTTATACCGTCATAATTCCCAATGGAACTCAACATTAATACTAAACTGTTATTACTCGTATTAATTATTGTGTTTTATAAAACATTTCAGTTATGCTATTGCTTCGTAAAAGGTACTTATATTACATGTATACTTATATTACTAACGTCCGTGGAAAGAATACATGTTTAGTTAAATAAAATAGAATAATTATAATTGAAAAATAACGATCGACATTTAAATTACAAATACGATGCCTCCAATCATAATTATTAATTAATAAATTCCAACAGCTGTAATTAACATGAAATAAAAGGATTATAATTGTTTACTTACACTTCGGTCGGCTCAAATAAAGTTAATTGATAATCAAATTATTGCGAGTAATTTGGTGCCGGATATTAATTTATCGAGTAATACTTAATGAATATTTAATTAAGTAATTTTAATTAAGATCAATTTTATAGTAGTATTTTATTAAATAAATTACATTAAAGGTAAATAAAAAATAGCTTTCTATAATGTTCAGATAATGTGTGAAGTATGAAGTTAGGTATCATAGTGGACTGTGGCAAAGGTAATGCTCGCGCTAACTCTGTAATATTGTTGACAACTTATTTCAGAGTATTTTAACCATATCTTAATCATTTTATTACATTACTTAATAATTAAAGAAAGGATGTCCAAATTTTAGAATTCTATTTGAAGAAAAGAAAAAATTGGTATGATGAATAATTATAAATAATGTTCTTATACACATAAAAACATGACGTCAAGACGACAAAATTTGTTTGACAAAAGTCTAATTCAAAAGCATTTAATCGTTAAAGTATATACGTCATTTCTATACTGTAAATATACGTCATTTCACTGTCATTAAACTGTAATCGGTCAATAATAAACATAAGTTTATTGTATACGCTGTGCGCTTCGGCCAATGTCGCTCAGTATGCAATAGATAGACATGTCAGGTAGCCATGTTACTATTATTATTATTTTAAATTTGACTATGATGCAGCGGCGGCCGCAACAGAAAGCTGTTGCGATTCCACAATCTTTCTTAAGCTTTCATCTACTACATATAGCGTGACCTTTGACCCACAATTACAATTAAAATCACAATTAGTATCACAACCTAATAATAATGACAGATGCAGTGTATAAAATATGGATGCTGCATCTATCTCTACGTGATAAAGTGTAAGTAACAATGGACAAGGGCTGCGTGTAACGTCAAATCACATAATTGCTACGATATTTGTCGTGAGGTTTCATTACTTCAGTTCCACGAGCATCTTCTTCTTCATCTCATTTCTGGCTGTTTAATGTATATTGCATTATTTTATTCACGTAGATAATTAAAAAAAAACCGCCCATGTCGATACGAGTATCTGTCATGTCCAAAGGTTCTATTTTCCATGTTCATTAAGTATGTAAAGTGATTAATGATATAAAACTGCGAATTGACCTATTGAAAATCCTCCCAACCCGTCCATTCAACAACTGCAGGTTAATATTTCGCAGGAAAGTTTTGCCTACTCCCCTAAACCATATAATGACACCATGTTGCTGAATAACGGCTCATAAACGGAAATTGGAGCGTCGCTCGTACCTATCTGTTGTAAATTACGCTCGAGGTCCAGAACACAACACGAGGTGTGTTCCATGGAATAATTTACAAGAATTCACAGCGGCGTTCAATCAAAATGTTTTCGTGTGAATTGATAGCTTTTTTGTTAATAGACAACAAACTTTACGTGCCTAGTAAGCTACCAATGTTAAAAAACCGAGGGTTTGGTTCCAATTGTAATTTAAGAGAACCTGTTAAGTAATGGGCCCTTGGTAACAACATACCTACATGTAGCCCGTCTACTCGTTTGTCGCTTATGGACAGATAAAAACCAGTTCATGTGGTCGGTGCTACACAATTCTTGACACAAGTCCCTCCTTGTAAATAATAAAAGAACTTTATCATTATTCTTATACTCCGAAGGCTTCCGATTAAGTTTAACGACAAAATAACCGTTGAAGCATGAAAAATCCCATAAAATTTCGTTAATAACCTACACCAATGCAAAGTGTCTGGTGATGAGTGCTTGAATAAATATTTAAACTTTAACTAATATGGTAAAAATTGAATTGAACCTACATAAAAAAACAAAAACAAATTTCCAATAGCAGTATGTGCCGTCAGCACGTATACATTGGAAAGCAAAGCCAGCTTAATAATTTTGCTTGGATCAATTCGATCCCACGTAAATACTTTTCTACCATTCGAATGTTCCGATATTCTTTTTGCCCAAATTTATAGCTTAATTACGTTGAAATTGCAAGCTGTTCCTTTTTCGAGCCGTTTTTACTGCTCCGTGTCTCTTGGGTGATGTATTGGCAAAAGTTTAAAAGTATATATTTTTGTGGAACTTAACGGCAAGTTATGTGCCCGTAAATTTTAATGGATTGTTCTGCAGTAGTATAAATACTCAATACAGAAAACTTTGAATCGACTCGTTTGACATAAGTACCATAACTCATGTAATTGTTATTATTATTTTTTGTTGAAAAATTTATAATCATATTGAATTTATGTCTATCAATTTCACATGGATAAAAAATATACTTTTTATAAAATTTTTGCCATTCCCCATTTCCAATTGCCACTTCCCCAGGTAACTATGCGAGCTGTTGCTAACGTTTGTTCGTCTAGGAATTGTATCTTTATGAAGCTTGTCTCGTAGCGTAATATCTAACATAGCTCTCTCTATTGAGAGAGCTATCGCTCGCTGAGTCTTTGAGCTATCGGATGAGGCCAATAGTAAACGTTCATGTCTCGGATCTATAGTTCATCTTCTTACTCTATATACATATGTACCTAAAAGTTGCATTTATTTCAAATAAAAATTAAATCCGTCATAAAATTTTAATATTTATCTACCTTTTATGCATAGTATGAATATCTCTCAAATCCTGTAAGCAAAGTAAATCTACCAGTAGATAAAAATCTTCCTCGGCTAATAACAGTACGGGTTCTGCTGACGGGAAAATAGGACAATAGTGGCAGTAAAAGTATTGGATGATTTAGTCTCATTTTGTTACATTGTACTCGTAATCAGAGTTCAATATAATCAAATAGAACTCAGTACCCGTTAAAGAATTCTAATAACAAAAATATACAATATTAAATGAATGTTTTACCAGTAACTTATAACTGTCGTTTTAAATCGTACTTAAAAAATAAACGCAGACAGACAGTCAATTTTACTGTTACTAATGACATATGTCAGTCGTTGTTCTTTGAAAGTGGAGTGAGTGTACCTATTCATCCATCTATTACTTATCTGTGACAAGTGGACATCACAATACTGATAATTTGTGATTAGATTGCACTTCAACAATTGATACGAAGTTGCAGTGTCTTTTATTTCATTCCTCTGCTGAGCTCATGCTTCTTAGAATTAAAGAGTTTAGCCCAATCTCCGTACTGATTATCAAATTTTATATACTTTCGAGAATATCAGGGATAACTACCAGGTGTGCAGTTTCTTCGTTTTCTTTATTCAAAGCTAGTGGTAGATAAATATGTAGTTTACAATAATCCACATAGTTAAGAACAAAATAAACGCGTAAGAATCGAACCCAGGACCCTCGAGTGTAATACCGTTCAAAACACCCTTCTATCACTGCTATATTGGCATCCCTACTTAGCAATAATTATTAATGCAACCTATTTTACCGCACAGCACCCAACAAATCCACATTTCCCCAATCAATGTGGCTTTCGCGGCGTTTGTACGATATATAGGTACAAATCATTAGCGCCAATACAAATTCACCGCCACTTAATAATACAATGCCTGATAACAATGTATACGTCGTAGTCGGAGCGTAGAATTGACAATATCTTGAAATTACCAGCGATTATACGAAATGCTTACGTTTCATGAATTCTGCTACTGTCTGTCTTCTGTTACCGTTGCCCCTGGTTTACCACTGACTAACGACTGGCGCGTGTGGAGCGTTCGGTTCACAATGTGTCTGTTCACAGTGTTTACTGGTCTGATCAATATTCTTCGCAGATTGAGATTTTCATTGTATAACTAAATACATGCGTAATACAGAGTTCTGACACAGAACTTACAAACATTGTTTTCCCGTTGGAACTCGTAGTTGTGTGCATCATTTCTGTTCTGATATTAGCCACCACCATATACTCAATTATAAATGACAAGAATCAGACACGTCAGATTTTAAAATGCAAGCCAAAGTTATTTGAAGACAATAAAACAAATTCGATTGAATATAATAGCAAAACATCGTGCTAATAAATGTTTTGGTGACTTTTGGAAATACACGAACAAATTTAACCTCAAACCGATCAGGCCTGTGAATAAGGCGAGTAGATATGAGATCATTGACATAACAGAACTATTTCAGTGCCATCTTAGGGTTGGATCATCAAAGAGTTGCTGTATTAATGAGGTACACAATACTGAGTATCCCACTGTAACCGAGTCTTGCAAAAAATGGTGAGATGTAAATGCTCAGGTGGTCATGATAGCGTTTAGCAGAGACCAGAGTTATTAGAGTCATTGTTATTCACATTGTAGCCATACCGACTGTTAAAAACAAAACAGATGATACATCAGATCTAGCTACGAGTAAGTACAGGCCGATATCACTGGCTACAGGTACGGTGGACGTATGTACGTAGCGTGTAAGTACTTATCACTCAAACGGTCCAGCACAGCTAAATATACACGACTCTCCAATAGGTTTTCAACCGGGACTTTCCGCTAACTGTTATTCTGTGTCTCAAACAGACTGTGCAGTACTGTACTACTAGAAAAACTATTATTGTTGTTGTAAACATCGGCGCAAATACAGCGATTCATCTATTATAAAAACTGGAATAATTGGGATTACTCTAAAAATTGATACAAGAATCATCAATTGATTACTTTGTGTTTGTTAACGCTAAAAAAGTAGGTATTTATTGCAATCTCAATACTACCCACCAACTTAAAAATATGTAAACACGTGATTATGCGACGATCCCTATAGATGCGGCTGTATGGCGACGCTTAGAAACTCACACAAAGGAGGTTCGCCTCGAGTGTCTAACCCCGCCAAGACAGGCGGACGTACACAAATATATGAAAACAGCTTAATCATTCGCGTTTGAGTTGTCGTACAGTACGGATCTCTCTGGGACGTCGTTACGCTACCCGAGGAGAATACGAAGACTCTTGTACTCTTGTACTCTTGAAGGTTCCTTTCAGAATCCAAAAAAAGTCAGCGATGCTGATGTCACACTTTTTAAAAACACTACAGAGGTTATATCTCCATCATAGATCGTCTCCGTTAGTTGGGGTTTGCTTAAATAACATCAGTTACGCCTGTGGTATAGTGTTACTGAGTAAGACTTAATCAAGCATTGGCCATATTGGGGCAGCCTAGAATTCCCCCAATGCCATGCTGGTAGAACAGGGTGTCGTAAGAGGCGACAAAAGCCAGCCTGCTTGGTGGTAGGGCTTCTTGTAAAGATTATATTACCAGTATTATAATTCAGTCATTAATATTATTACTGGTATTATTATCTTTCCGTGAAGCCTGCCTGGCTAGCTACCACCCTCCTGCTTGAGTCAGCCGCCAAACGACTCGTCGTGTTCCGGCTGGAGGCTTGAGAACTACTACTTTCTTTCTTACCTTCTTCTCATTTCCTGGCCGACAACGCATCAGTGACACCTTTGATCTTGCTGATATCCATGGGAGATGGTGACCACTTACCATCAGGTGGCTCGTTTGCTCATTTGTCGCGTATTAACATAAAAAAAACATTAAGGCCATGGGTAAAGTGCTTCATATCTGTGAAGAATATACAGAGGCACACAGATTTAAGTATAATGTCAGTAAAAGTGAAGTGATGATTTTTATGTTGGATAACAAAACTTTATCTAATCCACTCACCTTGTAGCTCAGAGCTACGATTAAATAATAAGTCAGGAAGTGTAACTCAGAACAAAATCCACAGAAAATGTGGCCCTACTTCGATTCAAAACGATGTATGATTCAAAATACGATTTTGGTTTTCCTCCCGCATATACTTAACTTCCAAATACATGAAGGAGGACTTTAAAAAAAGTTTTCTGTAGAAAATGCTTGTATGAAATGACTATTTTAATATATACGTATAATTTAATAAATAAATGCACTTAAAATTATTTTGAATTTAGATAAATTGTTATTGAATTGGCTGAATGCAAAGAATATGTTCTCTTCTTAAGCAGCCATCTTGCAGACTTGATGTTGGCAATGGTAGATATAAGCCGCCACAATTTATGTCCCGCGAAATATTATTAATGTCCTAATTTTTGTCTAGAAGACATTAAAAGAGAATCTTTTTTCGCAATGTAGTGAAGATGGATTTTCATAAATTCAACGACGGTTTCTGACATTTGAAGGCTAGCGTCTAACATCACAGACATCCAGTCAGTCTTGTATTTCTAGCTGAACTGCTGGTCGGCAGGGAAACTAAAAGAAAACAAAATATATAACTGCTATAAATATATCAAAATTTTATCGTTTTTCATTTCATTATTTCATCATGTATTGAATCCGCTGGATTCAGAGGGCTCAGGACCGATCAGAGTGGCGCAAGTTAGGGGAGGCCTATGTCCAGCAGTGGACCTCCAAAGGCTGATGGATGGATGGATGGATGGATTTCATCAAGAACAAAAAAATACCTTATAAATTAGGCAAGAATTGACTGACTTCATGTTGCATAATTTTGACTATGTCGGTTTGATAACGTATTTGAACATTTTTGAATTTAATTATACAATAATATTGCTAATTACCAATGAATACTGATCCCTGGGCATTTTAATTTTGTACTGCTTCTGCACCACTTCACAACACATGTTAGCATGATTGTTCACAACTTGTAAAATCGAAAACGTGTACAAGAAAATTTGACGTATTTGATGTGCTCGCTCGCAAGACAGAAGTTTGACTGATGGCGCTCTGAACACGACATTTAAGCCCCGCCTACTTGCCCACGACTTTTGTTGGGTCATTTTTTTAACGAAGTTACATTTCCTGACTTATTATTTATTCGTAGGCTCAAAGATGCCCTCTTAAAAATGGTACATTATTTTAGGTGTGTAGGTTATAGGGTATCTAGTGACCTAGGTGATAATCTGGATAATGAACGAGAGCGAAGAACGCTGTCTGTTGTTAAAATTACACTGTTCAAGTGGCATCAATTGGCAACCTTTTTACACATGCAGCCTGATCGTACAGTACCCTGATCGTTTAATATAACAATGCGTTCAAAATACTATTTGGGCTGTCGTGCTACTGATGTACTACTGTATAACCATGGACCAGAATGTAAAAATTCGTTTGTGCCTCACAATAAACCTTCTAATGCATCATAACTTGACCAGACTTTAGTTTTTCTAATTTTTTAGTTACTCCCGTAATAACAAGTATTTTATCTACAGCCATTCAATATATGTAAAACCATAGAATATCAATACATTTAAGTGTGAGCGAATGGCAATTGCATTAAACAAGCGAAAGAGCCAGCGAACGTTCAATTTTTTCAACGACTTTATATAACATACATATACAGTTTCTTTAACGACAGGTTCTTTCTTCATTTTTTAAAAATTACTCGATCTTCTCAATTCCGAAACATATCAGGAATCAAGCGTGCATAATGTAAGAACACTATTCCACGAGTATTATTCGCACCAACACGTAGTTAATTCTCCACAGTGAATCAACTTTATCATTACCTACATATAAGCTGGTTTTCATTACCAGTTCTTTAAATAATCATTACCTGTTCTTTTATTTATCATTACCCGTTCCTTTCTTGCAATTATCTCTTTATTGTTTAGCCACGGTCGATCGTAGGATGCTTAGGTAAGTAAGGATGGTTGTTTTGGGTAGTAAAAGTTTGAAGTTTAAATTAATGTTCTGTTATTTTAACGGTTTTAAGGAGCTTGTTATCGTTACGGCAATATTAGGAAAATTAAATGCGACTGTAAATTTATTAAAACTCAACAATAAGTTAGTTGGTCATTAGCGTTTATTAGAAGGTTCTGGGTTTAATGAGGTTTACACCAGTCATCCCAGCTCCATCTTTAAGGGTACCAAAAGTTAATCAATATGTATAGGTAACGCTGGATCGTTGAAATTGTTGAAGAATATTAAAGAAAATTAACTTGAGATGTTCAATGATTTCAATGAAATTATCTTTAATTGAATTGATGCCTGTTTAACAGAGATTAATAGTACTGTATTCAAAACCTTATTGTTTACTGTATTTCTTGACAATTCTTTGTGCTTATCACTGAATTTCTGTATATAAAAAACGAATCCGAATCCCTTTAGCCAGTTGCCACAGCTTCAAGACTTCCACACTAAGCGAATGGATTTCCTCCAAGATTTTATTCTTTCAGGTGCGTGATCTAGAGACTCGTCGAATTAATATCGGTGTTTCTTATTATTGGACTGTGTATTTTCGATACTGAAGAAAAATTTTAAAGCTAAATGCGCTTGGCAACCTTATATTTTTTTATATGTATATATTCCTTTCTCTGAAATACAGAAAAACCGTTTCGAGGTCTCCGACAACCTTACAGATAATTATCATTACGGTAAATGAATTTTATTATGCTCCATTCGGATAAGTAACACCAAAAATTAAGTATTCGCATTACGCATATACAAAGTTCTACCATTGTTGTATGTCCAAAACTTTATAGCTGTGTTGAATATTTAAAACGTTCGCTAACAGGAACAGTCCCGGAGGCGCAAACGGCCTACTGACCCTTCGTTTGTAGGATAAAGGATGGGACTTCGAGAAAGGGTTGTCTGTGTTCTAAAATAATGTTATTATAAAAACGTTAACTTATGTAATCAAATAATCAAAAGTAGAGTTTCATAGTAAAAGTTTTCATAATAATCTAGCGAACACATACATCTCTGTATCAATAATTTAAATCACAGATTAGCAATGTAAGTGAAACGCCATTTTGTAATTTGATGAAACTAATGGGTAATTTAAATTTAATTACCAGTACAGGTATGTAACCTGTATGTTAACCAAATAGCAATATATATTACTTTGTTGATCAAACGGGTTCAACAATTACGAAATGAATACAAGGAAGGTTGTGTCGGAGTTTCATTGTAATCGAATTACAAAATTGAAGTCAAGTCAGAAAAAGTTAGCCTTAAGAATTTCGTAACATCAAATGAAACATTGATAGACGGACAGACGTAGGAACGGAGAGACAGAGAGTCTAGCGAAAGGTCCTATATGGATTCCGTTTTCTTATCGGCTGTACGGAACCCTCAAATACTGCACTGTAATATAGCTTATATAATAAATATACCTAAATAACAGTAACAATTATGTTTCCATGCACAGCTTAATTTCAGTCGTTTTTCTCCCGAAATTATAGAAATAAAGTATTAATAAATAACTTTTCTCAAAAATGTAAAGTTGTAGTTCAGTGATGCTCTTACATATGCGATATTAAAAACTGTTACCATTTCACACAAAAACAAGTTAAATGGAGTCCGTTAATACTTCGTATTCGCGTTTAATATTGCAGAAGTCCGCTAACAAGAACAATCCCACCGGCGCGAAAGGTCAACTGTCGACCGTATGTACCTAAGTATCGTTTATCAAGGAGACAAAGGAACGCATAATTTTTTCTAGGCGTTTTTATGTAGGCGTTTTCATGTTCTCTAAAGGGGACAAATTCTAGTACAATGTGATAAAACACTTGTCGAATGTGGTCAAACCAGTCAGTTAATTTCTGTGATGGCTCACGTTTTTCCCAGCAGAACGCACTACAAAAGTAGTGCAGCTGTGTGTTTAGAAAATTTAAAGACACGTAGCTGTTAGAAAATATATATCATGGGAACGGCAAGCACGGGCTTCGTAGTGTTCATTAAAAGTTTGATTTCGGTTGTTGTTGTTAAAAGCAGCTCAGCCTTATCAGAATACTTTGGTTGACAAGAAAACTTTTTATACTCGGTTAGCCACTAATTGATCTTTTAATTCGCACTAGATTAGTGTGCTTAAGCATATACCAGGACTCAGTTGCAAGCTACACTCTCGCTACACCCTTGCCACAATACGACCACATTATCGCCACGTCAATGCCACAACGTGACTACTCGGTACATAATCGCTATATTTGGTATTCAAATTCAGCTTTAAAAAGTCATGATTATCATCTCGTAAGATGTTTTATTACAAAATAATGATGTAATGAAGCTGTATTCTCAATTACTTACTCCTGTTATAAAACAAAATATTCTGTTGCTATAAATATATTTACCTACACATACCGAATTAATATTTAAGCTAATTATTTGCCCGATTCTGTCAGTAGTTTAGAAGTAGAAAACAGTTTATACATTCAATCTAAACTTAAAAATTCCTTCAGTCCAACATTTATGTTGGATTAAAGTTATGAAAAAACTTTTTATGTTTTAAAGTAACATAGCATAAAAATTTATGACGGATATAAAAAAGTATTCTAATAGGGCACCAGTTTTAGATCAAAGCAAAATCCCGAGCAAAATGGAACTTTCGACACTCAATAAGGTTCTTCGTTCGCCAATAGATAAAAACACAAGTTTTTTAACCACAATATAAAATAATAATAAAGCGTAAGATTCCAAAATCGTATGTCACCACATGTTACTCATAAGTCTGAACTTATCTTTCGGCTAAGTAGAACTAGAATCAGAAATTTAAATAATAAATTAAAATACACATAAATAATAAAACAATAAATTAAACACAATTAAACTTAAAATTAACATTGTATAAAGTAACATCATAAACCATAA
>PDGT01000002.1:7991505-8033309 GCA_003671415.1 Megathymus violae
AGAGAGTTGCTGCTGTAATAAAAGCCAAGGATGGTCTAACAAAATATTAGTTTTTTTAATATTTATTAAGGAAATAAAATTATGAAACAACCAAAACTAGTTTTATTTTTTTTATACCCGAAATATGCAGCAAGTTGTAGGGTGCCTAATACTTTTGGCCAAGGCTGTATAACACAACTATAGTCTCCATACCATTTCTCAAGGGGTATGTAGTGGAGATCGTGCGGTATTCTAGTCCTCTTCTGAAAGGTTCAACCGCGATACGCCAAAACGTATCCGTTACTGGGCTTATAAAGGCCTTTTTAGACTTTAAAACTGAAGTTAGGGTCAGTCCGAGTTTTGAAGTATATCCGAGTGGATGGCCTTTCATCCGCAATGCAATGCATGTCGATCCGAGTGATCAAAGCCCTATCAGGTGGATCCCGGGAAGCCCAGTAGGATCTGATTAGAGTCCAGGCGGGCCGAGCGGGGATTCCGCTGTATTTTGCCCGAAAAAGCTGCTGTTAAATGAGCCAGCGTCGAATGGCGTCGCTTTCGCGCGTCGCGAGCGTGGTCACTCTCGAATATTCTGCGTCCCAGGCTGCTAATGAAGTCGTCCAGCCTTACGACTCGAAGGTCTGTCTGGAAGTCAGGCTTCCTGATGCCACACGCCGCCTTTAATACATTCTCTGCCGCCTTCCGCCAACAGTGATCCGAATGTCATTGTACCAAACGCGTGTTACATTGTGTCGCTATTATCTCACATTTCTCATTGTTTACTACCACTTTCCTTTTTATGTTCTATATTTCAATGACCTCTGTAATATGCTATCTTGTGCTAGTCGAATAAACTGTTGGTGGTTCGAGACATTTTTCTGTTTTAACAAATCCACAACACTCCATCATCTTAGCAATAACCCATACACATATTTTATCGTATGTAGGCTTTTGATTTAAAGTAAAATTGCCAAATGAATGCAAGAAGAGTACAGAGGAATATTGACTCCTCTGATTTTGTATGAATTGTCATACAAAATCGTATACAAATAACCTTAAGTGAACATAATCATGAGTTCCAAGGCCTAGGAAAATATAATATTATTTCTTTCATATAATTATAACCAGTTCAACCTTTATTATAAAAACATGGTCTTTAACGTGCAGTTGAATATGGAGATGAGTTTATAAGCTACCATTCCATAAATCAAGTTATGGAAAATGATATGGTAAGAATTGTTTGCAGCATTGAAACGGAAATTATGAGAACCACAGAGTAACGTAGATAAAAGCCACTGTTAAAAACATGGTGAAATAAAAAAAGTATTATATGGGATGTTCACAAAAAATTCTGCTGTATATATACATATGATGTTACATGCATAATTTATTTATGACTTCTAACAGTGAATTGACGATCTTAAATCGGGTAATAAGAAATTGATGAGATCAGCGATAGAGATCGCACACAAAGCATTCTAGAACACACAAAGAGACAAGTGTCCAGCGTTAAATCAATAAAGATCGATATGTGTGTGATGAAAAAAAAATAAAAAAAATTTATAACATAGATATAAATCACGTAAATGTTTTTGTCCCGGCCATTAATAAACCCACCAATTTGTGACACGGCATCAACTTTGAGCGTTATTAACGTAAATCTGAGATGGTAAATGTATGGATTGGTATCAAATTCGTCGTTGACATCGAAATCAGGACTAGAGTTTCTATAAATTCAATAATTAATTCACATTTTTAACACAAATTATATTTGTGCATTTTGATCCCCATCTTCATTGGGCATTGCAGAATGATCTTTAGATTATATTATTTGTTTTTATAAAGTAAAAAACGAAGTTTCTGTCCGTCTGAACAAGATAATTTGAAAAACAATAAAACGGATTTCATGTGGTTTTATCAATAGATAAATTCACGCAAAAAATTAGTGTATAGTGTAAAAATAAAAACTCATTAAACGCCTGATAAAAACGAGAAAAATTGTTTCGGGTGCTATATAATTAAACAACATTAGGTTTACTAATATTTTATATAGCCTATCATCTGCGCAATCATGTATTCTCACTACGTACCAATTTTCATTAAGATCAGGCAAGCCGTTCTTGAGTTATAACGGGACATAGAGACAGACAGACAGAAAGTTTCGAAACGGTCAAATCATAAAGAGAATATTTATCATGAAATGTTACAAAAAAGTAGAATGTACAGACAGAGAGGCTCAACAGATTAAATCTATACTACAAATATATATCTATATTGTTTTCGAATAGCTTAATTATTATATGTTTTCAAAATTATTATGAGCTTAAAACGTGAAGAATCCTGTAAACTTGAATATCTATACTACATAGATAACAGACTTATCGTATCATCACGCACAAATTATTGAACTGATTCTGATGTTATAATTTAAAAACTACCATGTCTAATCATTTGAATGAGTACAATTTAACCTTTGAATTATACGTGTAATTATACAAAACAGTGTTCCAGCATTAACGGAAGTCTACTGTTTTGCGAATGAAGTTGGTTGAAATCCGTAATGCTGAACAAAGCTAATAGAACACTGACACTTGTGAACGTTCACTCGCAACAATTCATTACATACAAAGCGATGAAATAAATTATAGGATGAATAATTAGCACTTCTGACACAATATAACAGTTTCATCCGTTTAAAATATGAAGAGACCCTCACGTACCCAGTTTAATTTACATAATTGTGTCACGTCCACATATAAATTCTATCTACGTGCTATGTTTGCGCGAATAAATAGTAATAAATAGGTAACTAGAAATATCAGTAGCGAATCTGGAGTAAAACTACTCAAAATTCGCTGCTGATATTTCTAAATATATAACTCTTTCACTATTGTAAGTTAAGTTTTATTGGCAACCATTTACACAATTTGCACATAAATTTTTTTAGATTTATTATATTTAAAAACGATACTATTATTGTAATTAAAAAATATATTCGTACTATGAATATGAACACAAAAAAATTTTAAACTTTACTTATTAAAAACTTTTTATTTGTACTAAAAATATAACATAAAATGAGGTTTAAAAAATCATTTAATTATTTATAATCCCTTGCACCTACCTGTCAAAAAAGTGAGATTCTCATTCAGAAATTAACTTATGTAATTCATTCAGAAATTAATGTAAATGAGATAAGAAATTAATACTTTGACTGTGGACTGTTGGAAATATATTAATAAAAAGTCAATATTATTGTTACAAGGGTTCGCGAAGGTACCACGAACACCAATAGATGCCATAAAAAACTTATGTACTAGTAAGAGGTGCCTCGACCACATTTGGCGAATCGCGCTCTTATGTCTCATCCAAGAAGCCGCAACTCGGATACCCGTTTTATATTACCTGCGACATTTATTGTTTTCCGAAGATTATTGAAGTAACGAGAATGGCGTAATGAGCTCCTTAACAATGTCCTGACACGTAACATTATAATAAAAACACATATCAAACGATAAATTGGTAGACCTGCGATAAATAAAAAAAAACAATCAATTTTAAATAATGATTATGTGATCGAAGTACATCAAAAGAATATCACTCTTTTTAATTACTTCGGATTCGAACATTACGCGTTCAATAAATAGACAACTTAGATCTAACAAATCAGGAATAATAAATGTGTTTTATTTATTGTTAACTTATAACAAAAACTATTGTTTGTCTTTTTCTAAACATTTGCAGTCGAATATTTCGTTCAGTACTTATTAACTTTTGATCAATGAAACATTTAAAAAATATGAGCAAATATAATAAACTCACCTCCAGCACTTAATTATATCAATACAAAAACGAAGCTTGAAATATAAAAATATTACTTTCGCAAATAGGATTCCTCACAAAAATAAATTACAGTATAAATTTCGTTTTCACAAATTGACTTTGTCTGAATAAATTCAATGAACAAAATAAGCTCTTCGTATCTGTATATTATCGTGGATTCCTAAATCCAACCAATAAAATTAGTCCTGCGAGTAGCTTTGTAGTGATGGCATTGAACGATAATATCGATATCAGGTATGGATGTACAAACAAAAATGATATGTTGTTTGTATATCATTTTGCTTCCTGGTTATAATTTCAACAAGCAAAACTCCCTTATTCGTTATGCATGCATGATGCTACTGACCAAAGACCGAATGACGAAGCCTTTTGAAGTTATTTGGGTATAATCTTTCGTAGGGAGGCTAGTTCCCAAGTTCCTTGTGTTCTTTTTACCCAAAAAGGTTTCAATAATGCATTTAATGACTGCAATAAATATATTACGTGGTCTATTAATTCGCTGGTTATTTCCCTAAAAAAACTTTATATGATATATTTTGCTAAGTTAAAAATTCCGGATATCTGGAGTCAATTACACGGTATGTTGCATCTCATGCGGATTAACTAACTACATCCTAATTAGTAATCTTCCGTAATTAGTAACATAACCAAGGTCTAATTATATCTCTAGCCTGTACTAATTAGCCAGTCTATAAATTAATCAAGTCCCTACGTGATGGGATAGTTGCAAACAAACGATTTGTCTCAGATTAGCTTGTAAGCTCCGGTTTATGAGGTAACTAACGTAATAATCTTCACTAGAATAATAACGATTATGATGCTTCACGACAGATATCTTATCTTTATGATTATTTGACTATAATTTCGATGAATAGTTTGTTTATTATTATTATTTAAATTCACAAAGACAAGACCTGAAATATATTGCTGTCTGTTCCAAGATTATTTTGCCCCGGATAGTAATTACCATTGCATGGCAACGTAGTTATATATATATTTGATATTTAAATTTATAAATTGTTACTTGTAAGTAGAAAGTTATATTTAATTTATTACAGTTACCTATTACAGTTCATTAACATTAAAGAATAATTTAATCAATCATTGATCTTAAAAACCAAATGAAGGTGATGCCGATGATGTAGTTATTATTCTTTTCATTCATTTAACTGTGTTTATTTTAATCAACCCTAGCAATATACATCGAATTTAATCAAAATGCTGTTGTTGCCATGCATATCAAATCGACTTCGCTCGCTTAGACATTTCATTTCACGTATTTAATTGTCTAATTTTCAAAAACATAATAGTCAGTCAACAGCTATGATGCGATTTTCAAAAGTAATTAAGTTAAAATGGTTATAGAAAATATTTCTCAAATTCCTTTTTTTACATTCTTATTACATAGTAACATTGAAATAACTATCGATATAATTAGAATCATCACTAGTCCTTTATCGTATAACAACCTATCGGCGCGTCCTTCTGACGTATTTCCCTAGATTCATCTCAAGCCAATTTATTTGTATGGATCCTAAATCTAATGGATGTACAATGTAATTTAAACGCCCAGCGTCCCTGAACCTGTGTACTAAGCTTGTAGTCCATTGTTGTAATGATCATCGTATCAATCATACACTGTTTGTAGTCAAAGCGATTTATGGTCTAAAAGTATATAGTATCACTGTCCATACGTTTTCGTTCACCCTTATTAGTCATCATAATCCTTAACAGTCTTGCTGTTTAACAGTGAACAGTCGCTGAGCTTAGATCTCCTCTGATATGAAAGGGTTAACGCCGAATTCCACTATGTTGGCCAAGTAGGACTAAATGGATTTCACATATTTTCTAAAACAGTGTTCTTTAATGATTATTATTTTTCTATTAATTTATTATTAATAAATTTACCAAATAGCAAAATCTTTGCATGTTTAGAAAGTGCATGCACATTTCGCAGCACAAACTTCGTCCAATAAACCAACATTTATATAACTGAATGTCACTGCTTTGAATCAAATGAAGGAGGTATATTGATTAATTTGGTCCATCCAAAAGGAAGATTCAAACTATAAGATCGACTATCTTGGTTAAAAATATTTAATAGCAAAAATCAAATATGTGTTATGTACCGACTATAATTATAATAGTTTTAGCAACAGACAAATTACTATTACACGGAATTCAAGATTAATTAAATAAAATAAAGAAATACACAAACTCACGACAATGGAAAGCGTAAAATTCTTTTTCAAATAGCATAGTCTACATTCAAATCACCGGTTCATTATAACGAATGGAGCTCTTCATACGGTAGCAATTACATTATACTTCTTCTTAAACGCGGAGAGCAGTATAAATAAAGCGTAACCAAAGCGGTGATCACTTAAATTAATGGCGTACCGATTTAGTACAACTTCGGCCGATCCAGCGGCATTTGGAACCGCCATGGGATCTACATCTAAATCTGACGCATATATCTACATTTAGTGTTCGGTCAACGCGTATTGATGAGAATCCAGTAGCTTAGAACAAAAAATATTGAAGCTATTTATTTCAATGACGGTTCCAAGTTATGAAAGACGGAGAGTAAAGAGAATCATTTTCAATGCTAAGGATTGCTTGCGCCGTTTCTTCTCCTCAAAGTTAAAGCAATTTTTCGAAATGGTAGTAGGAGTAAAAAATGACGTGCATAAATGTATTTAACAAATATCTAAATAATTAAATGATTTTTATTTTTATTTGCATGAAGATTTAGTGAAGTGTTAATAATTGTTACTATAGTATTGTTACGAACTGGATATCAGACTGAATTCAGTTGTATATTTTTTCTTTATATCGTATTCACATAAAATTTACACCAATAACAATAATTAGTATAATCTCGTAATATTTAGTAGAAGGTGACAACTAATTTTTTATTAGTAATTTCTTCTAATTAGTAAATTAGGGGTCAATTAAATTTTTTTTGGTGTATTACTGTCAATCTAGTACCTTTCCTGAAACAATTTTAAATTGATTATAATTACTAAATATTAGATTAAAAATTAGTAACTTGGTAACGGTTATTACTATTTTTGCCAATATACTCATATAGGAAAAATAATTTGTATGATTGACTTAATTATAATTTGTTACCGAACAACTCTGTTCCTTATGCAATAGCACGCAATGAACAAGTTTAACAGGTAAGGTTGAGAGTTTGCAAGAGTTTATTCAGCTTACGAACATAATCTTATGACTTAACCCACACCGGGAGATCGAAGGGGTCGCTGCAATCTCAGTGGGTTGAATGGTGCGTTTTATTTGATTAGCTGTCACTTACTAGACATAGCGTATGTTTTATGAATGCCAACACTTGATCTCTGGCATGGCGATCGATCAATTTTTCATTTGGCACCTTGCTAGTAAACGATGTGTTATACATACATCTAAGGACGATTACAGAGAGTATTATCAATACCATTACTAGGGTAATAAGTCAATTTGACTTCACTGTATAATACCGCGTCCGTTGTACTTTTGTAAAATTAGCGAATAAACTGGACCGCAAAGAAAAAGGGTCGGTTAGAAAATCTTCTATATTTTCAAAAGTATCTGACCTAGATTTAAGAAATAAAGGGTACATTAAACAATACATTTAATGCGACATAAAATAATATATAACCTTTTTATTTATTTTTGATAGTTGTATAAAAAAACGGAAAAGGTAAAATAATGGTCCTTTTTGAATCTACAACAAAAAAATTCAAATTAATTGTTTCGCGTTTGTTTTAGTTTTGCAATAAAAAAGTTATAAATATGGCGTCTTTGCCTTATAAATTTTATTATTCTGAAGTCATCATATCGTTAACCCCTGAAGAATGTGCCAGGATCCTGACAATGCTTGAAGATGGGCACAGTCAGCGAAATACAGCGAGAACTATTGGTGTGACTCTTTCTACAGTTTAGTGAGTACTCCAGCGTTTCCATGAAACTGGATCCAATCTTCGAAGACCAGGAATAGGCCGAATAAGGTGCACGACAGTGCGGGAGGATCGGTATATGGTGTCAATAATTTTGAGAAATCGCTTTCTTACGGCTGTTGAAGTAAAATTCATCATTTACTAGCTGGAGGAAACAGTCTGAGTACTTTTCAATGTACCTGCAGACGATTCCTTAGTGAATTTCTTCATATTTCAAAGATTACTACAATAGGATTCATAATTCGCATATATAGTATGTACCATCATTTACCTTTAAATATAACGCAAACAATGTCACATAAACATTGCGAAACAAAAAAGAATCATCTTTTTTTCTCTCGGTAATTGCATTTTCCGTAAATGCGAAGATATACAGCCTTATTCAATAAGATAAAGGGGAGGGATTTCCAAAATCTGTTCTGATGTATTTATTTCACGGGATTAAGGAAAATGGCCAACGAAATAGAATATCTTGGGATGTAATTGATGATGTTTTTACGTGTTTGGTTAGCCATTTGTGATGCTGTGTGTATATGACAACACAAAGCAGTTGAAGAACTAATGAACTCTAATGACCTTAACGTGGTCTGTATAAAGTATTTTAGCATCTATCATGCTCGGAAAGTAGATCATAATAACCAAAAATGTACAGTGTAAATGTGGTTTTATGACTGGGTGATGTAATTAAATATGAACGCAACCCAATATACCAACATGAAATATTATGTAAATAACTGACAAACGAGTACATGAGCTACTTGATGGTAAGTAGTCACCTTCGCCCATAGACATTAGCAACAACAAACGCATCACTAATGCGTTGTCGGCCAAGAAAGAAGAAGAAAGAAAGAAAATACTGCATTTCACAATACATTACATTTACTTCTGAAATATGATGTAAAACAGCAAGTTTTTTAAATTTACATAAAAACGTGTTACAGTTTGTTAATTGTCATGTTAATAAGCTATAGTTATGAAGTGAAGTCTATGTCATTTGGCTAAAATTTTAATGAAAAACGTGTATCTTGATAAATATCTTCTTTTATTTTTCTCTCATATTTGACAAATATACGATGAAATATAGCGTTCAAATCGGGTATAAGTAATTTATCAATAAAAATGCATTTCTTACATTTGATATTGTCTATGTTCAGAAATTTACATTACAATAATTTTCTAACAGTTACAACGTCTTGTAAATTGCAGTATGTATTATTCAAGGCACATGAGAAATGTCGGACATCTGAACCGAGACCATCTATCAACAGACTCATACTTTATCAAACACAAAGATACGTTGTAGATATTTATGATCTCAGTTTTATCTTAAGTTATCAGTTTGACATTATAAAATAGAGCATCAATGTTGACGAGTAATAATTGCTAGAAGCTATCAAAAATACAAAAAAAACAACATCACCAGTCTGAAGCACTGCAGCTGAAAAATACGTTGCTATACTTATACTTACAATCGTGCTGCTTCTATAGACATATTCGTTTGAATCATTAATAAAATGAACTTAGTAGATCAGTGATAATGTATTTTCACTTTTTAAAAGCCTGCGCTTATTACGCATTACGGATGCATGCGTTATGGGATATTTGATAAGGAACAATGAATCCGAATATATTTAACTTTCAATGTGACAACAGGATGAAATGCTTGAAATAAAACAAAGAAACGGTCAAAGTTAAACAAAAACATAAAGATAAGCACAACAAAAGTAAAACCAAAGCATTGAACGGAATATTGTTGGTAAGAATATCATATTCAAGAGCTAAACTCAGACAAGACGTCAGGCCTCCGAACCAAGTCCATCTATCAACGAGAATCGGCTGTTTCATATTTTATTAGGAATGAATAAGCGTATGAATAAGTAATGGAATTGTTGAACAGAGGGAATTTGTAATGGTTCAAATGTAAGCATGGATATCTCACATACAAGTTTGTATTGATGTTAAATACTTATTAGTTGGTACGTAAAAAGTTTTGGTTCTGAAAGTAATTTAATTAAAATAAAATTATTAAAATTCTGAAAAATATTATCGCTCATCTTTGTGATTTTTTGGTCCAATATGGTTATGTGACAAGACTTTTAACGTTTAGTTGTTTAAAAATTAAGTGTACTATGGTAATTCATTAGAGTAAATTCGTAAGCACTACACCTTTTTACACTTAAGATCCTACGATAAGTATTATTAAGTAACTTTAAAACAAGCAATTACACTAGCTATATTAATTTTACAAGTCCCAACACTCAATTTAAATTTAGAACTCTTTACTTTATCCTTGAAGGTGTTGAAATAAAATCACATATAATATTGTAAAATATACTTGAAAAATATGAAACTCAAATGTGTCAGCGAACACAAAAATAACACATACCGTATCCTAAATTATGATAAGAGAATGACGTAATAGTTACAGAAATCATAATGTTAACAAACATACAGTTTGTCTTTTGTTTTGTGATTGGATTTTTCGACGCGATTCTCGCTCCAGACTTAATTGATTCCACACGAACTCTTATGATGAGAACCAACAAATATTTTTATATTATAAGCTTGTAAGAGGACCGATTTAACTAAATTTTTTAGTATAAAAATATATGAAACCAAAAAGAAGAAATAACAAAATTATTAAAAATAAGTTAAAGGAATAACAATTCGTATCCATATTTAAAAACACATATTTAAGCAAATTAATTATTTAAAATAACAATTTTATATTCAACGGTGCTTTATTTTTACAGTAAATACTTTTGGCTTGTATAATACACAGTTTTCGAAATGATTGAATGAATAGGGAAACAAAATAATAGGTAAAAAATATATGTGCAGTATTTATTTTACGTAAAGCATTAAGAAAAATATTTATTAATATGTTTGAAGATTATTTCTCAAACCTTCGTAAGTTTGTACCATTAAATATACCAGAAAGGTAATGCTTGAAGTAGTTTCTTGAGACTATTGGGGATTCCGGCATCACCTCTCCCGATAGAGGGATATAAAGTACTTGTCTGGGATTCATTGGGTCCAGCTTTAATTTCTGAATCTCTAGTAGATCGTAGACCAACATGAAGTGACCTCTGATCTAACACAAAGCAACATATAACTGTAACAATGACGATTGTTTTAGATGACATTATTATCTGTTGACAAAAAATGAATAAATAAGTACAAATGAATGAAATAATAAGCTAATTAAACTACCTCAAGTTTCAGATGTAATCAGCCTAAAATTGGATGACAAATCACATCGAAGTCGATTAAATTGAATGACAGCACTGAGAACTGATACGTAAATTATAAAACACACAAAAATCGTTCAGAAAACGCATTAAAACCTTTGGCCGTATTGGGGCGGCCTAGAATACTCCCCCCAATCCCATGCTGGCAGAAATGGGTGTCGTAAGAGGCGACAGAAGCCAGCCTGCTTGGTGGTAGGGCTTCGCGTACGGATTATATTATCAGTATTATTATTAAGTCATTAATATTATTCCGGCATCTTGGGTGTAAGATGGATGACCACCAGTGGTCAAATTCCATGACCTCATCCGCACTACGAAGGGTACGTGAAACAACATGATGGCATATGCATTTTTTACATTTTCTTTATTACCCATGCAACATGCATTAGCCCCTAATGGGTGGAAACTAATTAAAACGAGGTAACTTGACATCATGCTAACTGCTACAAGATCAATAAAAATACATAAAATATTACCTTTAACTGTGTTTTCATATATTAAAAATATGTATGTAATAATATATAAGATACACCTATCGTATGTAAAAGCGAAACTTAAATTGTTAAGAAAACTTAAAGTCATAATCCAGTAACAAAATATAAATAAGTTGAAATTTAAATTAAATTAAAGGCTTGAAATCAAACTGAAACAAATTCGGAAACCATTCAAATGTTCTAACAATAAACTAATCTATGGTATTGTTTTCAGATTAGTTTTGCTAAGGCATGTTTATAATGTGATAAGGAATAAAATTAAAATAATAATTCTAACGCAGTCATATTCCCACATTTGGATGCTCTGTTGGAATGAACCAACACTTGTGTAGAAACATTTGTCTTACACATTAATATGTGCTTCAGCTGATTGTTTCCGGGTCTGTTAGCGTAATAAGACGGATCACTTATCGTCAAAAACTATATTGTAAATATATATCAGTCTGTCGCCTAACTGGATAAAAATCCGAATTAAAAGTTTTACTTCACTTACCTTATCTTTAACCTTTTGTTGCAATTTGTTATCATTAATCATTAAAGGATGTCCAGCCTCTCAGAGGAAAAATTCCCGGTTCCCAAACTCTAACGACAGTCCGGTGTATAGGAAGACAATTCGGGATCTCCCGTAATCGTTATATGAATATCTATCTCTATATACAGAACACTTCAAAATACGGAAATACACTGGACAAACATCAAATCCCGTGAAGTTTACGTCCAAAACAAATGTTTTACTAAACAAAATCAACTTCAATTTTTACAAGGTGAATTTCTCGGTTTCAACTCTTAGTTCTGGCGTTTACACCCGTTCACGCTTAAGGGTGGTTTAGTTTCTTCAAAGTTAGGTCTGGCCTGGAAAGCACCTATACTATTTCAAACAAATAAAATAATTTTTCAGATCGGATAATAAGTAAATGACAGAGTTCTAAGGTAACAAACATAAAATAAATCAAATATTTTGAGGACCTCCTCATTTTCTGAAGTGAGTTAAAAACTGGAAAACTTAAAATGTATATTGCATTATCTTAGACGATATTTCTCGATCTTATAAAATCAAAATTTGCGCTTCAGGTTTACAATAAACAACATAAAACCTTCACCGTAGTCAGGTTTCAGTATCACAAATAAAATGTAAAGATATTATTCATTGTCATTTTAATCAGTGTATAAACCTATGATAAATATGTTTCTGTCAAGGTTGGTACCCAAAACACAACTGATAATTTATTTATTTATTCAAATTTGATATATGTGTGTTTTATAAACATTGTGAGACCCATTGCGTTTATTTACATAGGATTGAATGTATTTGCTGGTACTTTTGTGAAATACAGAAGATTTGGAAAAAAATAATTCTAAATTAGGTCTGCTGACCTGTACAACATTAAGTAAGGTCTAGATGCGAATCAAAGGTTATTTTCTCATGAACTTGCGTCTGCAAGAATGAATGTAATTATCAGGAACATGCAATAGTAATAGATCTAACAGTGAATGGTTAAAAATATCACCTCTAGTTAATAACTTAACTTTACCTAGTTGAAGTGACAGGTAACGGATCATCGTCAATATTATAATCAAAAGTAGCAATATAAATATGATGCCATATTTAAATTGGTTAAAATAATTGATTATTCAGATTTATGCGCAAAACTCTTATCACATAATATATTGAAATGTGACATCTGTATTTTCCTGAATTTTGCGTATTTTATTTCGACATTTTAAAGTAATATACATACATTGACCTACTGACATTCTCTACAACCGAACCTAAGGTAATGGTGAGAATTTACAGTAGTTAAAAATATTAACAAAATTTCTTGTAATTTTAACTATAGATATATATATGTATAACTTGTAGGTCCCACATCAAAACTCTTCTTAACTACCCGACCCATAAAACCTGTGCCTATTCCAACTCCTTCTCTGTGCAAGCAGTCACACTTTGGAACTCGCTGCCACCAAACATCCGTGCATTTAAATCTGTTTACGCATTTAAGAAAGCCGTCAAAGAACATTATCTTTCTCTATGTGTATAAAATATATATATATATATATATATATTTATATGTGTGTGTGTGTGTTATTGTAGGGTACTGTATTAGTATGTATTTGTCTTTATATATATATTTGCTTATTACGTATATGTATATGTACGCACTAAATTTGCTTATTTGTATTGTCGTTTCCTCTTGCGGGTCTACTGGAAGAGATTTCTTAAAGAAATAAGTAGTAAGTACCCTTGCACATTGTTACCTTTTATTTAATTTTCATATAAATTGTTACTGTGTGTGCATTAATAGTAAATAAAATAAAAAATAAAATAAAATATAATTTTACAATTGAGGCTACTAGTAAATACAAACTATATTATTCCTGCTTTTATTTTACAATTTGAACTCTCTTACGGCCAGCAACACTCCTCTAATTGTATAAATGTACAACATTGTACACACGCAGCTTATTATATAAACTGCTTTATAAAGTTGTGCTATTCAGAAAGTAAAGAATCAACGTAAGAATAGAAGCAGTAGAAGCCAAATAGCAATAGAGTCAAATAGAAGCAATATTTAATTTTCTATACATATATACATAAACTTCTCAGATATGCGTCTTTGAATTTAAGTATTTACATTTCTTAATTAATTAACAGGTACTTAAGAACTAGGATATTTTTTATATTCATCTCCTGTCATACTTATTATCGTTTTGTCCGCAGTTCTCAGCAACGAATAAAAGATGATACGATGACAACACCAAGTTTAAAGTGAAATAAAATCACATACAATCAAACACATCAACAAATATAAAAATATTACAAACCATAATTCTTAATAATAATAAAATAAATAAGAAAATGCACAGTGACGTAACAGAGATAGTAAACTTGACATAAACAAACAACTAGTTTGTCGATAGCTATACGCCGAAGTGAGACCCTTCTAGTTAGTGAGTCTGATACAGACCTAATTGATCACGCACGAGCTCTTGTGACGAGAACCATTGACAAATGTTTTGATCTCATAAGCATGTACGAGGACCGATTTGATTATTGAATAAATTTTTTAACATATACGCTTCTGATGAGCTGTGACAAAGTAATTTAGTTGACAAACGTATAAGTAACTCGCATAAATAAAAACTAAATAAAGAAAAGTGATTAAACGGAATTACAATTTATACCTTTGTTTCCAAAAACTTATCTTGATATATGTATATTAATTACTTAAAACAATTATTTTAAATTTAACTATTTTTTCTCTCGACCATAAATAAGTTTTGGCTTGTATAATAAACAACAGTATTACAATTGACAAAAACATTTATTGTACAGGCAAGAAAAATAATACATCTAGGTTTCTAAAATATTTATTTCACTCTCAGGCGTTGAGAAAAATATTAGGCTTCTGTTCATATGTTTGAGGATTCTTCCTCAAGTCTTCATAAGCCTGTGAGTTGAGATACCAGAAAGGTTGTTGGTTCAGTGGTAACTTCGCCAGAGTATCGGTGAGACCAGCATCACCTTTACCGAGATAGGGATGTAATGAACTTTCGTGGAATTCATTGGGTTCAGATTTGATTTCTGGATATCCGATAGATCTAAGACCAGCATAAGACGGTCTCTGGGCCGAGGTGACAGAAAATATAACTGTCGCAATGACGATAATTTTAGACGACATTGTTATCTGTTGACATAAAATAAAATAACACTCGGTCATTGACTTTATTGATGAAGAAAATATAAGTAAATATGAGGTCGGCTAAAACTCAAATTTACAGACGAGGGAGATTTGAAAGGCATCATTTTAAAATACATAACGAATGTTACGGAAATGCACTAAAAATCATGAATTTTGATGCTTTTGTACTTGAAAATTAGGCAGTTTGTAGTGGGCTGCTTATTCTGTTACAGTTTTTTCAGAAGTTTATTTACTTTTTCTTTAGCGTATGTAATATGTATGAAAAAGTGTATTGTACCCTATAATGCTGTATTAAATTGCAGGTTATTGCACTATTTATATAACATATAATATTACAATCAAAAAACAATGTTATTTCACTAAAATTTAATTGAGACATGTCCATGATTAAAATAAAGCAAATAGTCCATAAAGCAGAGTCCACATTCATAGTGGTCAATAACATTTACAAAAAAAAACATTCTATTTAGTTCTTAGAAGTATCCAATTCCGTTATGTCGTTTTATTACTACTTTAATATCAATATATATCTTACCTTTATCCGTATGGTAATGGTGAAATAATGAATATAAAGAAAATTTAGACTTTCGATCCAATACACTCAATAAAACTCAATAAGCTGATGTTGAAATTTGATCAAGGTATAAAATTAAATTAAAACTAAGTCAGAAAGAAATCCAAATATTCCAACGAACTAATCTAGGGTATGTTTCTTGGATTAGTCTTGCTATGGTTCGGTATAAAATATTAATGAAGTCTAAGGTAAAAACCATAACAGAGTTATATTCCCGTATCTAGTGATCTGCAGCGGAATGCCATAAACACATAATAGACATCATGTCCAACAATTATTTATTTTATACGTTAATGTTTTTTCCAGCCGACTGTACCCGGAACTTTTCGTTGGTAAGCAAGATGACCACTATTTGGGCTACAAGATCGTATGAACCATTCCTTTAACTTTTCTTATAAACATCTTAATATCTAATATTTTTTTCTTTCCTTCTTTCTTTCTGTTTATTGTAAAAAGATATATAGTCTATGGGTCAACGTACTCTGAAAGTTTATTTATGTTTAGTTAAAGTTTACTTCAGGTTTTTTTAGTACCTACTGTAGTACTATGTCTTTTTAGTGGTAAAAACATTTATTTTTTAAATTATGTATAGTTTTTAAGATAGTGTACATTGTAACTGAAACATATGTATATGATCCGTGTAATTGGGTCAAAATATCGAAAAATAATACAAAAATCGTGAATACCCGAAAGTACGATGGTAAAAGATTAAAATCATAGTGTACACTGACCTGATCCTTAAAATGTTTAATTTTACGAAGTACTAATTATTTTTATTGACATATTTATTCTGTATTGTATCTTCCTAAAACGTGTTGTACAAAAGTAGATTTAATACCTAATATACCTAGGTACATATGGTAAGGAATATATATATATATATATACGTTCATATGTATGTACATATACACTTGGCGTGCAGAAGTACAGCTTCACTTTGCCGTCATTGACAAATAAACATTACACATCACGAATATTCGATTGATACTAACATATATAAATATATTTCGTCCAATTAAGGTTAGGCTCAGTTTTATTGCTAGCAATACTCTCTTATCAACATACAAGATTGGTCCATAATCTATACATACTTATGTAAAGCGTATTAAAGTTGTGACATGCAAATAGTAATGAAAACTGAAATAAGAACGTGAAGAATATTCTTTATCAGGCATCATTGTGACAAAAGACGCGAGCCAAGCAAGGCAGTAATTACAGTTTGTAATTATGACGCTGTTTTTAATCATAAATAGAGTAATAATAATAGTAAATTGTTTTTTAAAGATGCGCAAAAATTTTATAATTATATAGTATAATAATTCCCCCAGCGCCGTTCCTTCGTCAAACAACGCGACCTACGGCGAGTGTCCATCCTTACGTCATGAACATTCCGTGTGTAAGTGTTCCGTAAGGACGACGAAGTTTGAGTGGTCATTCGTAATGCGGTCTTCAAAGGGCTGGAAAAGCTTGCCTGCGTCAGTGTTCCTGCGTATATGGAAATCTTCAAGCGGAGAGTGGCAGAGAATAGGCTTTAATGAATTAGTGCGTTAAACATCTTAAACTTCATAACCACTTACTATCAAGTGAGATTGTTGTCAAGCATTAACTTATTTGTGATAAAAAAATTTTTTTCAGAAAGTGACGACTCCATACTCCAGTTGGTAGTGCGCCTGCCTGCTGAGCGATGGGTTAGATTCGCGGCCAAGCAAACATTTATGTGACAGATAAATGTTTGTGCTCAGGTCATGGGTGTTTTTAATGTCATATTTGTGTATGTCCATGCCACTCGCAACACAGGGATTCCTAGTGCGGGGGTGTGAGTGTAAACGTTTAAGAAAAAAAAGTATCTATATTAAGTATACAAGCTACGTGAACAAGATCTGCTGGAATATTTACTTTTCGTATATTTAAACGACAAAATATTTGTATTAGAGAATCGTAAAATTTTTGAGTAGGAATCTACTCAAATAAAAATATGTATGGATAACTTTTTGAACAAATCTACATTTGAGCGTGCCCCTTTACACTTAAAGCGTTTGATTGGAGTGCAAACACGTGACCAATTAGTGAGGAAGTGAGGAAGGGTTATATTGATTTCAGGGCAAGGTGTACCTTACTGTAGGTGTCTCATATCACATACAAAGGTGGATTGTTTCATGTTCCCATATAGGTACATTTCCTCTACGCTCCTTAGTGTTTTGGGTCTCGTTGTGTTGTTCTATTAGGAATTACAAAGATTTCCAAGAGACATTAGAATATGGCGTAATTGATACTAATGTTAAATAAGCGTACATGGGTGAATATTTGACTATGATGTGGGTGCACCCTATATATGTATACATTGTATTGATTTATGACCTTGATTCATGGTTCTGGGTTGAATTAACGTCGTATATATTTCAACATATATGTCATGATAACTGTATCGACGCGCTGTACTCTTGGTAAGATGATCATAGGCCTGTTAGATTTAGATCTTCCGTAGTTTCAAGTCATTACAGAGCCGGTTCTAAGATCTCTTCTTGCAATTGAGAACATCAAGAACGAAACAGGCTGCTCTAGTGATAGGAGCATTAGTTGCCCACCTGTAGTTTTTATATTGCGCGAAGGCCTCCACTGCGGCTCCGAATCACGGAAGCGCTCAAGAAATTTTGCTTCTAGCGGTCACACACTCATAGATAGATCTGGATCGGACTGAAGTAGGCTTTTCTTCCTTACATTAGTATTTCATAAATAATTTATATGATCCCAAATTGTTGACCCTCTTTCTTCTTCCTTCAAATGTTCTTCACAAGTTGGATTTCTGATTGTAGGCATGGAAAGTGTAAGGATGCTGAATAAAATGGCATATACCACTGGCACAAACACTATAAATTTAATGTTAACTATAATATTACAAGATTGTCATTAAGACGGTTTTAATATTTTTCTGTGAATTCTATCTTATTGTTTTTATTTATTTTATTGTAAATTATAAGTTTTACTTGAATTATGTTACATTACTGTGTATCTAAATCTTCTAAATTGCATTTTCCCGATCTTCTTAACATCGTTTTTCAGGCCTTTCCATCGTATACCAATACATAATAAATAAATTATATATGTCGCAGTATCAACATTATGCCGACATCTATTGGAAACGTCAAACAGCTTCTGGCTGCTTGAGTGTAGTCGATGCCAGCGATGACGTTTGTCAGTTTGGATAGTTTGGTTGTTTGATGGCCGGACGGCTTGTTTTTGCATTTTGTGACGTCACACGATAAACCCTTTAAAGCCGACTGATTCCATTACCTCGTCAGACTCGGTAGGGTGAGGTTCCTTGGTTTTGCGAACGACACAACCTGCGAGCGGTTATGTGGACAAACACCACGTGTCATCGAACTCACTACGTTTCTAATCCCGACTAACCTAATTAATCCTTGAGTCCATTTATAATCTGTTTGTGCTATCGATTAAACGAACTATTGTATTAAGTGTTGAGAATATTATTTTGGATCTTCACCATGGGCGATCACTCTGATGACGACTCGCCCGCTTCATACCCATACATACATAATGTTTTTTTAGAATAGAATAGAATAGAAGATATTTATTCAGTTTAAGACTTAATATATATCACAAAGTTAGTCTTAAGTATTATGTTAGACACACTAGTCTATTTTATAAAATTATAGGAACAAAGCATCTTAGTCTTAAATTGTGTGTTTGCTAAACACCAAATAGAATTTTTTTCTTAAAAATATAGATACAAAACATATTTCCAGTCTTAGAAACAAAAATAGAAAATGTTTATTCAGTTTAGGACTTAATATGTGTAACAAATTTAGTTTTAAGTATTATTTTAGACACATTTCATTTTTTTCATGAAAATTATATGATATTAAATAAAGAAATCACCAGTGTCACATTTTATACAAAACTAAAAGTGATTTATAACGTTATTGTTCACAATACAATGTATTTAAATAAAAAAAAAATACTGGTCTAATGTGCCCTTCGAAGCAAAAAAACAAACTCAAAAAAAAACATCCTATAATTAATTTTCCGCACGACTTATATGAACATACTTCAGTTCAGATAAGTGTTTGCTAATAATTTAGCTCATATTAACGTATATTATTGACCAGAAAATATTCTTGTTGCCGTTGTCTGACTGCAATTAGGTCACAAAATTTTGGCACCAGAACGCATGTAAATAATTAAGTGGTTGGCTAGATTAGTTCTTTAGCCGACTGGGCCAAGTGTTCAAGCTATGAAATTTTATTTCCGCTTTGATATAAATTGTCAAAGCAAACTAAATTTAAATGTAGACTTCGAAATGTTATCAACATTTTAATTTTCAATTTTAGTTAAATGTTTTGGAAAACTGAATGTTTATTAATGTAATTCAATGTTATAGAGATCCAGCAAAGTTACCTTAATATTACCTTAAAAAAATAAAATACCAATAAATAGTTTCTTTTTAATTGATATTAGTAAAGGCGCAGCGGGTTCAAAAATCATATAGCCAATGTCAATTCGGAATAATGTACCTTTCAAATGGTAAAAGATTTTTTCAGATAGGTGCGGTGATGCCGAAGATTACACTCTGCATATCACAAAATTCATATTCTCTCTTTATAATATCAGTAGGTATAGAAAATATCGTGATGTGTCCAATATTATGGAATTTCATTCATCTATTTAACGCTAGACATTTCTAATTTCGGAAGTTGTACTTTCAGATTTTATTCAGATATTCAGCAAACAATTAGACTTGATGTCGTGTGTATTTACAGGTGCTGATAAACCGGCACCTAATGGAGTTGCAGAAGGATTAGGAACCAAGAAAGAAACCTTGAATGCTTGTTAACTGACTGTCTAATTGCATTCAAAATACCTAATACGTTTTACTCTTTAAGAAAGATAGTAACACTTAACAAGTCCGTCTAATAACCTTATTACCACGCACGAGTTCTGTTTTAACTCTTTGAAACTGGTTGGCACAGAAGTCACCGTTACTCGATAAGAGGAATCGAGCGTCATTGTCTTGTGGTTTTCAGGGTGAAACGAGATGAACAAGCACGAGTTATAGTGTAAGCAAACACTCTGAGCTTTTACTTACAAATCTGAACATAAAATTCATGTTGACACAAAACTTGAATTGAAGTTCTGCAAAGCAAGATAATATTCACGATATTACGTCATTACCTTCAAATTTTTCTTTCATTGTATCAAAATATGTAATATTATAAGGCCGGACCCAAGAGCTATAAGCTGAAAGCCCTCATGATTCTGACTAAAGTCAGTTATTGCAGGAATTCTGTCAAATTCACCGTACCACATTACATAAGCGGGGTGCGTACAATCACCCAGAATCACGTAACTTAGCGCTACGAAGGGAGTGAGTGCCCTTCAATTCGCTACTTATGCCCCCAGTAATTTGAAGGATTTGCCACAGTGGTTCATGTTGCAAGTGATGTGCTTTATTAATAATAATTACAATTACATTAATTTTTTTATAAAATAATAGTAAAATTTTTGTAACCAATTCCTTTTTTAGTAAACAAAAAATACATGTGGAGTTATGTATGTATATTATTAAGTTATGTATATTATTTAGTAGGGATATTAAAGATATGAAATTTCTGATCTGGATATGGATAATGGATAATATATGAATAATGTTTTACCGATTTCAGTTACGGTAATGTAAATAAAATTATTTCGGATTATCCGATTGTTTCGGATAATTTCGGTTACTGATATAAGATGATTTTGGACTTGGAAAAATGTATATAATATTTTTAAAAGGTTTTAACAGTTTTAATTTATTTTTAGATATAATATCTGATAATAATCTATACCTAATAACTCTGTGATAATAATCACAGAAAGATAAAAAATAAATCTTAAAAATTAAATAATAAAAACTGTCTTAAAATGTCAGCACGGCTGAGTCGGTCATGACGTGTTTCAATTAGACTCTGTCCCTATCCTAAATTATATATATCCTATATTTTTATCGGGTTTAGATACGGATTCGGATATATAAATTTTTATTTCGAATATCCGATAGTTTCGGTTACGGCTATGGTTATGGAGTTTCATAATATACCTGATATTTAGTACACTTGTGATTCATACAATATCTCTTACCAGCTGCTGTGATATGATTTACTCGTTTTATTGAGGGTTAAGTTTCTTACGCGTCAGCAAACACCAATAGCGTTACAGCAGAAAAAAGACGTTCTTTTCTATAATTAAGTACGAGTTAAAATGTTAATGACAATTTTGCAATAAACAACTATATTATACACGAAATTGATACAAAACTATACGTACATGTATTGTATATTAATTTTTTTTGCTTTCTTTTTTATATCTAAATGACTACCTATCTTCATTCTTATTTATCTAAGGGAATTAATATATTGCGATACATTATTTCTCACACATTAAGTCGTCCACACATCCAAAAGTCTTGTGAGTATCATCTTTTAAATCAAATTTTTGATCATATGAGTACTTTGATGATCATTTATTACGCATACGTTGGTATATTGAAGAATGTACAAGAAAACACCGTTCTATTCAGGTTGTAGAAAACAAGATTAGAACATCGATTACAGCAAATTTAATTGTAATTTTTTGACAAGTTTAAACGAGATTGAATCCGCTATCGCCTATAATATACTCCATCATTTCGTATGTCAGCCTATGTATATTTATGTTGGATTTTTACTCGCAATTCTCGGCAACGGGGCTTTGACGACTGATTATTAGTATGAGGTGAAAACAGGGGACGAGCCTCGCCTCAATTTTTAGTCTTTTGTCCTGGATTTTCCAACGCTATTGACTAAAACCCGTATTTCTGTCAAGTCACTACGTAATTCGTAAAAGGCATGGCTTGCATCGTTTGTGAGATACAAATTGAAGTTCAGACCGACGACTAAAATAGCATTGGCAACGACAAAATTTACTGTTTATGTTTCGTCTGAGGCCGTTATAAAGCTATTGACTGCTCAGGTATTCTGTCGCTATTGCGGAAACGGGCCGGCAAATACGGAAAGCAGAAGGTAGGCATTAAGTTTATACGCTGTGAATATTTCGAATTACACATAATAACTTATATTATGCAATACGAGGATAACAAAATTATATAATATTTTAGGATTTTGGCCTTGCAAAAAGGTTTTTGTAATAAAGGCTATGTTGTGAGGACAAAAGACTATTCTCACTTCTTTTATCACCTTTTTTGTAAGGTTAAAGAATAGAGGTTACAATAACAATAGCTGGAATTTTTTTAAAGACTTAGTTTGACAGACGGACAAAAACTTCACTTGACTACATTTAGGTGACAAAATAATTTAAATAATATTATTATTGACTAAATTTTTTATACATTTTTTTAAAACTTGTTTTCTAGTAATAGAATTACTAAGTATTCAGGGATATATGTTTTGCGTCATATGGCTTATTTAAAGTCAGTTAAGAAGTACATTATTGCTTCCAACAGCATATTAAGCTATCAATCTATGTTGTTATACTTATATACCAGTCATTAGGACATGTTCTTAAGGGTTCATATATATACATACATAGCATCATCACACCCTTCTTCTTATAATATCATAATATACGGAGTAAAGGTATGGGAGTAAGATTCACTATGATGACCAAGTGCGAGTTGATAGACTTTCCCTTTGACAACATTGTGGAAATCTCTCAGGTGCGCACCGGAGATAAACGTGTGACGGTTCCCCCATGAAGTTTACCAAGGAAAGTTCCAAATATTTTCTATGCCAAAAACTGAAAAATTAGCGTGCCGGATTGTAACCCGCTCTCCTCGTGCGGGATACCCAGATTCTTACCATTAGACTATCACTACTTGAAAGCAATGAGTAAAAAAAAACAAGAAATAGTGCAACCACAGAACAATTTCCACAAAGTAAGTAACAAATAATTTAAGAATAAAATTAATTTATCACACGATATATTTCGTCAAACTTTTGAGTCAATGTTATTCTTGATACAAAATTATTTTCCACTCGCTCCGTTAAATACACACCGACTCTACCTGAAACGAAAATAAATTACTCAGTTAATGAAGCAAGGCATGACAGATAGGAAATTGGGTGCATAAACCCCCGAATTAAAGTCGAAGGCCCCTAACCAAATACAACGACCCTGTAGCCCAGTTGGATTTGACCATCCCGAGGCAGATATTAACGTGAGAAACGAATGTCACGAGTATTTGAGATGTTCTTATATACGTACATATGCACGTCCATGCTACATAAACACAAGTAATTCTAGTGCAGAGATGTTTTAAAATACATTAGCGTATTTATTTCATAATCTACATGACGGCGACCCAGTGATTATAAATCAGATTGAAGGGTAACTGGGAGGTTGTCGCTACCACAATCTAGCCAGAACCTGTAGTTATCACAGATTGATGACGAATCGTCAAAATGAAGAACAATATATTTTTTCGTTGAATCAATTGTTTGTTCTTTCTGCATTGTTATTTCGGGGATTTCATTTTATTATGTTACCTTTTTAAAAAGTCACTAGGGCGATGGATGATGTCGTCCTTACTTGACGATTGCTATCAATCAAATTGTACCATAGTTCGCGTTCCAAAAAAAATTTTCTAGCGACTCATAATCTGAACTATAGATTTATATAAACTTTTAATGACATAGTATTGATTAGAACGTCAGGTTTCCGCACGGTTAATTTGATTTCGAATGCATCGTGCACAATTTTAAAATACATGCGTATTATAAATAAATTAAGACTTTCTTCAGTGAAGGAAGATATCGTGAAGACAACTACATATAGTATGATAGTTATTCCAACTGAAAGTGTGAGACGTTTGCAGTAAATTAGTCCTTATTTGGCTAGGACCGTGGTCTATTGGCTTTACAATGAGAAAAATGTCGAAGAAGACACAAGCCCAGCAGCACGTATAATTATAGGTTGTGATAATTAACCCACTCTCAGACATGTATAACTTTAAAACGCTCAGAAATATTGAAAAACATATATTGGTGCTTTAGTCAGCAGGTTACTGAACTATGCCAAGTGAAATATAATGCAGCAAATTATACATGAATACGAGTGATTTTATGGAGATCGCTACATTTTTTATTGAAAACAATAAAAATCTGGAGTATATATGTAGGTATATTGTGACATTACGTCATTACTAATATGTCGTAGTATATTGAAAATAAGATTATTTTCCAGCGATTCTATCAGCTCAAGGTCAGCATAGCAGTTTCAGCCGATCCGCCGGAACCCGACCCGGCGTCTTGAGATATTTTGATTACGTTTTTGTTAATAATGTTTTTTTGTTAATGCTTACACCATTTATCAGTTCAGTGTAATTCCATCAAAACTTCATATCCTGGAAACTATGTACATAAATATTCAAGGCTTTTTAGAGATATTTACTTTTTTGGGAAAATTACACCGACAACGCTGATCCTGGTGGAACTTATATTAACACAGGTTTTGATACAAGCGGATGGCTTGCCGGACGTTCGGCAAAACACTTTCTTTGCATTGTATGTAGGAAGGGATACATCAATACGCTGCTGTGTAATCAAAAGTTTCAAGAGGTCTGCAGTTATACTAGAATCGCTTGACGCACGACACATACCTAGTAATCTAATAATCTCAGTATGACAGTTTGCAAACCCAAATCAAAGTTCACCCTAAGGTCTCAATTTACATTTCTTAGAATCGATGTTCATTCCTATTAAATACAAGGCTTCACGTAATTTCCCACTCGCTCTAAGCCCCCGTAATCTATAACAGCGGTAATTTATTGGAGTTAAATTATTCCTGGGAATTACATTTGACCACCGACAAATGATTATTTTGGAGGAGCTTTATACTAAATCCGCTTTTGTTTTAATTGGCAATGCAATAAGCAGCTTAATAGAGGTGTCGTTAGACAGTATCATTAAAGGGTCATCAGTCTGTTTATTTATCATTAACATTTGATAAAAAATAGTGTTAGGACATGTGACCTAAGTTGAAAAGTACAAAAGACGGTAGAAACAAGTGTCATCTTTTTTTTACCTTCGCTACACGGCTCTCTAATATTTTGGTTGTTGTCGAGTCGGTACCCAAATGGTATGTCAATTAATTTCTATAATTTTAATTTAAAAATAATAAAATCCCTCCTAAAAATAAAAACTAGACTATGGAAACTAGAACTAGAAACGTTAAAACCTGTGCATCTGTTATTATTACTAAATAACTTCCTTCTATGGTACTCTTATCGAAATACTGACTTAAATTAGTATTAGTAGACTACTACCCTGATAATGCTCTGTTTCGGAGCGAAACACGTGTTGGTATAGAAATATATACATTGTGTTGGCGGATTGTTGCAAAGTAAATTAATACTAATTTAATACATTGAATTTCCGCAAAGTAACGCCTGATACTATCAACTATATGAAATACTGACATTTTATTATTAACAATAAAGACAAAATTGTCACTGGAGTAATCTTTATCATCAAAATCCTGGCCATCTACTGGACTCGGGTCTGCACCCTTGTTCTCATTAGAAGAGTAGAGGCTATATATCAGCTACCCAAGAATGACTTGGTAGATAATTGTTTTTAATATATCATTTTAAAAAAGAAAATCGTGCAAGGTCTCCTATTTGGAATTATGATTCAAAGCTTATTGATAAAATTATAAGTATATGTCGCACCCTTAGAATGAAAGGGACTTAACTGAAATGACGAAGAAAGTTTTCAAAAATGTATGGTCTTGAGTAAAGTAAAAGAGACTGATGTATGAGGTTTTCCCTTTTTCCCTTTCTCACTCATAATTCGATCTCTTTTTCATCATGGAGTTTTAGAGTAGCTTTTTTAAGTAAATTTATAGTAAAATCTGGAATTTCAGGAATTTTGAGTTAAGTCACTTTCATTCTAAAGGTGCGATGTATATTTATTTACCAAGCATTTACTTAATTGAGCACCCGTATGTTTCAAATACGCGAAAAAAGTAGGTAGAACTCTACTGCAGACTATTAACTGTAATATCCTTACAATACTTAATCTCATTCCTTAACGAAAGGTCTTTCAGGAAAATCCACCCTTAACATCGAACAAGTGACGTCATAAGTCTGGTGTAACAAAACAGGATGTTCGTAGGAAACGGGAGCCCGGCGGAAGTCGTTGACGAGCCTGTGTCGGAGAAATGATGTGGCCTTTGTGACTTCTTGCGAATATTCTTAGGCGTTTATATTAAGATTATCAAGTTTATAATATAATATTATTTATGTATATCGTGGTTCACTTATACACGATTGACTTAGACACATATTTTTTTTGTTATGTGAATGGCGGGCAAACAGGCATACGGTCCACCTGGTGGTAAGTGGTCACCGTTGCCTATGGACACGTGCAGCATCTAAGGAGCTGCAAATGCGTTGCCGGCCTTGAAGAACGCGATAGACACTCTTTTTGAAGAACTTCACATCATAACGCAAAGGGAATGGCTCTGGTGGAAGGTTATTCCAAAGCTCGCAGGTTCGTGGCATATAATGATTAGTGCATATTGTAACCAACACAAGAATTGACCTTTAGACACATTTTTATAAGAGTATACATTTGAGAAATATTATAGTCGCAATCAAATAATTGATTTTATTTTTTTATTTTATTTTTCCGTTTGTACCCTATTTACTTAAGGTTGTTACAATAAAGAATGAAGTAAATTTATTATCGATCATTTATCGAAAAGCACAATTTTGGCCGTATTGGAGCGGCTTAGAATACTTCCCTCAATCCCATGCTGGCAGAACAAGCTATCGTAAGAGGAGACAAAAGCCAGCCTGCTTGGTGGTAGGGCTTCGCGTAAGGATTATATTATTAATATTATTAGTGGTAGGTATTATTATCTTTCCGTGAATCCTGCCTGGCTAGCTACCACCCTCCTGCTTGAGTCAGCCGCCAAACGACTCGTCGTGTTCCGGCTGGGTGCTTTAGAGCCAGTACATTCTTTCTTAACTTCTTCTCATTTCCTGGCCGACCAGCATCAGTGACACCTTTGGTCTTGTTGATGTCCATGAGCGACGGCGACCACTCACCATCAGGTGGCTCGTCTGCTCGTTTGTCGGCTTTTAACATAAAAAAAAAACGTTACATACAATAAATCCAGTTGTCGTTTAACAATATAATGCAATCACAAATGTTTAAGGATTTTCTTAACTTTAACGTGAGCATGTCACGCTCCACAATTTCAGGCTCTCGTCAATTTAACGTATGATGTTCGTTATATTAAATCTTATGAGCAACACAACTTATGTCAGTCATAAGTTGTCAATTGTATAGAATATTGGAGGTGGTCAGGAATTCGAGAGATAACCCCTGCTAAAATTTCTGGAATGTGCTTGTAACTCCGATGTTCCTATTTGGGTTATGATGCGTTACTAGTAAAAAAGGAAACCAGTAACATGCTTTTTCACAGAATATCTAGCTTTGTGAACGAAATAGGCTAGAAATTTTATGATTAATTTCAGTAACTAACCAAAAAACTTTACCACACAAATGTAGCTGTAACCCGGTTACACCAGGAAGTTAAACGTAGTTTCGTATCAAACATGTGAGTTTTCTCCATAATATTCTCACAGGTGTGTGTACTCTGCCAGTCCATATTGGCTAGTGTGACAATTATGAGTTGTAATTTGTAAATAAGTATATATAATAAGAATATTTTTATACAGTCACATAAGTCGGAAATAACTATATGAAAGAATATACGGGATGTTCACCGGAACAATACAATGGAACGTTCTCGCCGTGTTCCTGTTGCGTGGAAATCATTGTGTCCACATTTTCTTGACATATTCCTGCGGTATTGTTAAACGCCCTATTTAGATCTTATATCACGCTATTGCGCAGTAAACTTGTTATGATGGTATGATGGGTGGATGATATTTTATACAACTATCATAATTTTTTTACTTTTAAACGTTGCATCAATTAGTAAGATGGATGCGATGTAACTATCAATAGTTGGAATCATAAGTGATATAAGTGACTACAATTATTAATTGAAACTCATTGCTTAAAACTTTAATTAAACCAAGAAAGCACCCATCATTGCCACTTTTCTAATCAAATTTCAACAAAGTCTAATTTTATTGTTCATGGATTTGATATCCAATATACAATGAATGTCACAATCTCATAAGTATTAAAAGAAAGGCATTAGACATACTGAAAATTTCGGTAATGCAAAATTAAAATGCTGATGAATCAAGGCCGCGCAGAACTTTGTAATCATAGAATTCCATCATTTTTCTTTTGGTTACGCGGTTTCGGGGCTCCGTACAGTCGACGATACGACACAATACGATGCACAATAATATCTTGATAATACAACCATCAACATCCTATTTTGGAACTTATAAAATTGAATTATTCCGAATACTCATAGTGTTTTTTATGAAAACCGTATAATAACATGTAAATCATTACAATTACTCGATCGCATGTCATTAATTTTTGGTCGCTGGCAGTAAAATGTTCCGGTTCAAGTTTATTATTCATTAAGTCAACCGTTACTGTTTAGTCATAATCTTTTTTCCAAAATCCATCTATCTTTTTTCCATCCCTTATAGCCTTCCATGTTCATATTTAATATCCTTTTTGTAGGGTGAGGTTCATCCCTCTTCTTAACATGTCCGAACTGTGATAGACGATTGCTTTTAATTCATCCAGTCACAGGCGCTACTTTCAGGCGTCGTGATATTAAGAATACTCGTACTCTTTTTATCATTATAACTCAAAATTGTCTCACTTCTGAGCTTCATCATTACAACCCGTAATTGTCCTACTGTTGGCCTGGGTCTTCTCGCACAATGAGAGGGATTAAAGCGTTAGTTTACCACGCTGACCAATTGCGGACTGGTAGACTTCATGCAGCTTTGAAAACACTACGAAGAACTTTAAGATGTGCAGGTTTATATTTTCCTTTATCGAATAATATATATAATAAATATGCAAGTGGTAATTCATATGTAAAATGCCATAATTTTGTCAATAATTCCTCGTGATATACAATGTGATAAATGTTTATTACAACAAAAAATACTATTAGTTGACATAAAGGGATATATATATATATATATAAAGCAAGCAAGAAGATTAGCACTTGGAATTGATAATAACAGCTTGCAAATACATGTGACTTTTTCAATTTTAATAATATTAATACCAGATAAATAATACACGGTATTGGAATGATCCGGTATACACATTTCATCTGTTCAGAAAAATGTGTTTCGAGTGTGTAAATAAATGTTCAGTTATGTTTAGTTTATTAATGGCTATCGGTAATCGTCATACTTATTCGTATTTGGTACCCGTTGTGTCGCTGTATTGGGAGAGATATAAAGAAAATGTAAGCGCTGTATTTTAACGTAGGCGTTAAAATATCGGATCGTACCCGTCTCGTAACAGCGTGGTTTATCTCATTCCATAACAACAAAACTTTTATTAATTCCCCTGCTGAATATTTGACTTTGAGAAACTTCGTTATTAACATGCCTGATAACGATATAGACATAGAAAATTGAAACAGGTAATAACATTAAACTTAGTGTAAATAATAAATGCCAACAACATCTAAAGTTATAGAAGTTCTTTTGACGAGTAAAAAAAAATATCTATGTTTGTCGAAAAATAAAATTTTGGTACCGGCTTAATTACAAGCAGAATAGGGTATGGTATGGTGTATGGTCTCTCTTCGGAAATTTAAAGATTTAAATATTGATAACCATAAAATTCAACATCGATTGTATTTCAAATTTTTGAAATGAATAAAGTTTATTCAGAAAAATATATACTTAACGACATTTAGGACGGAATTAATAAAGGAAACAGATGTTGAGTTATCGCTTTAAAACTGTAGCGAATACAGAATGTCCGAATACCTCCTAGGTATATTATAAAATCGATTTTTATTTTATTTATTCCGGTCATTGCCACGCGCAATACTCGCTACCGTGTCGACGATACATTCAATCCATTTTTTCCTTATCCCACTTCTTATTTTTTTATATCCTATCCCTTTTCAAACTATACACAGCGGCTGAGATATATACATAATTGAACTAGCTCTGGGCCGCGATGCCGTCGCAATAACAATATCGCATTATGCAAATGGTGATATTGAAGTGTTTTCTCGTGTTAGCAACGGACGTAAGAGGAAAGGGTCTTATGTGTTGGGTCGTCTACTTTTATATGTGATGCCAGATGATTGGTTTTACGATATGATAGGAAATATGGGCATAAAGTGGTAAATAGTGTTTCACCTGACTTTTATTAGTTAAAACTATGTACTTAAAATCATAGATTCATATAGTAAGAAAGTAACACAATTATTGCGGTATATTAGAACGAAATAGATAAATGTTCTAACGGGTTTCCAATGGCTATTGTCATTTTGTAAGTTTGAAGTTGTTACATATTTCTTGACTGCGTGTAAATTAACAAGTTACTTTTAATATATTTGGGCAGTTAGCAGACGGGCACATGATGGTTAAAGATCTTTATCGTTCATTTGAAACACAGAGGATGTTACCAATGCGTTGCCGGCCACGTCAAAAACAATGAATTCACGTACATTTAATTTAATATAACTTCACGTTAACGCTATCGAAATTTAAAGTTTGTTGAAACTTTGTTACAACAGAAATATATTATTGCCATTTGCTATTTTAAAATGTACAAAACCAACAAAAATAGTTTTTGTACGGCGTGTCTAATTTTACCTGACTCTTCGTATAGTCAATTACCAAGACCCAATAAAGAGGCCCAAAATTGAATATTCAGAAACTACTTCATCTCGTAATTGGGCGCAAAACAATGGCGAACGTGACCGCCATACCGAATGCCGTAACGAATTAACTTGCCAATATTAACATTATAGAAGGGTGAATTCGATAATTGGCCTACAAGGATATAAAATCGAATGGAATGTATACATTTTATATTTATTCACGAAACGAATAAAACTTGAAGATTTCGAGGGGTGAAGCAATACTAATGATAATCGGTTATTTCTAAAGTGCCAAAAAATGTAACTTTTGAATACTTTACTTTATTTTTTTTACTTTTTTTTTAATTACCCTTCGTATTTTGTAAATTTTTAGGGTTCTACAGTTAAGTATAAAATTGGAAACCCATTTTCCTATCAGTCCATCTGTCTGTCGGAGCGTTCGTATAAATTTCACAGCAATTTAATAATGCAGTTGGGTGTGCAGATGTAATTTACTGTTACGAAGCTTCTCGAAGTCGGCAGGCTTACGAAGTTTCTAGAAGGGTGGCCGACCGTTACGGTGAGGCAAACAATAGAGGCAATAAAAGAGAAACCCAGGTAGTAATAAAAACTACCTGGGTCACTCCAGGCCAATCTGGCCCGTATGCCTCAAGCAAAAGGGGCGAGATTAGCATAGATGAGGGCTGAAATGGGGTTGTTTACCTGATCCGCTATTGTTATGTCGATTTCCGGGAATTCCTGTTGGGGTTGTTTACTTCAACGAAGGGCGTGGAAGGATCTGGAAGCCCGGAAATCGATATAAATAGCGGGCAGGGTCGGCCACAAGGCATTCGGTTTCCGGATACGAAGTGAAGAGTTCTCTCCCTACGAAGCGAATACCTGCGATCTACGAGTGTAACTGTGATCGTGAAGAAAAATATAGTCTCTGCGGAACTGTTGTGGCATTTTACGAGCCTACGGATCCTGACACGTAACATTACGAATCGCTATACGCTAGGTGTGGCGAACATGCAGCGATACTTTATATAAAAACAACTGTTAACCTTATATTTAGCACATATTGGACCATGTGTGGAAGACTACCACATTTAAATACACATTACTTTTGGGCAGGCGCTGCAAAATATCGCCTGTTAGCCTTGGACTGACTGGAGAGACGTGTAAAAATCCCGAATTGGTTAAGATCAAGATTCAATGCCTGATCTTTATTGTGTGTTATTGTAACTGAAACTTAGTTTGAAATTTCTAGGCCATTTCTCCAAACAGAAGAAGGAAATAGATTCATCATAGTAGTTCAAGACTACTATTTCAAATGGCCGGAAGGATTTCAAACTCCAAATTTGGAGGCGAAGACACCAAGTCACCAAGAAGCTTCGAGTCAACGTTGTTCCAGGAGATGTGTACTCTCCTAGGAATTGACAAGACACGTACCACACCAGAACTTTCTTAATTAGACAGCATGGTAGAAAGATTCATCGAAACATTGAGAATTATTTAGCCAAAGCCTTTGAGGATCATCAGCCAGATTGGGATCGGTATATACTACTGTTTCTGATGTCTTATCACTTTGCGTTTCGTGTGTCAACTGGACTTACTCTGGCTAAGGTCAACTTCGGAAAAGAAAGTCTACCTTTAGACTTACTAACCGGTACTCCGACTGATGCCCCAAAACTAACTGCTGAATATGTCGCAGACGTACAAAAGCGGTTGCATAAAACGCAGGAACTCGTAGAAGAACACAGTTTGAAATCCAACGATAAGGTGAAAACGCGTTACAATCGCGACGTATGGGCGTACGGTTTCCAGCAAAGGAAATTTCGTATGGCTACAAACTCACTGAGAACAAAAGGGAAGTCACTATAATTACAAGCACGGTGGGAATGGCCGTATACAGTGGTCACAAGGATTAACGACGTCACTCATCAAATCAAACAGGAAGATAGCAGGAACCCGCAGATCGTTCACATAGACAGCTTAGCACTTGGTCATGGAGCAAGGAATGTTCGGGACGAACATAATAAAGAGGGGGGCAGTGTAACGAAGGTTCTAGAAGAGTCGTTTTAAGTGACCCGATATTGTTCTATTGATTTCCGTGTACTATTATTGACATAACGCGAAAGGCGTAAGAAAGTCTGAGAGGCTCGGAAATCGGCATAAATAATGGACAGGATCGCCCGCGGCTTTACGGTGCGCCGGTCTGGTCAGACAAGTTGCCCGCCTGCCAGCGCCGTGCGCGGAAACTCAATGGCGTGCAGCATACGATCGCCATCAGAATCACCCGTGGTTATCGTACCATATCGTACGAGGCGGCGATTCTTCTGGACATTCTGGCGGATTTCGACGCAAGGGTCTTCGACGACATCCCCATTCTTCGTCAGAGGCCTGAACTCTTCGAGGAAGAGACGGTTGGAACGCTTAGGAGGAGAGCAAGACGGCGCGCTCTGATGTGCTGGCATGATCGGCTCCAGTAACCTCGGAACATACGCCCACGGGTGGTTGACGCAATCTTGCCGAACTTTTGAGCTAGAATAGGAAGAGAGAAGACGGTCTAGTGCCGGCATTGTGGAGACGACGAAGATTCCGCACAGCACACGCTGCAGTTCTGCCCAGTATGGGAGTCTCAGCGACAGAACCTCGTCAAGAAAGTGGGCCTGAATCTCTTCCCCGGCGGCCATCGTCGGGGCGATGGTTCAGCGCACAGAGAAGCCTGGGATGGCATGATCATCTTTTGCAACGACGTAATATTTGCAAAGGAAGACGCCGAACAAGCTAGGGAGCGCGCTGCATCCGCGCGGAGACGGAGTCGCCGGAGACGTACATAACGTCCTCCAATGCAGTGTCCCTGTAGCTTGGGACCAGAATAGGGCTACGTTATCTCCTACCTGTCGTAAGAGGCGACTAAAAGGGGGCTTCCAAGGTTGTGGGCGGCTAGAGTGGGAGTTCAAACCGTCCAGTCAGCGACCCCGGGAAGGACGACGGTATACGCGGCCGCATACCGCCGTAAACATCAGAAGGTGGGGATGAGCGGAGGCTCATCACGTGCAGAGCCCGGCGGGGTATACGCTCAGGACTCCGGTTGCGTTCCGTTGAAGATTCCAGAGTTCTGTAGATAATGCTGAGGAACGGCGCCGGGGGTTTAAGTGCGTTAAAAATCCCACATAACCCGGTGTCGCTCCCACCTTTTGAAGCTTTCCCTCCTCGAAAACAAAAAAAAAAGGGTCGCTCGCGGAGCATTCGGATCCCAAATACAAAAGCAAAGAGTTCTCTGCCTACCAAACCAAATACCTGCGACCAACGAGTGTGACTGCGACTGTTGCAGTGCAATAAAATCTCTGCGGAACTACTTTGGCATTTTCCCGACACGTAACAATATAACTAGCGGCCCGTCCTAACATCGTTTAGGACCAACAATGACCTATTGGAATAACGTACTTTTCAAATGGTGAAATATTTTTTCAATTAGGTGCCGTGATTCCGTAGATTTCCTTCCGCAGATACACAAAATCACAATATATGCACTATCACTTTATAACATTAATATAGACAGTGAAATACCTTATGAAATTCACAAGTGCTAGATAATTCCACAAAGGTGCTCGCACCGGTCACCCCGTAACTACTGAGCAAATTTAGTAATAGCGTTTTGCTTGTGCTTTGTAGTCATTTTTGTATGCCCAAGCAAGTTTGAACAGCTCTGTATTTGTTTTGATTGTATCTCTCAGTACAAATGTCGGTACTATAATTTATTCGTTTGTATTTGTATGATAAAAGTATACAATATTAGAACCGGATCTCTACATTGAAAAAGTAATAAATTGTATTTTTCATTTTACTGAAACTCTTAAAATTTCTCATAAAGAGATACCAGGTTATTAGTTCAAATGTAAATTTCAATATTTATAAATTTAGAAATTATAGTGAATGATATGAATTCTTGAAAACATTTCAAACAATTTTTTTGATTATAAACACTTTTTAAAATTATATTACGGAGTTAAGCAACAAGTAACAGTTTTATAAGAAATTGAAACAGCTGATCTAATTACTATTTAATTATGATTATCCAAATGAAGTTCGAGTCGATCGATGCAATTAGAAATTTTTAAAAACAAACAAAATATTGTAATACATCTAAAAACTTTTATACCAGTTAAACTGTAAATAAATAATAGTCATATATGTAAATAGAACCCAACATAATCCATTCGAAATGTTATTTTGAAACAGGTAACCACAACGTTGTTCGAATATAATAATTTTAACAAAAAATGTGCTTAAAAGTAGACTCCATAATAATTATTGAATGTTAAATGTAGGTATGGTATATGGTATAAGTAAGTCACAAAATGAACAAGGCATAATAAACATGATTTTATAATAGACCTTAACACTCGTTTTCACATTATAATAGAGTATTAATCATCTTTTTATACAAATTCCTCCAACCACGCAGGACATACTAGAACATTGACAAGCAATGGTGTCACTTCACCTGAATTGAGCGTGACACAGCAAATTGATTCAGAGGTAGAATTTGAAAAATGTCACACGTAACATAGCGCATGAACCGTCCACTACGTGTCTGAAATACCGTGTCGGCTCACTGGCTCTATAGATTTTGGGATGAGGATAAAAAAGAATATGATAGCGCTGAGACTTGGCTCAAAGTTATTGCAGTAAAATGTTTTTCAGATAATGATAAGATAGTACTCTAAAAGATTTTAAAAAGCGATTCTATTTTAGCATAAAACAAGCTGAACATTCTAAACCCCTTTTTTTGTTTATAAGCTTTTTTTTGTTTATGTAACATTCGTAGGTATTTTACAAAATAAATCAGCAAAAATTACAAGTATTCTGTTTATTATTTTACTTATTGCAGTCAAAACAGTGATTTTGTATTCATCAGAAACTGCAAATAAACAAGAGATTTAGTCTTGTCAATCTTCTAGTACCAGGTTTCATGGAGGTTATTTAGTAATTATTGAATAATTGAAAAATAACAGAGAATGCATTATAAAACCATTTATAACGGTGAGACACTAGAACTTAATAGATAGGTCGAGCTACAAATTAATATTAAGTTATTTATTCCTTATTAATCAAGAAATTACGAATAATATACTCAGATTAACATCTGTAGAAGTTATATATCCAAATCATGAGCGAAATTAAGAGCAGTATAGTAACAACTGACAAATCGCTGCCTATTAATGTTGCAAACACAAGCTATTTTAATAAGTGAGACGTAATTTTGAAAGAATTTAGGTTTCAAGTTTATCATAAGGTAACAGTATATTATTAATTATGATTAGAAAATAATACAAAGAAGTAAAGCCACTATTTATAAGCGAAATTTTTATTGGAATTACTGAAAGGTGAACGAGGGTACTTGTGATATATAAATAGGGTGTATTTCATCATTAGCATTTGAACTGAACGGAATACCATTAGATATTTTAGCAGGAACAGAACAAGTATTTGCCATTACTATTTACATGAGCTTTTAGTGAGACGTCACAATGCCGCATGATAGAATCATTTTAAAATTAATAAATACATACATACCCCTTGGGTAAAAATTGAATTTTGATTACGCCACTCAAGTTGAACATGACTTACTTATAGATCATGAGTTACGAAAAGTTATTCCATTGAACTACTTTTGCTAAATAAAATATTGGTTTTGAACATTGACGTCATAATCCCCTGTATAAAATTGATTAAGAGCTAGATCGTGACATCGTGTATGAACCGACCGCTACGTGTTTGAAATATTACTTCAGCTCACTGGTTCCATAGATTTTGCAATCGCTAAAATATTTAGGTTCGGAAATCTTTACTGAAAATCACCGATTTTTACTGTCCTTTTGCTTTTTCGTAAGATGCAAGTAATCCATTGAATGTGTGGATACTGCATTACAGCAATAATTCTATTTGGGGTTGTAGGGTGGTAATTAAAGGTATACGCGATCATATAATTTATTTTTCAATATTATCGCAACACCCAAAAACATGGAAAACGCACACATAGAAGAGTAGGATAAGCCCAAGTTAAGAGAATAGCTCTGAAGAGGTAAGTAGAATACAGAACAGAAATATAATATTAGTGATGCAAGTGAGCCAAAATTAGAGCAAATTAAAAAATATAAAAGGGGCGTATGTGCAGCCTTCCGTTTACCACAAGTTTGATTAGCCAACTAACTTCTAGAGTTAACTCGGACATATGCGGCTCGACGTCATTTTGACCGATTTTTGAAAATAACTGCTCTCTGCAGGATACCACTGTTTTCTATAGGGCACTGGTTTTGAATACATACAACTGTACGCATATTCTTGTCGTTGCACTCATGAACTAGAATCACGAATGTCTGTAAAATACGTAAATTATCATTCTATTCCACAATTATTATTATGAAGACACTCTCGCTAGGACGATTGAAGCAAACAAAAGCTTGTTAAGTGGGCGACTCTTTGTGAAGTATACCGAGAACCTCTTCATTAATAAAAGATCATTGTTTTAATTCCTTCTTATACTTTGTGCATTAAAAATCTTTCTTGTGAGGTAAATATACTTCGAAATATTATTCGATGGAAAATAATAAGTAAACTGTAAGGTTTCCTTGTGTTATACGCATTGAGATTATGTGAAGTAAAAATGAAAGTTCGGACGTCGATTAGAGACAGCCAAACATGGAAATAAAACTACGAATATAATTACAAATGTCTCACTTGCAAATAGTTATCGATTTTAAAATTCAAAATTAGTTTTTAACTTCAAATGAAATCGGAAGGACAATAATATTCCCATTGGCTACTGTTTAAAGATAGATTTTTTTTAATATTTGATCGTGTTTCAAACCTAAACAAAATTCGAATAAATATTTTAGTTCTTTTTGTTCAAATCAGAACTCTTTCCTATCCGAGTGCTTTTAAATAACAAAAATAGGTAAACTACACATAACACTTTTGACTACACGTTCCGATCAATAGAAAATTAAATGTTGAATTATTTTTGTTTTAAATTTGAAAATTCCGGTGAAAAGTCATTAATTTGTGTCAGATGAAGTCAGGTGCCGCTTGTCACATCTCTCTCTAACCAAGGCATTAAAAGCAATTAAGTTATGTATGTTTATTCAGATTGATTAGTTTAGACCATTCTGAAAAAAAAACCCCGAGATTACTAAGCTCATTCCATACTCCTTTTGTAATACATATCCGAACTCTGGTGCAAATACGTTGTTACGTGGTTTTATGTGAAGTTGCTATAATCTTCACGGTTTCATTAACGACCACCACAAGAACTTCATGTCCCTTTTCTACCCTTATATGGTAGGATATTGTTTTTTTTTTAATTTCATATTAGATTCCATTTCTAATTCTTGCAATGTACTGTTGTTGTCAATCTTGTTAAATGTACTGTTATTGTTTTTAAACTACTGAAACTGTGTTGCTAATATAACTAATAGATATATAAATAAAAACTCTGAATTGCCGCTTACACAACCAAGACGTCACAGACAGAAAAAGTCCCCAGAATATAGTATGTCACAAAAATAATGGCAAACGAAAAGTTTGGGATCCTTCATCCGACACGCTACGTATCTATCGATTAAGCTACAACCCGTAAAGAAGTTTGAAATTCGATCTTCTACAGACCCTAAACAAAAGACCAATATCAACAGCCATACGAGCGCACTTGTCACACCATTGTTCGCCACAAGCGCGCTGACAAAGCCGAGGGCCCTCAAGAATACCTTTCTTCACATCTTTTCATATTGTTGGCTTTAACAGCCTCTTTCGCGGGTATGACAAATGACGAAACTTTATCTTGTGCCTCAAAAATTCCGGCTATTCCAATATCCTGGAATATACCAATTCTTAAATCATATCTGAAAAAATGCTGTATGTCTATTTCCAGTCCGTCAGGCACCATTATAGCCAAGCATTAATTGGGCGAAAAAGCGAAATATAACACTCCTATGTACTTATATTTTAAAATACGCAATGGATTATGTAGAATATTTCTTTTAGAATATTTTTGAGTAATATGATCAAAAATTTTGAATTTATATCAAGCAAAATACAAATATATCGGTTCTGTAATTACGTTTCAATTAAGATTTTTGATTCTACAAAAATATGTTGAGTCTTTTACTTTATTGAATGAAAAAGCTCTTAAGGTAACTGCTTAAAGACATTTTAATTGTTGATAATTTTTTTAAAAGAATTGCGTTGAAACGGCTTGTTTATAAATATTGCAGTGCAATATTAGTCATATTTTGCAAAGGTTATACGTAACAGGTATATACATATGTTTAACTTATTATTATTATTAACATTTATCCAGTATATAAACATTCAGTTTGTCGCTCGGCAATTCAATAAAAATTATAAAACATAGAGCACACAAACGAATACTATTTGTTTTGTTAACAAATATCATGTTTGATTGAAAAAAAAATTTACTACGCACACACATTCAAATGGATGCATCACTAGCTAACGAGCTTTAACTCGAGGAAGGTAAGGAAGGGCCCCTTACACCTCATTCTCACGTCAAATACACATATGTCCCTAAGCAAGTAAATAAATATAACCATTCTATCGTTATACGCAAGAGGATATATGTCAGTACCTTAATGAGTAAAATTTAACAACTTTTCAAATAACAACGTGACGAACGAAAGACAACGAGGGAATATATAAGTATTTGGAGCGAAGTTCTAATTGCAAAGCTTCAGGTTAAAGAAGCGCGCACCAAGTTCTCGTTTGATAACACCACTTTGCAATTCTAATTGGAATGTTATGTGGAAATTGTTCCCTTATTCAGCGTGAAACATACTAAAGCGTACCGCCGAAATTACGCTTGGTATTAGAATATTGCGATATCACAACATAAATAGGCATTCTCATGCATAATAAGTCTAATTTTTCTATTCATAGTTACTCATAGTTACAAAGTTGTTGTTACTATTGTGGAAATGTTGGGAAATAGATTAATGGTACCTTTAGGTTGTTTTATTTCGTGTGGTTAATAAAGTCATAAGAAACATGAATTTGCAAGTTGATTAATATTATACATTTCTCAATTATATTCTTGCCCAAATGACATTTTTCCCTTTGCACTACGCAATAATTAATGATTTAAACATAATTTAAAAGAAAACGAGAAAAAAAGAAATATGAAAAAAATCTATATTTCTTAAAAAAAGATTTCTGTAACATGTTGAGGAAATAGATAATTTGCTGACAATGTACATACAACTGTCGTGCACAATATTTGCTGTAGCTGTTTAGATTCTTTACTCAAACGTAGACAAATGTCAAACAATTAATCACACTACTTGAACGGGTCAACTATACCAAATAATTTTGTCAAGTACGTTCTAGCAAACTTGATTTACGGTCTGTATCGGGATACACTTGGAAGATGGGAAATACAAAAGCAATACATGAGTCGAAATGTAGAGACAAGATAATTATGTTACCAGCTAAAATAAATTTACTCACATCTTTGCAGTCTTTAGTTGCAGTAATTCAATCTAAAAAGATATACATATTGCTAATTATTATGTACAAAGTTATTATTTAGTGCCTGATTGCGAGTTACATACAGCAAAGAAGAACTTAAATTTTATTTAAATAAGTTTTTTAAATTAAACTATACAAAAAAACCGTTAATTTAGTTCACTCCCGCCCACTGCCATACTTTTGTTGATTCCTCCTTCTACATATATTTTACGTAGAAATATACTAAGTCTTCCATTTGAATGGGGGTGAAGAAACTTAAAACTGGAAAATTACATTGCTGATCAACTTCAAGGGGCGCTGCAAACCAATGCCACAGGAACTCAACGGAACAAGCATCTTAACCATCGTTTTCCATAACATTATGAATGGCGGCCATTAGAAGCACACTTCTCATCATCATTTGCTTCTTCATTACCATAAAAACTTACTAATAGCGAAGTCGTTAATACACCAAGTGGCATGAATTATTCAGGACCTTGTGTCTTGTAAGATACATTCATGTACAGGGTAGTTCTGTAACAGTAATAAAAAGAATTTAAAACAATTTTAATAGTTGGTAGTGACCCTGCCTGCCGAGCGTGGGGTCCCGGGTTCGATTCCCGGCCGGGGCAGATATTTATGTGACAGATAAATGTTTGTTCTCGGGTCGTGGGTGTTTGTGATGTGAT
>PDGT01000002.1:8033506-8053848 GCA_003671415.1 Megathymus violae
GAAAATAAAAACATTTTTTTTTGGAAGTTAAAACATATATTCAGTCAATGAATGTACTTCCGCCATTTAATTTGAAGTTAATTGTTTTTTTGCCTAAAATCCTGGGAACGAGAATCAGTTTTTTTTTAAGTAGCTTTATCGGTCTCATCTAAGTAGATTTATTTCCCATTGATAACTATTTAAATTCTGAAAACAATTGAAGTCGTTAAGAGTGATTAATTGTCTGCACTGATTTCAATAACTTACAATGGACAACAGCAATACAGATCTATCAAATACTCATAAATATCATTCTTGAGTAGCCATTGTATTGAACGCTTACGATTATCATACAGGGCTAATTTTTCTTTACAAGTAGCGGGTTCAATCATATCATTAATTCTTTGAGCTGTAATTTTTTTTTATATAAAAGGCGGGCAAATCCACGATCCGTTTGATGGTAAGTGGTCACCGTCGCCTATGGACACGTGCAGCATCCAAGGAGCTGCTAATGCGTTGTCGGCTTTGAAGAATTCGATAGACACTCTTTTTAAAGAACTCCATATCATAACGCAAGGGCAGGAAGGAAGGAGCGAGAGAAACGAGCGGTAGACGACTGCCACAAGTCGAGGTGATGCGGATGGAACTGCAACCTTTTGTGGGTGGTGCGATGAAGGAAGGTGGATTGGGGCACCATGTGGAAAAGTTCTTCGGAACATTCACCATAGGCGCATAAAGAGCCTACGTCTCTCCGGATACTTAAGTCCTTTAGGCCTTCTGTAAGATTGGGATCATTGATAATTCGAACGGCGCGCCGGTGTATGGAGTCAAGGGGGCTAAGTTGGTAACTGGGTGCACCGGCCAAAAAATGAGAGCAGTACTCCATATGAGGTCGAACCAGGGGCTTGTAGAGCAGCAGGCGCTGCTTCGGCGTGAAGTACTGCTTCGCCCTATTCAGTACACCCAGTTTTCTGGAGGCGAATTTAGCCTTCTTCTTCAGATGACCCTGGTACTGCACTTCATTCGAAATGTCGGACCCCAATACTTTTACTGATGGTGAGGGGCGTGTTTTGAAGTTTTGGCGCCAAGATAAATGGAGTTCTTGTGGCAGAGAACGCACAGACTTGTGTCTTTGAGGGGTTGAATAGGACTAGATTTCGTCGACACCAGTTTGAGACCCGCTCCAGATAAAGCTCGATTTTGGACACAAGTCTGGTTCTGTTCTCCTCGAGGAGGGACCGAGAGAAATTTGCACAACCCAAGGAATGTGCATCACCCGTACTGACATCTGCATAGCAGTGTACGCTAGGGATTTGTTCCAGTATATCTTTAATATGCAGAATGAACAGCGTGGGAGAAAGCGCCGAACCTTGGGGAACGCCAGCATTAATAAATTTAGTGTCAGATCGTTGACCGTCGACAACGACGATAGAAAGTTGGGACCAAAAACTGGCTATCCTCCAGCACAACTTCTCGGGTAGGCCGTATGATGGTAGCTTCGATAGAAAGGCTCAATGTCAGACCCAATCAAATGCCTTGACGATGTCTAGGCTTACAGCCAACGCCTCTCCACGACTCTCAATGGTATGGGCCCAGTAATGGGTCACCAGCTGATCGACCATGACGGAAGCCACACTGCCTGTCGCAGATCAACTGGTGTTCCTACAGGTATTCGAGAAGCTGTGTGCTTATAACACGTAACGAATTGCGATGGGTCTATAGTTTGATGGGTCTGCATTGTCATCTTTTTTGAGAATTGGATGAATAAGAGCAACATTCCACGAAGACGGCACTTTACCTACACTGTAGGATATGGAGAATAGACGTGTCAACGGCGGAGTCAGTTCGGGAGCGCACATCTTTAACACCATTGCGGGAATTCTGTCTAGGCCACACTCGACTTCTTGACGTCGAGGGACAAAAGAGCTCGTTTGACATCTTTCTGCGTGAAATGTATATATCAAACATTGAGCTCTCACAGCACGGGATAGTAGGCGGTGTGGCCCCTAAATCGTCAAGAGTCGAGTTAGTTGCGAATAGAGTACCTAAAAGATCAGCTTTTTCCTCTGCAGTTAGGGTCAGATTGTTATCCGGTCTTAGCAATTGTGGAAACGACGACCGACGGAAGTTACCTTTTGACGACCTTGGCGAGCAACCACAAAGCATGAGTCCCTGAAGGGTAAGCGATACTAGCGATATGCTCATACCTTGCTCTGGCTATTATTTTCTTGGTTGATCTGGGGACAGCATTGAATATCCTCCTGAGCTGATATGTATTTTGATCTTCAGTGGCATGTGCCGAAACCCAGTCTCGGAAGGGGACTTGCATTCGGCGAAAACAAAAGAAAATCTGGTGCCACTGCCACATTGGAATTAATGTTTGAAAAAAACGCGACATTTTTACATTTCCACAATCGTAAATAGAACCATGTCAGATGCAAATCAAATGTCGCGGGCACAAAAGCGAATGAATAACCAATCTCCACATATAAATCCTGTACCTAGATTTTAAAAATTTGAATTTGAATTTAAAAACAAACGCCAACTATTTGATTTAAAGTTGCCAAAAGCAAATACATTTCATAGCAAACGACATAATAAAGCTCTTGTAATTTTAAATGACAAAACGCTTAATCTCTTAGTGTGACGAATATACTCATAGATGCCATAAGAACAGTAAAATTAATGACGACATTTCTGACTAAGGTAAGGCTGTTAAAGAAACATGAATAATTCAGAAACTTTATCTCCTACTGTCTAGGTACATGGCCGCTACGCAGGATGTCGTTAACGTAACGCGACGTCATCGTGTTTGCGTAACTCTTGGCGGATTTTTACGTCAAACAGCTCGATTCGACATCATCAGTTTTCATTTTTCATTGAGCATGTGAATACATTAGTGAGAAACTTATAAATAAAGGTGTCAAACGACCTGTAGGCTAGCAGGTAATAATCCTGCCTGTAAAGCTAAAGGTTTTTGTTATAATTCGTTGTCGGGGTACATATTTTCATGTTAGAGTTTGGTCAGATCCCTTTAAATTTTTTATGTATATTTGTATACTTACTTGTATACTCACTGTAAAGAGACAAATAAAAAAATATTTTTCAAATTTGCAATGCCTAACAGAATACCGTAATCACGGTAAGATGTCATTGTCATAGATTAATGTTATTTCCCAGATGACAGAGACATATATGTGAAAAACATATGATATATTAATTTTCATGGAAGCTTTGTAAAAAATCACGACCGACAACGAAAACAATGGAGTGTGACAACCTGAATGAAATAACAGCTAACGGATACAGATAAAGCAAATAATTACCTATTTGTTGTACATTGAAAATCGATGAAACTTATTAAAAATTACGACGTTGCACGGTAGCTTTTCGTCGTCGTTTGAAAAATTACATTTCAAAATTAACGTTTTTTTTTTAATTTCATAATTTTTCTTTTTTTTGGAATTACTATACCTAGTTTGTCTTGAAATAGTTTTAGTTATGCCTGATCTTCCACATTTCGTGCCACATTTAACTAAAATATATAAATTGAAAATTTATCAATTGCCCTATAAATCCTGTCATTAAAAAATATATGTGTACATGACAGACCATATTTTTTTTATTATTTAATTACAAAATGCGTTACTGCCTTCAACCAACTTAAACTTTACTTTATTTAAATTTTCGATCAATTTGCAACGTTGCCCTTATGCAAAATCGCACACTCACTCAGCGCGTTATGAAGAGAGCCATGTTATGAGATTAAAGTATTTTGTTACAAGACAACATACGTAATGAAAAATTGTTGACGGACAAACGTTCGCGACATAGCTTGCAAAGCAGGCTTGCTGAAGTGGCAATAGACAGGCCGTAACGTTGGCGACTGGTACCCGTGGGAAGATAAGACGTTGAATGGCGCTCGTATATTGCTGAACGAATAATATTTTGCCCCTGGACCAGGTGGACTTACAGGACATCGAGAATCCATTATAATCAAAGATCTAGGACCGGTGGCAATGGCGTTAAATAGAAAATGCTTATGTATAAATATACATATATTTCAGCGATCGTGAATGTACAGGTTTAAAATGTCACCTATCAGTTTATGATGAGTTTTGTAGTCATCACGATCTTTGTATCTCAGCAAAATACACAATCGTGATTATACATATAAATATTAAAAATAAGTAATGCATCTAGCCCAATGTAACTAGTTAACACCAGATTTAGGTACACTAGTTTACAAAAACCCAAGCTTATCTTCCTTCGAGGGTGCAAATTCCTGTCTGCGAAGCTAAATCTCAGTGTGGAGGTTTTTATTGTAATATTAGCACCCGTTAAGCCCAGTCTAGCTCACATTATGCGGTTTTTTTGGCATACCGCGACCGAAATTTAAAAAACACTTCACTAGAAAGTGCCCGCTACGATGTTTACGTATATGAGTGAGAAAGCCATTAGCTTTGTAAATGTTAATAGGACTTTTTAGTTCTTTATGTTTTTTAAATATATTTTTTTCCATTTAAGGTTTATTCGGTAAGATGTCGTGCCGGTCACCAGCTGCTTCAATATAAACTAAATTATCTTTATCAGTTAGTGGCTGTACGAATAATTACACAAGATGTTTAAATTGAAAAAGTAAATATTATATCAGAAATTATATACAGTGAATTATCACTGAATATGAAGCTGTAGGTTAAAAATAAAATAATTTTACTAATATTAAACTATTTTAATACTGGTAAATGAAGTGAAAACTTTAGTGCAAAAAACTAAAAAAAGTATTATTGAAATTGTTTAAAACATGAAAGGTCACATTCATTACAAAAAAAAACCGAAAGACTTTCGTCTTATTTGGTATCTTCTGATACTTCGGCTGGATACTCAACCATCTCACATGTAGAGGTGCATGCTTTAAAATGCAATACAGTGCAATGAATGACACATTTTTAACTGACTTCAAAAAAGGGGAGGTTATCCGGGGTTTATGTTTGTAAGTAATATTTTTTTTATTTTTTTTTAACGTTTTCTGATAATATGTTTTGCTTAATTTTATGAAAAAGCAAAGAGTTGAATATGCTGCATTACGGCATGTTGAGATACCCACAGAGCATTATTTATTCATATTCATTTGTATTAACTCATCAGTTCCATTTTCGCATGTTTCAGATAACATTTTCAGTGTTTAAAATTAAACTGAAAAATTACCTAAAGTGTGAATGGTTTTAAAGAGTAAATTGCCACTACAAGACAGTTGGCCTCGCTCCAAAGCCTTAAGTTCCTAGTGAAGTGGATATTATCGCACAAAATTATTACGGTAATGATGTAGCAGTTGAAAACTTACTAAATGTGGTCTCTCAACCATTATTTTTAGCTTCAATCGTGTAACTGAGCGTCTATTACAGCCTATTTTATTTAAATCCACTATACACAAAATGCTGTAATTGACTATATACATATAGAGTTGTTATTAGCCAGCAAATAAGGAGAGTGATCTTAATCGTTTATACAAATTAACAACAGTAGGTGCATCATCGACATGTGGCCGGTAGAGAAAGTTCAACACGACAAACTTGTTTTTGTAAAAAGTTTGAAATCACGCGTTGCGTAACGCCCCTAGGACTAGCCCTATGTAGCAATTCTCTCTAACTGGTTATCTGGTACCCGTTTGCTCGCTTGACGGTTATTAGTGATAAATTTGATTGAATCAAGGCAATTTTATTGTCACACAATAGAATTCAAGTTATCCCAGACGGAGTGGTAAAGTAGCAATGTTACGTTGAAACCGTATAAACGGGGAAGGCGGGAAAGCCAGCGTGCTTAATGCGACTCCATTCATTGCTAACCCCGATCTGGATAACAGGGTATTTGAAATTTAAATCGCTCGCTCAGCTGAAATGCCGACTGAAATCGCTAGCAATGATTTGCCGAGATCACCGATGATCATTCAATTATCAGCTTTAATTTGATTGCGGCTCAGTCCAATTTGCAACATTGAGCGCGCTGACGTAGAATCTTGCGCTCACTTATTATTTTCCGGTAGTAATAAGCATGCGGAAGGTCAAGACGACGAGCGTTGTTAGTTCCTTTATGATTCTTTGTTATTTTCCTCGTCCAGTAGAATAGTTTACTACACTTTTATTCCCATAAGGTTTATTCCTGTTGCATAGAAACAGCAGGCGTTCATCGTCTAAACAAAATCAAATTTGGGGTGACCCAAATTCCTAACTTCGTTGACAATATTTATGAAGCGTTTTGTTAGGTGGTAAACCATTTTTTTTAATTGCAAATTACCTTTTATCTCAGGAAAGAGATTCAGATAGAGAAATGTTAGATTCAGATTCGTTTTTAGAGGCACCGTTTCATTCATATTTCGTTAGCCTGATAGACTTAAGCCCTTCTTAGTACGAAAGAAGTTCCAAGCTCATAAATAGCTCATCAATAGATGTGATGGTTATGATGATAATAACGGCAATTAAAATGAATATGACGATGATGGAAGAGAAAAATAACTATTTGATTTGATTTAATGATCTATTAATATATAATTTATTCCTAACTCCATGTAGGAAATCCGCCCCAAGTCTCAAAAACATGCAACGCAAATTACAGAACCAACGTTAATAATTTAAACAAAAACTGTTTACAACAAAAAAATCTTGAAGTTCCACTGCGGGCGAATAAATAAAGGCCTTGCCTATTAAAAAGTTTAATGTAAAATACTGTCGCGAACCTCCTGGATTGTGTATTGCCCCCGAGAGAACACGCACCGTGTGACCGTGCATATGGGTTCTTTATTACTAGGTTGTAAAACTATAATTTCAACTTTTAAACCTTATTTCTTCGGAAATAAGGATAATATTAGCTCAGTATAAAGTTAAAAAATATTAAGATTGCATTTTATTACAACTAATAAGTTTTTAAGTATCGGTTGATTTTTTACTGTTTATTTAAAATTACAGAAGTAACAAAAATGACTACTTCGTATTTATTTGTTGTTGAAGCTTATGTATTCTGATAATATTGTCATTTTAAAACAATATTTTTATTGGTATAATTTTCAAGTGTAGTGGTTTCAAGATAAAAGGCTTCTATGTGTGTGTTAAAGTTTATTTTCAAAAAAGTTACTGCATTATCAATATAAGGAAATACATCTATCCTTACTTCACGTTAATCTTGACTACGTCTGAAATTTCTATTAAATTAGTATTAATTTACTTTGCAACAATCCGCAAGCACAATGTATGATGGTGTATACTTATATACATGCATGAAACCTCCCTCTCTCCCACACAGGAAAACATGCAATTATGATAAAAGATATACTAACACACATACAGGGGCGTGCGCTCCTTATAGGCAGAAATGCAGTGCTTTACATGCCAATCACAGATACTTTAATAAAACGTTTGTACGTTTTAGATGACTTTAATTAATAATAAATAAATGATAAACAAAATATAATAATTTAAAAACGCCTAATATTTTATAAATAGCACCTATTTGCAAGCATATCTTTACCAGGCGTTTTGCAACAAGCAAGCGGCGCTGCAAAATAATGTATCTAATCAACCGACTCTGCCGTCGCGTCCCGCATGAGATTTGTTCGCATGTGTGTAGTAATTTTGGTGTCCGTGCACAGTTCGCAAACGCACACACCCATGAATATCGAAAGCCGCGACTCCAGCGGCAGGCTACGGAAGTTCGGCAGTTGTCGGGAGTAATCGGAAATGTTCGTTGCCTATAATCTGAGTAAAAATAATAGGCGGAAATCTAACATTATGCATTTTTGTTTAGTAAGATTTTGTTTGTTTAAATAGCAGAAATGTTTTGTGTTTCGCAGGGGCCATTTTGCTTTTTTCATTTGATAAGCATTGTTTATTATTTTGTTTGCGCCAGTATATTTATAGTTTTCTTAAAAGATTTTTCATTTTAACATTTGAAAGTGTGTACATTTAATAGTTTATTACTGAGTTTCTATAATAATTGTAGTGATTTGTTTTTACTAGTGCATTTGTTGATTTTATTTAAATGTTATTTGATTGTGAGGTTTGTGTTGAAAATGTGTGTTTATTAAAAATTAAAAATAACAAGTTCTCACAATTGTCATTCAGTGAAAAGATTCAAATTGTGTCCAAAGGTAGGTGTGTACCCGAGTTACAACAATTAAACCAGCAAAAAGGGAATGTATCTCGAAAGTTTCATGTTAAAAATTATGAAACGTATAACTGGCTGTGTAGTTGTGTATACACGATTAAATTATATTGTTTTCCTTGCATATTGTTTAGTAATTCTAGTACAGTGTGGACTAAATAATTTCTATTCCGCGGCGAAGAAGCATGACCATACAGAAAAACATCTGGAGGCCTGCATAAAATTAAACACTTTTGGTTTTTTGGTTAAAGTTTTTTGGAACCTTGAATATGTGCAAATTGAAGCTGACTAGGTGAGTAGTTATAATATTTTAGCTTATTATTTTACTTATTAGAATTTGTTCCGCCGCGACGATCGATCGCTGTTTTGTCTGCGTTGCCGTAGAAGATGTACATGAATAGTAGTACATCTAAGACTTGTTCTGTTGGCGTGGTTTTCGACTTAGAGATCCGTCGCGTGGCTGGTGGCTATGCTAAAAATCTATAAAAGAAAAAGTTTTTGTGACCGAGTACTCCGCCGCATACCCAGTGTCATAATCCTGTGCACGCCGCTGCACACATACCATCACCGTTGGTATTTATAATGTTTTTGACTACATTGCAGCTGTAGTTTACATGTCCCATCACTATTAGGAAATGTCAAAAAAGTTCAGCCTACAATTTTAATTTTACTAGTCTCAATTTATCATATCATGTGAACAGACTACATACGAGAGGTATAAAGCGATTTCATCTATCCTTAAATCCAAGCCATCTTTTGCTTGTAACACATCCCACTTATGAATGCTAGAGGGTGTGATTATTGTACCACATAGCAGTATTTATAGATTTTCAGAGCTCGAATTAAAATGTGTAAATGAACTCAATAAGTAGTAGTAAGCAAACTTCAATCCCTGTTCTTTCTTTGGTAAAAACTCAACACATTTAAAATTACGAAGTTTCACAAAGGTCGTTCATTCAGCAAAAAAATTCGCTCATAAAATATCACTTACAGCCCTTACAGCGATAAAAACAAACGGCCAAACCCACATTTCCAGTTATAACTAGTTCCGAAGCGAAATACCCCGCCATTTCGCTCTATAACACCTCTTCTAACCGCCCTGAACTGATCTGAACCGGTGCGAACTGCTCCCAACCAGATGTCGCATGACAAATAGCAATGTGGTTCAGAGATGATTTCGGGACTCGCATAAATCTTTAGCGAGGAAGTTAGTTGGAATTTCTACGTTATTAACTTTCGGGTATTTGTTAAATTATCTGCACGTAATGAGATGTGTTATTTTAATTAAACTGCGAACGTCTCCGGAATTCTGTTTATGTATAAGTGCTAAGTTTCACTTTTGTGTTGGCTGACGTTCTTTCCGGATACACAAAACATTGCTACTATTTGTTGGATTTGCTATCCATGTAAGTGTTAATTTTATAAACATAGTTATACTAGTTTACAGTTATATGTTTTTATTATTTATTGGATATTATATATTTATGCATAACATCATTTACGTGTGTATTTTTTATATATGTTTAGTTAAGTGTATAATTTATCCATTGAAAGTGAGCAAGACATTTTTTGAAAGGTTAACAAGTAAACTTTGGAATTAAAACATTATGTTACATAGGTTTATGAACTCTAATTGACATATATCTTAGAAATTATATTTTTATTGTTCAATTGAATAAAGTTTACATTTATACGTACTTGTGTCTCGTTAAAACAAATATGTATATTGTGTAAACATAATCTCAGACTGTCCAGTCTTGATTAGATTAGCACTAATATATTATATATATACTGTTATACAGAAAATCGTTTCATAATTTATTTATTTACACGCCAACAGGTGTGGACAATATTTAAACTATCATATTCTCGTAATAAACGTCTAACACTTAACGATTACACCAAGTATAATATTCGCATTAGAGTTCATGGTAGATTCTCGTTGTCTCTAGAATATTCGAAATTCCTGTCGTAGTTTTTCTTGTCATACTTTATAAACACTTACTCGTACTCGTATATCAAAATCGAAGTCTGAACGGAATGTCTGTAAAATATTTAGAGAGAAAAGAATAAGCAGGGGCAGATGTCAACTATGATTTACGGACGTTTAAGAGTAGTTCAACATTGTAGGCATTTCTTGTTTTATCTCAAACAGAAATAGATGTTGAATGTGTATGTTCAGTAGTATATACAGACTCCCCTAAATTTAGTAAAGAAATAAACCAACTATTTAGTACTAATATTCGCCTGGAGTAATAAAATTCTAACTGATCTGTACATGAACGATATATAAGAATAAATATTATTATGGAACTTTATTAACGCAATAGAACCTAAACCATTAGTTGTTAGATTTTTTGTCTGTGCGTTTGTTCGCGCTAATCTCAGAAACGGGTTAATGGATTTAGATCTGGTTTTCACTAATGTACTACAGTAAGCATCACTTAATATTTAAAGTTTGTTTCATTGCAAGCCGTCCATAAATAAAAAAAGTTATAAATTAGTTTAAAATAATATAGATACTATTTCTTAGCGTCAGGCTTAGTTTTTCCGAAGCGAAGCGAGGGTAGTTTGCTTGTTATTATATAAAGAATATTTTTTCAAATAAAATGTTGATAAAACTAAAGCTCGCCAATAGCTACCGAACAATTAAAAAACAAAGAAAATGAGAAAATTGGTCGACAGACCAACATTTCTCTTCACATTTTTATATAAAGATTAATATTTATATGAAATAAAATCATTGTTAATGATTACCTCTGTCAAGGATCATCTAACGTTTTAAATTGATCAATGGAATTCATATTCACAAAATGCATAACTTCCATTAATAATTATCTATACATATATTTATATTAATCTATATATTTGTAACAAGTCCTGGGATATTCACAAGAAGCAAAAGAGAATTATATAAACAATTCTAATTGACAAAACGTATCATACATTTGAGGAGTGATTATTTTGTGATTGGATTAATGAAATTACGTAATTTAATGAAATGACTCAATTAATAGATATGATTTTTCTAAATAGGTATTTTATATACAAAGGCACAAACTTCACGTCAGTAAGCAGTGTAGCTTAATGTATTTAAATTTTTGAATTATTTGTGTAGCTGACTTTGAATGTGACAATACTTTTGCATTATACTCCGAATTATACAAGCTAAAACGAATACGTCAAAATTATTGAATATGGTAATAACATAATATTCGAATGAAAAACAAGCAAGAAGACCAAAGGTATCCGGTGCGCCTAACTAAATTTTTGAAATTCCCTTTCACAGGGCAATATATCTTGCAGCGACAGGAGGGTTACTTTCGGGTGTTATCGCCTAAAAACATTCATGTTACTGATTGACGTGTAGTTAAAGCCATTATGATTAATGCTACGTTTACGTTGATGTAGATTTAATTGCTTAATTTTTGATTAGGGGAGAATACTATAAAACATTTACACATCAATTTGTTGTTGTATATCCTGAACACGTCGATGTCTATAAATTTGTAAGTTACGATAATAATAATGGGAGTGCACAGTTGCAAGTTTTTAATAAAATGTAAAATAATAGTTTTAAAATATAGTCCAAAAATAACACAGCTTTGATTCGGTAAATTATTAGACAAAATGTCTGTTAAAATCATAATATTCATTGAATGAACCGAATGAGTAGCAATCACGGCCACCCATGAACAACTTGCCTGCCTTGCCTACTTGGATGTATTTTTTTGTTACTTTCGTTATGTCTATAGGCGACGGTAACCACTTACCGTCAGGTGGCTCGTCTGCTCGTTTGTCAACCATTGACATAAAAAAACACTCAATAACAGTTGAGTATGAATATGCTACAATTAATCCAAAATTTGATTGGATTTAAAAGGATCGAGGATTCCGTCACCATATACTCTGCGGTTACTGTCGGGTCACCCCAAAGTCTTGACGCGTTTTATAGGTTAATTTAACGCTAAACACAGCCAGTGCTAATGTGGATTTTCACAGGATTATCTGACTACAGACTGTATAAAACGAAAAATTCTCGTAGTAGTTTTATTTCGCCGGGTCATCGTAAAGTCACTTTACCCCTAATGGGTTAATTTAACGTTCAGCGCGCAGCTAGTTGTAACTTTATATTTTACACACGATTTTTGTCATCGCTACTGCTGTTCGCAAGTTAAAATTATGTTGTAACTCTGGTAATAACGTGAGCGAGGCAAATAGAGTTAAAAGACCATTTAATCACGATCTTTTATCATCATTTTCTGAGCTCTAATTTCCTCTCCAAAGATTGATCTTAGAATACATCTAAATCTGTACAACTATAGAAATCTGTGGAGATTTTCGCCTATGCCTCGAGATAACTCAAAAACGGCTTGACCGATCTTAATGAAAATTGGTATGTAGGTGAAAACCATATAATCTATCTACATACATTTATAATGTCTCTCTGTCTGTACATTCCATTTTATGACACACTGATATCAATTTGACCATTTTGAAAATTTTTGTCTATCTGTATGTTTCGTAAAATCAAGAAGGGATTGACCGATCTTCGTGAAAATATTTATGTAGTGAGAACACGTGATTGTGCACCTGATAGGCTATATAAAATGCCAGTTAACTTAATGATCTCTAATCAAGACTAAAGATATTAAATTTTTAATAATAATGTATATATAATCAATAGTCCAACCCGAACGAAGTCGGACGGGGCCGTTAATTTATAATAATAGTGCTGATCTATCCTGGTCTCATTTTGTATAACGTGACTATTACGAGTATGTTTACTGTCGCGAATCGATAGCTGGTTAGTCCACCTGCTACTTGTGCTCTTGGGTTTCTTGGTACGTATTAAATAAAACCACGATGCACGTTGAATCGGTGACGGCAATGGTTAAATCTAGCATTGAACTTTCTTAACAATTTTCTTAGATAAAATTTTTGCTAACTCTTTCACCCGGAACGACATTGACATCCGAAACCATATTTCTTACCATATTTCTTTATTACCTACCTCTAACATGTATAATAAAAATATTCATATAGAATAGTTTGTCGTGCACATTTACAGATAATACTACGTAAAACAATCGTAAGGTACTCGTATTAATCAGATGTTTTGTATTTTTTCTTCATACATCGCTGTATCTATTGATAAAAATGATATTAATATTCTTGCAATATTTTCTAAGAATGTAACGTTAATACAGACAAATCATTGACCGACAAGAGTCTGTAATTATACATCATACATTATATATACAATATATTTTTTAAATAACTTTTTTCACATTTATAACATTAATTGTCAGTAGTGCAGTTTGGGTCATAAAAGATAAGCCGGCTAGGGCGGTGAGCATGTTGCGCGGGCGCAACGCCATTATCGATAAAAACAAATGAGTCATCGAACGCACGGCGGTGGTGCGGTATACAAAGGGTGCAAATTTAAACTTAGATATAAGTTTTTATATTTATTTTTAATATAACTTGTTACATTATAAACTTTTGTACAAACTATAAGTATTTAATACACACGAGTACATACCCAATTAATAATTTATTTTAAATCATTATTATTCTTATTTTAATAAATACGTTTTTTTATCTATTTTTCTTCCATTTTTATCACAATCATACATAATGACAAAATTAAATACACTATCGATTACGCTTATCGACAACAATAATGCGCATCACTATGGCGCAAAATACTCGCTTCACCGCTCCGACGTTTTATGACGCAAATTGCACGGAGAAAAAAATTATACTATAGTAGATTTTGTCGTTATCAACAAAACAATCTAATAAATGTAACAATACTGTCAAGATATTCCTTTATATTGTAAAGCGCTCATAGTGCGACAGTTTATGTAAATCTTAAGGGATCGATCGAAATAAACTGCTTCGTTTGGAAGGCGACCGTTAGTGGGAGAATGTTTTAAACGCTTCGGCTTCTTCCATGCTTCAGCTTAATATTAACGACGGTCCCGCGTGGTATACGAATTATACTTCAGTTGGCTGAGAAGAATACGCAAGCCTCCTCAATCAAAAGACCGAGAGCCGTGTTCTACAGATAAGGAAGCGGCTGTGCTCCAATTTATCTATATCGGAACTTATATACTAAGTGCAAGCTTTGTATAAAACTTTGATACCAACATAGAACTTCGACAGGTTCTTTGACACGCTTGACGTGTGTATAAATATGTGCGTATAGTGGAATATCACCACAGGTTGATACCGAAACTCTTCAAAACATTGACCCTAGTGGCTAGTTCCAGACCTTTTAACTAACCTTCATTTATCATATAGTTCTAGAATAACCTTATTTAAGAATTGAATTGAAGGCTTAGGCATCTTACAAGCAGTCCACCTTCTACGATCTCGTAATCATTATGAACTGTATTACAAACTAGCAATCCATCCTCACTTCGTTTCAAAAAAACCACGCTTTACCTATGCTTAGAAATAGAAATTGCATTGTTTTAGGACTGAGTTTTTCTCGTCCCATGTATTAGAAATATATTTATAGCTTTTTTATTTATGAACGGATTGCAATGAAAACGAACTTTATATATTAAGTGATGCTTACTGTATACATTAGTGAAAATCATAGCAAAATCTGTCAAGCCGTTTCTGAGATTAGCACGCACAACCACAGAAGGCAATTAGTTAATATATAGATTACAGATAGTTTCTAAATTTCTGAGATTAGCACGCACAACCACAGAAGGCAATTAGTTAATATATAGATTACAGATAGTTTCTAAAGGTCTATCTATGACCTCAGTATTTAGTTAAACAAATTCAGAATTACTCGTGCACTACTTATAATATCATACAAATAAAGTTAAAATTAAGAACGGGCCGTAAACAATCTATTGTTATTCTCAAACCAGCAGTTTACTTTTATAAGGAAAACGAATTCTTTAAGCTTAACATAAATATTGGAATAGAAATCCCATTTGTCTCCAGTGAATCTATTTCATGACATATGAAGGAATCCATTGTCTGTTGTGTTGTTGTGTCAGAACGTCTTTCAAATATTAAGACAGATGCTACAGGTATAGCTAAATTTTATTCTGTGTAATTAGTAATTATTTATCTATATGTATGTAAAAACATTGTAATTGATCGCTTTCTGTACATGACATATGAGAAAAACTACTATTAGGGGCCTTTGTTAACACAATAGAATCCAAAACAATAGTTGTTACGGTTTTCAATAATGTTTTGCAGTAAGCGTCACTTAATATTTAAAGTTCATTTCAATTTAGTCCGTCCACAAATTAAAAAGTTATGAAATAATATATGTACCTATTTCTAATTCGCAGAACGAGAAAAAACCCAGTCCTAAAACAATGCAATTTCTATTTCTAATCATAGGTAAAGCGTAGTTTTTCTGAAGCGAAGCGAGGGCATTTGCTTGTAAGTATTAAAAGTAATACACATACATAAGTAGTACATAGAATAAAGAGTAAGAGTATTTCGTTGTATTTTGGATATATTCGTATATCAGGCTCTTTCTCTGATAAATGATTATTTAAGAGAACATTGCAGTCTGTCGTAAAGAAAATCATCATGAAGTAACTCCATAAGAACGGGCTTCCACGCTAGACTAGACTTCACTTTTAAATTTCTTAATTTTAATTTTATGTAGGAAATCCAAAACATATCTCAAAAAGTGTATCCGTCAGAAAATTTTAAACAATCTGAACAACAGTACAGCAATAGCTATTTATCATTCAGATGACTACGGAAGTACAAAAAAAAACAAGAATAGGTCAAGCTGTTTATATATAAGGATAAATATGGATAGTACGGTTACCATTATTCCTTTTCTATTGTTTTAAATGAATGTTGTTTTAAAGCAACTGATTAGCAAAAGTTATTGTCTACTTCTGATTTCTTTTTGTATTATCTATCTCTGCATATACATCTTTTTTGTTTGACACTAACATATCATAAAATAGCAAAACGCCAACACGCGAATCAAAATCCCATCCGTCTCAGGTGCATGTATTCGCAAACGGATAAAGGAATCCGCATCGTCTGATAGATGTAGCTATCAAAACTTCCGCACCGAGAGAAGCGCGTCTTGTGCGATGTATTGTTTCAAGAACATAGGAAACAGATAGATAGATGGTTTTAGATGGAATTGTCGTGAAATTCCATGTCGTAAGTCGAATAATGCTAGTAGTAGTTTATTTATTCAAATAGATGTACCATCGACTTATCACTAGCCAAGAGTTAAAAATATTACAATGTATATATAATTTTAGAATGATACGCCATTTACAGGTATATACAATATTTAATATACATACATATAGCGGATTATAATGTATAACACGTTGGTAACTGTCTACTTTATTTGTTTTTGCTCAGCATAGCAAACCCAAAAATATTGTATACCCAAGTGCTTTAGAATAACAAAAATCATAAACAATAAAGTAAACGTTTTTTATTTATGTATTTTTAGTTGAAGCAAAGCGTACCGGGCAGCAGCTAGTTTGAGAATAAAACACAAAAAATAACTCGTGTGTTTGTTAAGAATAATTTATTCGCGTTTGTTTCTTTCTGTCCGTTTTTCACCCACGAGTTTCTTTGAATCTACGATCTATCTAATACAAGACTGAGACACCTAATGATGGATACGCGTGTACCGATGATTTTTTACTGATTTTGGGGGTTAACTTTCGGATGGTAGGCGGGGTGTTAAAAAAGTAAATTATTTTTAATTAATGATTTAAAAATTATGCATGAAGTTTTAATATTAATTTAGGTAAGATACCAATCCTCCCTTTACTTCTGAAATTAAGAAGTTTGGAATTGGAACACTAAAACGATATAGCAGTTTATATTTATATTTTGCATTTATTACTTATAATTCAACAGGAAAACTAAGACGGTAATGGATTTTTTTAGATTATTATTGTGTATTAAATGTTCACTCGATATAAGCAGTGATAGCCTAGATGTTTGAACGGTGGTTTCCCGTACGAGAGACTCGAGTTCGAATCTGGCACCCTCCTCTATATTTTCAAAATATATGCGTAGTGCAAATTAATTAACACTGGCTTCGGTCAAGGAAAACCTCGTGAGGAAACCTGCGCACCTGGGAGTTTTCATGTTACAAGTTAATTCTCTTATGCCTCCATTTACCTTTCTCATTCTGACATAATTAGTCATGGGTTCTAATGATAAGAGGTGGAAGACGAAAAAAATGATATACATATATGTGTATTGTGTAGACTCCCACCATTAAAGGTTTTTAGTAGTAAAAATATTTACAATACGGTTATATTTCAGCCTAACACATTTTTTTGGAATTTCAGTCTATCTGTGCACGTCTATAAGTAACACTAAATCTACTGTAAATAGTGAGATAATCCTTGGCATATTTGATACTTATATAACGAGTCATAAACTAGAATACTTTTCAATGTAGGAAATTAATCTCCCACGGAATTTTCCAAACAAATACAAATATAAACAAAAGAAATCTAATGAGCTAAAAAGCGTCAATGACAAAGTACAACTTAACTAACCAGAAGTTGGCCCCCACAATTCTTTTGTAGAACCACAATAACCCGTCCTCAACTGCAATTGGTATGCCACGTCCGGGTGTTGCGAGCTGCTTGACATTCGTAATTTTACGACATGCGAAAACAGCTTTGCACCCATTAAAATAAGGCTAGAAATCACATGTCGTGTGTGGCTTTCTGAGGAAGTAACAATGTTCTATTGAAATTATTATTCGTTTTGCATTTTTCTGCCGGATAAAAGACAAAGTGTGAATGAATGACGCTTTTTGCTTATACAGTGTATTGCCAGATGTTACAGCTGGAATTAAACCGTTATCAGCGGACAGTAGCTAGGAATGGAAAATAATGTTACCGATTAATGAGAAAGTTATCGGGGAAAAACTGAATAACATAGTATATTTGGATATAGCCACCCACATATATTTTCTAAAGTTACTCTCATTACAATTATGATCTTGTCGATTAAATATTCAAATCACACACACACACACACACACACACACACACACTTTTGTTCATACGATGAAACACGAATATCACCGAGATATATTAACGTCAGTTTATAACTGAGCTTTATGTACCCACTAAAGCACAGAAATGCATATAAAATTTTGCGCAACTGAGGAACTCTTCACTTACGAGTAATCCGCGTTGCTTAACTAACAAATTTTGACTATAGCGAATCTGATCTCGAGAAATCCTAGTGTGGGTAAACATTTATGTGTGGGGGTACATACCCTCCCTCACACACAGATGTGTGAAAGAATACGTGCGGGCTTTTCATCACTTTCAATAAAAGTCAAACATATCTATTACGGCTACAATCGGTGTGGAATACCTACGGCTGTAAAATAACCATCAAACCACAAATAAAGTACTTAGCTAAATAGTCATCCCTTAGCGGGATTTAAAATTAATATGAAAATTAATTTAATGGCAGTATTACGAAACGTTGGTGTAAGGTCACGCTCAACTCCGGCCGGTCAATTATTCAAAAGTTTAATTATTTTCGCACCGCACCCGCTCTCGATGGATGCCATTTACAGATTTAAATTAAATGACGCTACACAGAAATAGCGTTTGACGCTGCGTTTTAATAATATTTTTATTAGCAACGTAATAATCTAATATAAAATTATTTATAACAAAGGAATTATGTTAATAATGATAATGGTCTACTGAAATAAAAATTATCACCGGAAACTATTTAATATTAAGAAAAAAAAACTATAGTTAAGTAATCTGCAGTGACGTATAACTAAAACCATTGATCGATTTAAAAAGTTGTTTCCAGCATTTCAAGTAACTGACAATTATTTCAATTGTGAATAAAGTGAAAATAATTCCTGGACATTAACTTAATTTAAGATAAATTATATTATTGATTTATAATATCTTTTGTCACCTATATACTGTTTTATTTTATTTTAATTTAAATGTCACACTTATATCGTTCGTGTTGATAACACTTAGAATACAAATTTATTTATTTATATACTTTATTATACACAAATTACTACAAAATTTTACAAAGAGGTAGAAAAAACTTGTACAAAGTTTACTGAAGAAACTTTACAGTACAACAAGAGGAAGATGGTGTTGATAGTTTCATGTTGACATTTCTAAGTTTTACTTGTTAAATTTTATTGATATTATATGTATATACCATAATTTAGTAAGTTGGTTGTGTAGGTATCATCTACAAGCGTTCAGAACGACATCAGTCTGTAGACATCACCTTAAAATTAAACCAATCACGTCGCGCGGGAATGACGCCATTTGCCTTCGATATGTGAAATAAGTGGGTTCTTATATAATAATATTAATTAATAATTTACTAACTGCAACTTTATGGTCTGGTTTGCGACCGACCGATGGAAAGTGCCGTATTCGATATAATTAACAATTACTTAGTAATGATTTTAATGCGTTATACATTAAGAGGATTTAGTGGCTGTGTTACTTTAATAACAACAGTAATTTTTCGAACATTGACATCGGACAAGGAAAGGATGGTATCATCTGTTAACAGTCGTCGAATCATGTCGAAGGCCATAGCAGGACGCCAAATAAAAAACGTTGACACTCAAACCCCAACACTAGTATTCCTTGTCTTGCGGGTGGCATGGACGTACACAAATATCACACCACAACACCTATGATTGAAGAACAAACATTAATTTGTTACATAAATATCTGCCCGGCTGGAATCGAAATCCGGATCCCTCGATCAGCAGATAAGGTCACTACCAACTGGACAACGGGGTCGTCTGTTGCATTGTAATAGCAACACCTCCATAAAGATTCATTTTTGTATTACGATAAGTTTGTATAACGCACATTTATATCAAGCACCATATAGTATATATATTCTTAGCAAAAACGAGACTAAATAAATAAAAATAAGAAATTAATTAAGATCACGAGTATTTTAAATGGTGAAATTTATAAATCACGAAATAGAAAATCAAGCAGACTGTTGTTAATTCTAAACAAATATAAGACGAAACAGAATTGACTATTCAAACGGGCAGAGCTTCCCCTTACAACGTTCACCACAAAAATAAGTGTCAAGACGAGCGCTCATCGTCTTATATAGGTGCTTGGCGGTGACTGTCCGCCATCCCCTCCTCTTAACGGATGTGACGTCACTTTGCTGCTAAC
>PDGT01000002.1:8060952-8106134 GCA_003671415.1 Megathymus violae
TTTCATTAAACTTCACAGGGAATTCTATTTTTTACTTCTTGTACTCACGTTGATCGCGTTTGTTAACGATTTTATTCAATTTACGGATAGGAAAGGTAAATTGTAACGGTAATTGAAATTATGAAAAAAAAAAATGGAATCGTTCGATTAAGTGATGATATTACGTTTAATGGGACTGGGAGACTCGTTTAATTTATAAATAACGTTGTAACATAATATACAAACACAAGAAATATTTATACACGCAATAAAATTCTAACTGACTGTTTTCTGTACATTAAGGATATATGAGAAAAAGTACTTTTAGCGGCCTTTATTAATGCAATAGAACCCAAAACAATAGCTGTTAGAATTGTTATCTGGTTTTCTGTATGTCCGTTTGTCTGTGCGGTTGTTCGCGCTAATCTCAAAAAGGGCTTATCCGATTTCGCTACGGTTTTCACTAATGTATACCAGTAAGCGTCACTAAATATTTACAGTCTGTTTCATTTCAATTGTTTCATAGCAATCCGTCCATAAATAAAAAAGTTATGAATTAATATAGGTATTTCTCATTCACAGAAAGTGAAAAACGTAGTCCTAAAACAATTTAGATGCTTTTTTTAAGCGTAAGGCATTTTTTCTGAAGCGAAGCAAGGTCAGTTCGCTAGTGTTTAATATAGCTACTGATTTTACATAAATAATACTGAAATATTTTAATGGATAAAATGCGATTTATTTGTCTAATCCTGAAGAATCTAGTATTAACATAAAAAATGAAGTTACACACTGTCGCAACAAGCTATCAGCCAGACTTTTAAATAATGTCTCAAGAACATTGGAATAAGTACATAAGTACATATTCAAGAGACTGCATTTCTTCAGCGTCGTCTAGTTGGATATTCATCATTAAAAACAAGCCTCTTCTGACCATTTGTAAAATGTCAATTACAGTATTTACCATATTTACCATGGATTGTATGTGATGCAGAGTCGATCCAACACATCATTCGGTAATAAAAGAAATCAGTAATCATTTAGTTACAAAACATTGTAATTTCGAATATAATGTGGAGACACCCTTGCACATAGCTACCCTAACTATTCTCATATATTATAACAGTTCCAAGATAATATCAAAGCTTCACGTTGGAAATTGAAATTCAAGTCAAATTCTGCCAAGAAACGACGAGAAGTTACTAGGAAAATAGGGTGTTTCGAATTATAAATTTCTCTAACTAGAGCGCACAAAACTACCGAGAGAGGAACTTTTCATACAGAAGATTTTGTCGTCTGTTAACACCCTGTTTCTTAGTATTAAAAGCACATCTAACTTCCTTTCTAACATCGTCAAAGTTAGTGCAATATCTACGTTAACAAAACACCACGAAATTACCAGGAATAAGATCAGGAGAGATTTTTCTATTGTGAAGCAAGGATCGGAGATGGAGATCATATTGTTCACTTCTATAGTGCTATATAGATCTGTTGAGATTTTCGTGTATGTCTCGAGATAACTCAAAAACGACTTGACCGTACTTAATGAAAATTGGTATATAGTGAAAACACGTTATTGCGCAAATCTGTACATTCCACTTTTTGTCAAATTTCATCATAAATATTCGTTTTATGACACGCTGATATCAATTTGAGTATTTTGAAATTTTTTGTCTTTCTGTATGTACTGTTATAACTCAAGAACTGCTTGACTGATCTTTTTGAAATTGGTATGTAGCGAGAACACGTGATAGGTATGATAGGCCTATCTTATGCCTAATCAAGGGAAAATTTTATGATGCCTAATCTTTATGATGCCTAATCAAGTCAATTTTTTTTTTTTAATAAACATGTAGGTATATATAATTAATAGTTCAACCCGAACGAAGTCAGACGGGATTGCTAGTTATAGTATAAACATCTTAAAAACTGAGTGTGTTATTCCCGTCATACATACATTACAATTAAATAAATAAATAAACGTTTACACACTCACGCCCCCGCACTAGGATTCCCTGTGTGGCGGGTGGCATGGACATACACAAATATGACATCACAAACACCCGAGAACAAACATTTATCTGTCACATAAATGTCTGCCCCGGCCGAAAATCGAACTCAGGACTAGCAACTGGGCTATGAGGTCGTCACAGTTGCCACGTGCATTTAAATGACATGCAAAACTAAAGCAAATTTAAAATTACTTAATTATTTACTTAATACACTTATGGCACGCAATTTTATGCTTCTACTACCGTTTAGAAAAGATGCGATAATGGAAGAAAAGTAATGGCAATGAAACTCCTGAATCAGAACTATTGATGATTTTGCACATTTATTGATAGAGCATTATGACATTTTTATTTATTTACCGTCACGTTACAAAGATAGGTGATAAATAAATAAATTCATACTAAAAACAAATAGTCCATTAGTATTAGTAAGGGATAAATAGGTAATAGGAACCAACATTAACTACGTGGAAATATCTATAAAATATTTTTTTCATATACTGACTATATAACTCGTATTTAAATGACCACATAACTACAGCACCCGCCATTATCTGACCTCAAATAAAACATCTCCTACTGTATAAACTTATCGCGTTCCACCGCCACTAAAATTTTAAGAAAAGCCAACACCCTCTAAACATTACACCGTTCAACAAGATTAACTCATGATTAAATATGGACAAAATCATGGACATACGTAAATAAAAAAAAATTAAACGTTCACACACTCATAATCCTGCACTAGGACTCCCTGTGCTGCGGGTGCTATGGACATACACAAATATGACACCAACCCGAGAACAATATATTTATCAAATAATTAACCGCTCCAGCCGGGAATCGAACCCAGGACGCGTCGCTCGCCAGGCAGATTTACTACCAACTTAGCTACGAGCTCGTCCATTAATGTGTGATTTATTCAATGCTATTCCTTAAATGATTTTTCAGATCTGGCAATTCGATTTACATCACATGTCGCGCGTTACTGATGTCTCCATTGGCCGATTATATGAAACAGAACATAAGTTATATTTAGAATGGGTATCGTTGGATTGGATTGGAGAGGTAGTATTTAGTAGGCTACAAAATAAAAAAAATAAAAGCCGAATTTATGCAAGAAATTTGGTCACTAACGGGTTGAAGCCAAAGATTAAAAAAAATCAGATTCCGTGGCAACAACGAATCTAATTATGAGTTTAAAATATCAAAGAAGTACTTGTGCAAAGCTTCTCTTCGGGACCACATTACAAAAGTTTAGTCAATTATTTGCAGAATTTGTAGATTCTGCTATTATAATTATTTTATAACTTCTCCCTAATTGAGTTTCATGAAGTTAAATCTAAGTCTTTGTGAGGATTTCGTTTAATTAATACATCTTACAGAAATTATATTTCACTGGTTTTATTTTGTCTACCACTCGTTAGGTTGAGCACAAGTCCCGGCTATACATCTTAAATTTTTCTCATTTTGATGCATTTTTGAGTGAACTAAGGACTTCGATCATGAAGGAAAATGCTTGTAAAGTTGTATTGCTTACGGAAAGTTTTTTTTATGTTAATAGCCGACAAACGAGCAGACGAGCCACCTGATGGTAAGTGGTCACCGTCGCCCATGGACATCAGCAAAACCAATGGTATCACTGATGCGTTGTCGGCCAGGAAACGAGAAGAAGGTAAAATAGATATAACTGGCTCTCAAGCCCCCAGCCGGAACACGACTAGTCGTTTGGCGGCTGACTCAAGCAGGAGGGTGGTAGCTAGCCAGACAGGCTTCACGGAAAGATAATAATATCAGTAATAATATTAATGACCTAATAATAATACTGATAATATAATCTTTACGCGAAGCCCTACTACCAAGCAGGCTGGCTTCTGTCGCCTCTTACGACACCCTGTTTTGCCAGCACGGGATTGGCGGGAGTATTCTAGGTCGCCTCAATATTGCCAGAAAAAAAAGTATCTTATCTTTGGCTATTGTGATATTTTTACCTTAATAACTGGCGTATAAGCAGAGGTTATTCCATGATTGATTACAGAAGAAGGATGGTAGAGAGTAAATGGATAAAAAACACGAGCTCTTTGCACGAGTACCTTCGGTTTTAAACTGGGTCATATCGACTATAAGTAACACCGCAAGAAACCTAGAAGGGATTTGACGCAATCTCTACGTTCATTGTTCAGTGGTACACCACGAGCAGGGAAAGATGAATTCAATGCTGGATGGAGCCCCTTCAAGATTGGATGTACTATGAGTATCGAAAGTAAAATAAAAATGAACATCCATGTCAATTATATAATATCAGTAATAATATCAGGCGTTATACTGGAAGAAATCATTGAATTAGGAATAATTTTCGCTGCAGGAAAGTAGATTAATACCTATATAATATGTTTACATCAATAAACAGTGCCTTAGATCCATTAAATAGATAAATCCCCAAAATAACTTCCCAACCACCTCTCCATTGCTAAACATAAATCATTTTAAAAGCCAAATTAGACAAATGAAACATCGTGAAGTAAGCGTAAGAGCTCGAGCGGAATAAATTAGAAAAGTTGTCGGCAAATGCGCAAATAGAGAACAAAGAAAATATTCTGGGTAAAACCATTGATCCGTGGATTCCTAAAAACATTTGGGAGTAATAATATGTTACAATGATCATTTTTTTCGTTTGAAAAATCTCTACGACGACGCATTAGCGTTATTTCTGTTTCCGAAGAAATAATCATATTTGTTACTATTTTATTGTTGCTCTACTTTCAACTTCGTCCTGGTTTAATATACCTAATTTATTTATAAACACAGAAAACCTTCTGGAACAGCATCGAATGGTATAAAATATATATATACAGGAATTTGCAATATTAAAACTACAAATAACACTAATAATTTAAATAAATAGGTACTCAAAATTAAATATTTCGTCAAACGCGTCTGAACGAGGCAGGGTTCCCAGAATACTGGCAACATTTCCTCGCCGTATAACGAAACTTATCCGTTGAGCGAGCAAGCTGCCGGCTCTGAGAGTCTTCAGTTGCCTCGATTAATGGCGCCGACAATTCTTTCAAAAATTTCATGTACCTAATTTACACAATCCATCGGAACAATTGATACAAATAAGTATTTGTTTACCTCGTAAATACGACTTTTGTAACACTTTTAGAAATCTCTACGGATTGGTAGATTGGAACTTCAAAATTAGATATTACATTGGACTGATATTTCTGTGAAAATTTGGGCACGAAAACTTAAATCGCGAAATGTTTCATGTGTTTCGGTCGCAATGTCGGAGAGCCAGTAGTAATCCCTCCATTTGCTATTTGCGTAATTTGTCAGCTATTTGCGTAAAAAAAAAGTTTGAAATCTGTATAAAAAAATTAAATTTCTTTTTTTTAATCTTTCGAATACATCAAATCATATCAAACAAATCAATTTTCATTTGCTGTTTTTACCAACAGACTTGAAGAATGATAAACAGATATTGTTAGTGAGTACAAAACCTACTTTATTTTATTATGTACCCCCTTTTTCTGTATTTTTGCTCTTGGACTATTACCCTTGAGGCTATAAGAAAGTAGCGACAAAGAAATATGATGCGCTATGTTCGAGGGAATGTTCTTTGCCCTAAATTTATTTATCAAGAATGTCTTATCTCTTTTTCCTTTGACAATGTTTTACGATCTTTTTGTGACAAAAGTATCAGAATTTGCGTTTACCTCAATATTGTTGTTGTTGTTGTTGAAGCACTTACAATCCCATGAGTTTCGGCAATCGTATCTGATGTAAGAATATTTGAGCTAAATATTAAAAAAACAATATAAAGTACGATTATTCTTTCATATATTGAATAATTATAATGTCATATTTAATGTTTTCATTTATTTAATTCATCACTCTCGTACTACGTTTCAGTGTCCAGGGCGTGGAATAAAGCAGAAGAGAAACTAAAACATCTTCTATGCCTTGTTTTTGCTACTTTCATCATTCAACATGTGTAAATGAATACAATAGAATATATAACAATAGAAGCTTTCGATTTTCATCCACTTTTTGACATTCAAGTAAGGATTTATGTTTTTTCTTGGTTCTTTATAACTGGTGTTATTGTGAAGTTATAAATATTGCTAGATTATCTTTATTTCAGTCCCGACAATATTAATATATATATTTCTACAAATCCCTGTTTTTCTTTTGTTTTTGTAATGTCAGATATTATTTATCTCGAAAGGAAAACATGAACATTTATGTTAACTTGAGTACAAATTTAAATGATATATGTATGTAATATACTATATGTTTTAATCATTAGCGCTCATTCGGATTTCATGATTAAAAACCTGGGATAGATCTGAAACTAATTATTACTATGCGAAAGTAGTCCGTGAGAAAGGTCCAATTAATCATGTTTAGGGTAAATCCAATTCACTCGACATTTTCAGCTAAGTACGAAAAATTAGCGCCCAATAAAAGTTGCCGGTTAGACCCATAACGCGCTTAACGACTGTTGCTAAAGTATCTAATTACATGTGATGAGAAATTATTGTAGGGTCGGAATGTTTCTGCCATTTCTTGTTTACGTGTTAAAGAAAAGTTTTAGGCGTTTTTCGCCTACATGCAAACATGGGCGTATATATGTATTTCGTGATTTAATTGTACAATTTTTGAAGTAAAAACTTACTTGAATGTACTAAGCATACTTTGGACATTGAAATGAATGGGTTTGTCACGGTGACGCTTAATTGGACAAATGTCACGTGTGTCACTATTATCTCTCTTAATATATACGAAAAAATAATGCATATGTATGTATATATTATATTAATTTTATCGAAGTCCTTTTGACATAATTATACATTTCCAACAACTTTTTCCGCAACATTTAAAGTCACTTTAATGGATTTCAGACAAATGTTTGATCCAAAAGGAGCTGTAATCCTAGTGATAAGAAACGTTATTGATAATATTTATATGAATTTGTAAGTACAAACACTTTTTAATACGCTTTTATTAGCTCGGGTTGTATCTATGTATGTATGTATGTAACGGAATCTTTGAGCTTAATTTTCACTGGTTTCTAAAAGTCTGATCAACTTGAAACTTTGCACACATATCAAGGGCTGATGACAATGGAATAATTTGATAACAGTTTCCCATTATCCTTATTAGGACGGCCAGGATTCATAAATTCTTTTTTAGATCCTCTGTAGGAGAGTGAGAAAGATAGAGCTAGCGCGCGATCTGCGCATGCCTGCACTTCCAGTCAGAATTACTCTTACTGATTTCTGGAGTCTACGACTTACTCTTTCGAACTTGCTCGGGGACGCGGTATTGCTCAACGGGGACCAAAATGCCTTTAGGATAGTTGCATTCTAACCTTGTTTATTCCTTACACATGCGTGGGTACTAATAAGTCTCATAAANGCAAATTACTCTATTTAATATTCATATAAGATGTTATATAATAACCGTGATTTATAAAAGCTTCTTATTAATTACAATNAAATAATCAGAACATAAATTTTGAAATTATTTTACAGAACAAAATTCGACACGTAAATAAGATATTTATCGTGATCAAAATCTTTTAATTAATAATTTTATTGATAAAAGTACAATCAACGAAAATGAATTAAAATAAATAATAGTTTATAATAAATAATAGTTTAAAAAAAACTAAAAAAACACGCTTTTATTGCTAATTGAACTAAAAAGTAGAAAATATTTTTTAATTACAAAGAGTCTTTATTACAGTAGTAGAAGGTCGGACAATCAATCATAATTAATTACATGAAATAAACATTATAATAAAATTGAAGTTATTAACAAAATAATTCAAATCAAAGTAAAAAGCGTGGGGTGCATTTTACTTCATTTTTATAACTTTTCTCTCATAGATAGTTGCCAATAGAATGATTGTGTCATATTTAATATATCGAGCACCCCACGCTTTTTACTTTGATTTGAATTATTTTGTTAATAACTTAAATTTTATTATAATGTTTATTTGAGGTAATTAATTATGATTGATTGTCCGACCTTCTACTACTGTAATAAAGACTCTTTGTAATTAAAAAATATTTTCTACTTTTTAGTTCAATTAGCAATAAAAGCGTGTTTTTTTAGTTTTTTTTTTAATTTTACTGTAAAGATCCCATAAAAACGTAACCCTTCTACAGTCCTTATCATATCTTACACGTCAGTCTGTCACACCCTACTTTCACTGAATCTGCTGAATGACAAAGTTAAAATTTGCCGTTGGTATGTATACGGTGATCAGATTCCATACGTTTACAATAATAAATGAACGAATCTTAACGTTAATGGATAAAATTGGGAGTTAGCATTAATAAATTAACAAAGTCTTAGCGTTTAATATTGAAAAACGTCGTTAACCCAAAAAAAATTGAGTCTATTCCGGAGAACCATATAATGTCGAATGAAATATCTATACACATATCCCCACCCTAGTATCTACGTATGTAGGAAACATTATGAGAACTATTTCATCGGGTCTGATACAGACAAAACAGTTTAGAAAAAGGAAAAGTCACCACGGCGTTGTTGCTGAAGCGTTATTATTAATTTAAAAGTTTTTAATGAATGTTTGCAATTAGAGATACGTTAACAAAGATGCGAGGTGTAAGGAATTCACCCATCCATGACTCGAAACGAACTTCCCTGCTCATGCACCCTACAGAACAACGGACGAGGCTATGGTAGACACTTTTCCTTGTTGGAGGTAATTAAGCCCTGGTACACACTCTTCAAAAGGTACTCAACCGTAGTGGTAGGGTTTACAACCTGCCTGGCTAACGATCACTCTTTAAAATCTAGCACGGAATATTAATTGTTCCGGTGGCTACTTACTGTCAGGAAGTCTTTTTGTTTGACGGCAGCTAAAAAAAGGGAAGTTATAAACATAAATTTACGTTTATAAGTGGTATTATTTGTCGATAAAGTTATTATTATATAACTAGAATTATGTAGAAAAAGGTGTTAATAAATCATTTTCAACATTGAAATAATTAAGAAAAAACTGGCTTTTGGTGTAAAATCTTCTCAAATGAAACTTATTACAAATGGAGAGTTTCAATTCAGTTCAGAGTGTTCAATATCAATTTAGTGACGGAGATGAGAAATAAATGGTCAAATAGCAATCGTTCTACCGAGCTCGAGTTCTTCAGGTGGCGTAAGAACATGTTCCAACGTGTTCAAGAACATCCTGATCTCAGGTTGGACACTATTCCCTACCCAAACCTGCATTGGACGAGCGTAATGGAGAATGTTCTTAGCTTTCTTAGTGTGGAGGAGAAATAGTGCATGAGTCTCATCAATGGATCGAAACCAAGTTACACCACTCTGAGCGGCCCTGTCCTTGCATAGTAGTTTTTCCTTAAGAAGATTTTTTTCTTACAACTATAATAAATTTAAAGTGTGAATTGCACCATTGAGCCATGAGCTCTACAACGATATCATTATCCAAACTAAATAATTCAAAGACGACACGCGTTACATAACCATCAGGTCATATATATCTGTACGACCCAAATCTCGGCACCCACGCGAAATTTAGAAGGTAAGTCGGTGATATTTATGTTCCAAGCGATTAGTATGGATCGTATTTCTCTGAGCCGAACCAATTCAAATATATCATTGCACGGTATAAAATAAATCTTTGCGTGATAATCACAAAAACTATGAGTACGAATTTTTTGCGATATATTAATCATAGATACAGTGATGTACAAGAAAAGTGTAGCGTGACCTTGGAAAATAAAAAAGAACGACTGATATAAATTACTAACAATTGTTTTGAGGACGGTTAAGCTGTGCGGATATATGCAATATTTGTCCAATTTTAGTAAGCTTTCGAATTTTTTGTCCGATAAATTGGATAATAGTAAAGTGGAAATAGAGCTTGAGCAAATATGATAATTTAATATTGGCCTATGTAGATGTATGTTTAACGTCGGTTGATTGCATAAAAAGTTAATCTGTGCTATTGCCGTTAGTAAAAAAAATTACAGACTGTCATATCCATATAACTCAAATGTTCATTGTTAGCAAAGCTCCTGGCGCCGACGCTTGCGCACCGTCTGTTTCCAAATTTGAATTATTCAATGCTTAACGAAAAGGGTTATTTAGTATCGCGACAGTGAACACTGTTAAGTGGCTTAACTTTTAAGATGGAGTTATATAACTCATTTATATAACTCCATCTCATATATATCCTTATTACAAAATATTTTTAACAAAAAACTGTTTCATGGTTACTTCGTGTAATATATTAATGCAAGATGTTATAATGAACATGTCCAAAATAAAAAAAAGATCGGTATTATAAACATTAAAATAAAGTTCTTTCATTTTTGGTAAAATAATAATAAATAGGTGACATATTGAAACGGATTCCAAATATTAATATAACCAAATAATAACTGACAATAAAAACTACTTTTTACAAAGTCAGTTGTCTTTACAAAGTTTTCCAATTGTTCGTGTGAGCTTCTATTAATTATTTTGTAGTCTTTAATGATCTATATTATTATTAAAGAGAGAGAAAAATTATTATACCATTTCATCAGTACATAATTCCGAATGGTCGTAAGCTATATATCATGTATATTTATTAATGTTTCAACTCGAACCAAGTTGGGACTGGCCGCTAGTATTGTATAAAAGTAATAACTTTACGTATATTGTCCTATATTACATGGCAATTACAATCTATATTTTATAGGTCTTTCAGGCTATTTCCTGTTCAAATATGCTATTAATCATTTTACTTGATGGGCAATTGGACTTCATTTTACTCTTTTACATCGCAATAAGGGAGCATTAATGATATTACACTGATTTTATTGTTTTTATAATTTAGTTGTATATTTTTTTAATAAGAAAACAAATAAATGAAAACATAAATTTTAATAATTTAACTCTAAAAATGATTAAAAATGCCACTACATATTAAGTTTGAATCTGTTTCTTATATAACAGTCTGTTAAAGTCCACTTGTAGACATAGGTATCCCTAAATTGATTTCACTCCGACTTGTTTTGGGCCCTATGAATTCAACAGTTTCCCGGTGTTTTCTTCACATATGTATGAGCCCTACGGACGAAGTGACTGCCCGTTGTCACTTCTGCGGCTAATTCTGCGAGTTGTCGATTACGTTTGTTTGTCTACGAATCTCATCTATACTAAGCTTGTCCCATTGAGACAAAGTCTCTTAGTTATATAACAAAATAGTTAAAAGCAATATTTTAGTAACCATAAGTGAATCTGTAACTATTTAATTCTATCATACAATTGTTTAAGTTAATTATGACGATACCATAGCCTAGTTGGTAGTTATCCTGCCTGCTGACCGAGGGGTATCAGGTTCGATTTCTAGTCAAGGCAGGCATTTAAGTGACCAGAAAATGATTATGTTACAGGTGTTTTTGATGTCATTTGTACGTCCGTACTACCCACAACGTAATCTTAATGCGGGCATAAGATTGTCTAATCGTTCATTATTATCGTATATTTAATTACATGTATTTGACGACATGTCTATATAACAGACGTAAGATTGTTAAAATCGCGAACGTTGTGCCTACATAATATAGATCACAAACAACCAATTGCCAATAACAAATATTTGTAACAATGCATGCTAGCCCGCGGGGAATGTAATTTAACTACCGGCTACTCTACGCGTTCCACGCAACACGAGAATGTTACACAACGTAAAGAAACGAAAAACAAAGAAAGCAGTACTTTTTTTCTTACCTTCTTCTCATTTTCTGGGCCGACAACACATCAGTGACACCTTTGGTCTTGTTGATATCCGTGAGTGATGGCGTCTACTTACTATCAGGTGGCTAGTCTGCACTTTGTCGGATACTTACATAAAAAAAAACACAATAAGCAAATTTAAAGTTCCTTTTCGTTGCAATTCGTTCATAAATAAAAAAGTTATAAATTAATATATATTTATAATTCTAACAAATATAAAACAAGGATAATAACTACATTAAAATTTTCATAAAATATGCGATGTACAATACCGGCTCTGTTAATATTTTACGGTGTACTAGCGGCTGGCTCTCTTCGTTTGGGTTCAACAGTTAATTTTATATTATAGCTTATGTCCATTCGGAATAATGTACCTTTGTAATAGTAAAAGAAATTCAAGTAGGTGTCGTGGATCCGAAGATTACTTTCCGCATATATACAAATTCATAAACATCGGTCTCTCTCTTTATAATATTAGGATAGATAAAGATAGGTATCTACGTTATAGTTATATAACATCTATAACAAATGTTATAGCTATAGAATTTGTTTCAATGAAGTATAATGGTCTCCACCCTTGGTTATCATCCATTCTTGAGGTCAAGCTAACCTCTTTTGCTTCTGCATTCTGCTGAACAACGGCCGAGGCTATCATAAAAGGTTTCTCTTCTTGAAGGTCGCTAGGTTTTATTCCATCTAATTTAATACTACCGATCCAGTACCGACGTCACTAAGTTGATAGGGCTTTTTATCCATTGACCCATCTCCCTCTTTCTAGAATCAACCATGGTATTACATGTTTCGGCTGAAGTGTCGGAAAGTCGAGAAGGTATTTCACTGCCGACTTACTACGCTGGTAACGCGGCTGTAATTATTTTGGATTTACGGATGAACATTGGCGATGGTGATCAATCACCATCAGGTGGCCCGTCTGGTCATTTGTCGTCTGTCAACATAAAACATTGGTTATTTTTCTAACTATTTCTTCTTTGCTTTCTTTGCCCATTTAATGACCAGCTTTGTTCAACGGTCAAACGTGAAATATTTAAGCGTGTTTGTACTGTGAAGGTGAAGAATTGGCAACAGGTGGGTTTGCTATTTTCATGTCCTCGTGGTACATAAGATTCGTGAATGATGGTGGTGTTATGGTGATGACTGGTGGAGGAAGGTGTTGTTATCTTTAGATACACCGTCCTTATTTGGTGACGTAAAACATGTTTTCGAAATAGTATAAAAATGGAATGACATTAAATTTCAAAGGGCCGTGATTCCTTTCGGCTTTATTAGTGGGCCTCACTAATCACTACAGAACTTCAGCTACATGCATCCGTTCGACAAATGAGCGCTCTTAATGGAAACCGGAGAAATCGAACTGGTCCGATGGATTGTAATTAAACTAAGCTTTTGAATTGGACTCCGTATTGTGGGAACTTTGCGAATGACTTGATTTATAAGCCCTGAGTTACTTGGGCTGTTAAGGAGATTGAGTGGTAGAAGAACGGTTATTTATTAAGGGTTAGGTGTTTATACATCCTGAAAATATTTCACACTACATATATATATCTATATATAATCTTGACGCAAACAACTTAACATAAGTTAGCCTTAGTTTATCGACGAACAGAACCAACTCACCAGAAAAAGTATTTAATCATTAAAATTTAACCTTTTTCGACCGAGAAGTTCTTAATACAACTTTTTTGTTGATTCCGATCACAGTACGAAGTTGTTGTGGGAGACGAATCAGTTCTAGATGAGACAGGTAAATATTTTATTGTGTTGCGAAGTGAAAAGCGAAATCCAAACGACTTGAGTACTTAAATTACATATCGATGACTATTGACAAGGTTATAGGTAACCCATAACCTCCTGCACAGAAAATGGGTATATTTTTAAATATCCTCTCATCATATACCAGTAAAGGTCGTGTAAACTATAATATAATAGACCCATTTGTCACCTACTAAAGAACGTCGGTCTTTTCTTAAGACCGGCAAAACCTGAAACATAACATTTCGCAGCTTCAGTAAGGATAATGGAGAGTTTTTAAACTCAAAATCCTTCTGCAAAGCACAGTTTTTTTTGCAAATCTCAAAAATACGGACCAATGCATGATTTCAGACATATTAGGTTTTATACTAGTAGCCATGATACTACCAAATCCTATCCGCATCTAACTTTTTTATCTTTACCAATTCTGAAATCCTGAAACTTTGCGAGTTATGTGCTAGATATTATAAGGTTTTTGATAAATTTATTCCACACCATGTATTTTTGAACGGCTCATAGCACAATGGATGATGTCGATGGTAACAAGGTGGTCAAAAACACTCTAAGCCTCCTCAATTACCAGAACAGACTCATGTCTCGCAGGGATCCGCAAAAGATAGAACTTATTTCCCTAAATTCATGTTGTCTTTTCCAGTACCCTTCAAATCTAATCATGTAACTCCCTCGGGCCGGTAACCAAAAACTTTCACACAAAACTGCAATTAATTATATCGGATAATGAGTTGGCCAAGTTCTCGCCCTGTTACTGTGTGCTTTGAATATTCATTACGTTATTCAGTACGTGATTCATCTAGCAATTTTCTATTTATATTGGCGATTTTCTATATTTTGATGTGATCGTGAATATAATCGAAAGTCTTGCCATGGACTTCAATTACATTTCAAAACCTACACTATGCCTACGCAGAACATGTGCATTATACAGAAAAGTTTAGTTAGTGGTTGATTTGTTAGTCTACCTATGAAGAGAGGAGACGCGTAGACGAGCCATCTGACGGTAAATGACCACCGTCGTCCGTACACCTCAGTAACACGTTGCCGATCGAAGGAAGCGGGGGACCATCGTTACTACTGGGTCTACAATACCCGAAACACGTATGAAACACTTCACGGTCGAATTTAGAAGGACAGTGAAAGCTAGGCTAGATCGAAACAGTCTACCACCATGCAAGTGCCGTCGGGATTAAACTGCGTAGTACAGAGCCAAGCAACCGCTATCAGGAGGTATCTGGTTCCATAGGCTCTTACATGGTTCAACAGGGTTCTGCACGAGAAGGAGAAGTTAGCTTGGACTCAAGAAAGAATGGAGTCTCCTTAACACCCCAAATTGATCGAAGAGATTCAAACAAAACAAATTTATGATTGAAATATTTAAAATATTCTGTGTTGTAATTGTAATAAGTGGAATTATGTGTAAGAAAGCTACCCTAGATTACTCATATATAAAACAATGTATTGTCACATTTAATTCAGTTGGTGGTTCAATTATATAAATAAAATAAATAAATAAATACATATTTTTACAGGTGGTAGCTGCAGACGTGCTACTTTGTTTCTACTACTGTTTCCAATAGCCAAACATTCAAAGGTACCGCTACTTTCTACGAGTATGTATTTACCAATCGAAACAAGCAAACACACGCTCGTGAAAACCCACTTAGCATATTACCCGTGTTTTACGCAACAAGACACTTCTGTCACCTTTTTGTGACGATAAGTACTGGTGGTGTACTAATTTCGAACTGACGTGCTTATAAACAGTACACGACTTTGAAGTTGATTTCGTAACGTATATTCGAACTAAAAGTACTCTTGCTGTATAATAAGTCAGAACCAGGGCTGGCAATATCAGAAAAAAAATATTTCATGCTAAACGATCTTAGGTACTTATAAAATTAAGCCCTGCCACAAGTATATAAGAGAAGAACAACAAGACAGTCCTAAGAAAAGGAATTTAGGGTCCAATTCTTTGTATGCAACTCCCTATCGCAACGCACAATAATCGGAATCGTTTCATAATCGCCTCGCCTCAGGACAATCTCACTGGGCTCGAGTCGATACGGTGACGATCCTTTTCCAAATTGATATTGTGTGCTATGACCCTTAGCTATGCTATTGTCACGTACATCGCGTAACATAGTACACCTAAGTTGTCGAAGTTGATTTGGACTTAACTATGGAAAAGTTACCTATTTGGTGAAAGTTTATTTGGCGGCCAACCTGACGGTACATAAACCATGTTTATGTCCTATGTACAGTCACGCACAGTACAACTGCCGAGGAGCGATGAATAAAACATATTAATTGCATATGCCACTTCTACATTTAATAAAACAATAATTGATTAAAATCAGGGATGTTATGGAGCCCCGAACCCGTAACTGAAACTATAGGGTATCTGAAATAAAAATATATCCGAAACCTTACCGAATTCGATACAAAAGTTTCGAATAATTTCAAATAGGGGCACAGTCTAAATCTAAATGAAATCCCTACGTCACAGATTGTATTAACACATACTGAAATACGACATTATATATACTTTATATATTACCAAGAAAATAATAAACATTTATCAATTATATATAAATGTGTGCTGTAACCGGGAATAGAATTATTCGCTTCTCTCAGAAGACAGATTTCTATTAAACCAAGAAACAGTAGTATGATGCACCTAGTTTGTCTCTCTAGTATTAAGGAATTCTTTGTTTAGAAATCACATAAACAATTTTATTTAAGAAATCTTTCATGATAATAGGTACACTTAACGATTCAGTTATTCAGGTCATGCCGATACCGACAAAGGGTAACCAGAACAACAACAGTGCATAATAAATATTACTGAGAACAATTCAAGGTCAACGATAACTGCATAACTGAGGAATTCAGATCAAACCCACGATTGTTTTCATTTTGTTCCCATGAGGCCTGGAGTCATTTAATATTGGACATGGTATAGTCAATATACTAGAGAAATGCACAAAGCTTAATATTACACTGTTTTGTGTGTGCCTTTTTGTATTGGTTTTAAAGAGGGATTAAGATTTCGAATGAACTTACAAGTGGAAAACGAAATAATATTTTATGATTGCTGTTTCGATAAATTTTCAAGGGAGATAATTCTCATGGGTTTAAAGTTATTTTGTTTGTCAGTAATATCAATGTCAATTAGACCATCGTCACTAACTTTTTTGTAGGGTCAACGCTTCTTGCTCCAATACACAACGGCCGACATAGCCTTCTCGATAATACTAAATAATCATATCATGAACTTTATCTGATGTATATATGTAATTATCAAGATATGCTAGATGTACGACTACGATAGTCTGTACACTTTATGAAGTAGATATTCTGTTCCTGGCCGTTTGTAAGGAGAGATCCATTTAACTATCTCACTGCTCAAAACTTAATAGTCTACCAGTTTAATGAGAACAACTATAGTCATATACAGGTTTCTTTACGATAACAATTTCGTAAAGCGGTTCTGTGTTGCAAACTCAATTCTACCTACCTCTGCTAAATGCCAGTGAAATATCTGGAATAAAAGTTCTGCTGATTCTAAGAGACAGTATAAAATGATTTAGCGTATAGGTATTCAGTAATATAACAAAAAAAATTGTCACTATACTACAGCTTCCTGAAATTGTTACATTTTAAAATTCTAAAAAAATCATACACAAAATTCACTTTTAACATAATTATCTTAAAATCGTAAGTCTGCATTTCCGAAAAATTTAATGTTAATTAATTAAGATTACTAAATCATACTAATTCATAGAATTTTCTGATTATCACATCCAAATTTCTTGTTTCACCGCAACGTCTAAGTTCTTAAAAACGGATGGAAGCTCCTCGCTTTGTTTCTCAACGTGGGACAATCAAAAACTGTGCAGCATTACAATGAGTAGATGTGAGAACAGTTATTAGCGTAGAATGTAGCGTGCGCGACTCGCATCACTAACGGTGTAATTGATCGTTTGATACGTGTGTTATTAGTTAGCGGGTTTGTATTTGTGTATTAGCTTAGACTCGTAATTATATTACATGGACTTATTTTTTATTGTTAATCCACTCTCGGTTCACATAAACGTTTTCTGTGTTGAAAAGTATTCTGAATCGTGGATCCACAATATAAGTGCTAAATATGCTTAAAATCATCTATATACGAGTAACATATCCGTTCAGTGTTTTATTTACTTGTACTTATACTTATTCCCTTACCCATACCCATACCCATACCCATACCCATACCCATACCCACACCCACACCCACACCCACACCCACACCCACACCCACACCCACACCCACACCCACACCCACACCCACACCCACACCCACACCCATACCCATACTTATATAAAGTGAAAGGCAGACAGACAGTAAATCCGAAAAGTATTGCGGCTTTTGTATAGATATAAACGGGTAAAGTAATGACGCAAGACCTCATTGGTGATCATTGGGATTCTCCACCACGCTGCTTCGTCCTAATGATACCTCTGCAGGGTTGTAACTGTTTTCTCTTGTCTGGCTTGCTATCATACTTATTTTAAAGTTAATTATGATATGTTTTGAACATGTTTTAGTTGTTATGTTGCCGTGGTGGTTGCATATCTAACGGGTGTACTTTCTCGGTATGTCCATATGGTAGTGACTAGCGGGTTCATATGGCGCTAACAGACAGATAACTGCCTCTCATCACAGAACAATACATAATTATCTTACATAAATTTAAACTTGTTTTTACTAGGCAGATTAAGTAAAGTTTCGCCATTTTCTTCGTACTCCAGAGTATTTAGTTAACTTTTAGATTTATCTTGCTATACGATAACACGACATTGTGATGCAGAGAAACAGATGTTTGATATATCTTTACTGACTTATTTCAAAAAATAAATAGACTCTCATTTTAATTAATTATCTTTTCTGTATATATTTTATACATTTTCAATACTGTATATAAAATTCTGAGAGACATGCAAATTTCCTTACGTTTTTGTATGCTGTTGTGTTAATTTATCCTAACAAGTAATAATTAAGGATTAATTAATTATTAATATTGCGCCTGCAGGTTTAAAGCTACGGCCACCGGATGGCATTATGTTATGTATGTACAAAAACTGTACATTCAATAATAAGAACATACAAATATCGAATCATCGACTAATGAAATAAACAAAAATGCTAAAAAGTAATAATACACATGATCGGAGTGCTGAAAATTTCTTCGTTTAGCCTATAACCATTGCTATACAGCGAGGAAATGGTGCCATCATTTTAAATCTTGCACTGCGGAGGCCTACTTATGTACATTTTAAGTTTTATTTATTATTTATTTTAATTTAACTTTTAAATTAAAAACTCTTGTGGAAACAAATGTTAAATTGAAATGAAAATATAAAATGATTATTTAAACGTGACTAGCGGATTAAGAGCGGAAATCAAAATTAACGGAGTCAATATGGTGTTAAATACGATGTTGTTTTTGGACTAGGAGTGCATTTTGAATGAATACAAAATTAAGTAATATCACAAATTTATCAGTACAGACTACAAAGTCGTATACTCTACATTGTCCGTGTAATTTATTTAATTTGAAATAAAATATTTCAAACGAATTGGGATGAAGTGGATAACGTTAGCGTTCCACTGCAGAAGCTATTGTTCAAAAATATTTTTTTCATCGACATATTTATACAAGTTATAAACATGTACAATAAAGTAGAATATTTATTTTGGCATTCATTTATTTAATTATTTATTACTAGCAAACCACCCCCGGTTCGCTTCAGTAATAATTACGCCTTACGCTTAGAAACAGCAACTGCATTGTTTTAGATCAATTTATAGCTGTTATTATTTATGGACGGATTGAAATTAAACGTACTTTAAATATTAAGTACTGCTTACTGCAATACATTGATGAAAACCATAACGAAATCGGTTAAGCAGTTTCTGAGATTAACGGGCATAAACGCACAGACAAGCAGACAAACAGACAAATATTCTAACAAGTATTGTTTAGGTTCAATTGTGTTAATATTAGTCTCTAATAATTCTAATGATACTGAAAACGATCAGTTAGAATTTTATTAAATGTATAGAATATAGATAGGTACAGATATTAAGAAAGTTGCTCACGTGCATACATGTATACGTCCACAGTGGTCTTCGTTAAAAATACATATCTTATTATTGCAATAATGCTTTTTTTTAGTTATTTATATTCTTGTTGTACGAGTCCGTATGGGTTTTAGTACATACTTGCATTGCTATGTAGTACAACGCGTATATTATTATGCAATTGAGCATGTGTTGTGCACGTGTGAGAGTGTGTGCGAGAGTTACGTATAAAAAGGACAGTATGATGTTCGTTTTTTATCTCACCACCCCATGCGATTCTTGACTCACAGATAAGGTAACTGAATTTAAAACCCTAAGTAATTATTACGTTAGGAACACCTATTGTTAGAGTAGATTTTCACAATAGTATGATTGTTAAGGTACAAATAATAGTATATTATATCATGGTCGACTATGTGACGTAGCCCTGATACAAGTAGCCAGAGGCAAGGCACGTGTTAAAGACACGGTATTACTTTCTCTTGCGTTATAAGGAGAACAAAGCCTTATTTAGTTTAGATAACTATAATTTATTCTACGAAAATAATAACTTATTCAGACATATCTTGAATTGTTTATTTATTGCTTTTCCTAATTTTATACACACACACACACACATATACATATATATATACACACATATATATGTTGACTTCATGAAAGCTGTCAACAATATTCGATAACAGATTCGGCCCTGCAATATTTATATTACTATTATAGATTATTTCGTTGGGACAATGGTCCATAATAATACAAAAATCCAATTAGAGCGGCGCTTTATTTTCGTAATTAATGAATTCTGTGTTCAAATATAACTATTGCTGAACAACGCCTGCTTCTTAAGCCAGTAAACATATAAATTGAGAAACTTTTGATTTATTTGGAGCAGTAACATTTGAATGTTTAGCCTTGAGATATTGTGTCATTTATTATTAACAACACTTTTGGGACCAACAATGCTTACAGATAAGATATGTCAGACCGACTAACCACCAAGAGGACAGCGAGAACCAAACATAATTATTTTTCATCCAAATGAATAAAAAATAATATCATGTGTGTTTGTAAAACCAATTTATCCAGTAACTAGTAAATGTATCATAAACACTTGCAGAACAGTAACCAATGACTATCGCCACACAACGGTCCGTACTGGAACAGTTGTATCGTGAGCAAGTCCCATAAAACTCTTGCCAACAAAACTACGAAGTTTAACTTTGAACTAGAACCGACAAATAGTCAGTCTGCTAACAAACCCGGCCTGCTGTCACACCGTAGCGAATTTTATGTTTGTGTATACGCGCAGGGTAATCTTTGGAACTACGGCGTACATTTGAAAAAATATTTTGCCATTTGAAAGGTACATTCTTCTGGATGGACGTAGGCTATATATTTTGTGTTTATATATGTATAATAATCAATTATTTAATCCGAACCTCGTTGGTCCTCTAGGTGACAATAAATTGAAAAATATCCTAAGTTACCTGACCTTCGATTTTTTATAATCATGCAGGATATGAATGTGGGTGTAGAGATTAACAAAAACATTTAATTAATGTTTTTATTCGAAAATTAAATAAAACTATGAGATGTAAGATATGTTTCGACACAATATAAAAAAATACAAGTAAATAAAAGTAATATACGCTTTTATTCATATAGGATGCTGAACGAAGCAAACTGAATTCTAATTAAAAAATAAGTACGAACTGTATCTGTCGTAGTCAAAGAACATATATTAGCTGTCTTTTTTTGTTAATTTGAACTTATAATTTTAGTAGTAATTCCAGATAATCTTATAATCATTTGTCACCGGTTCTTAATACATCACCATCACAACCCTTAAAACGGTAAAGGCACTGTATATATCCCACAACGCTATCCAAGAGTCTATAAGGAGACTTCGATGTGACAACTTTATCTTCGGTGTGACGTAGATTCCTCAAACAGATACTCAAGCTTTTAATAGAGTAAACTTTTCGTATTCGTGATAGGTACATACATAACGACATCATTCAAATTCAGTTTGATTAATCACTGCCAGTTGTTGAACTTCTCGCAGCTTAGCGGCTTTTGCGAATGTAAGTGATAGAAAATGTTAATCGTTTTCGTTGTCGAATCCGTGATCGCTTCCAGTGAAAATTGGTAAGCGGTTCCGTGCCTTAAAGAGCACGTTAAACAATAATTTTTATTTAATTTTCAGGCCCCTTAATGAATTGTAGATTATTTTAGCTTTTAGCGCCATACTAGTGTACTTAAAGCGGTTTTTATTCACACAAAAGATTGTTTTTATGTAGTAACTATTAATTATGTACGCTTAATTATAATAATATTGTTATCGATAAGTTTCTCAGTACATTGATTGTAAAATTCTTAACGAGGAATAACAAAGATGAGAAACTATTTTACTTAATAGTATGCTCAGTAGTACTATAATATCCAAATTTAGGTTAAAAATGTTGCGGTCTGACATGCAGCCTTCGAAAATATACTCAAGCTTTTAATAGAGCAAACTTTCGTATTTATAGTAAGTAAGTACAAATTGAGTTTGATTAATTACTATCAGTTGTTAAAGCTCTCACAGCCGAGCGACTTGTATCAACGTGATTGACAGCGTCGGCCGTGATTAGAAGTTGAATGCGCGATGGCTGGTGGCCACACTTGAGGGAGCGTGCTTTGCTATTGCAATTATAATTGATGCAGTCATTCTCACTCGACATTGTTTAATAGGAAATTATGTATTATAAAGTTAATTCCGTTTTATGAACTTATAATATTTAAACACAGTGCAATACCTTTCATGGCGTTTTGATAAAACAAAAAATAATGTTTAAATACCTTTAATGTACGACGTAACGCTCTGAAATAGAAAATCTACTTACTAATATCGAAACTTTTAATAGAGGATACTTTCGTGTTCACAGTCGTTACATTACTTCATGACTGAGTTACATAATAACACTATGAAATTTAATAATCACTGGTAGTTGTTGAAGCCCTTACAGCGCATCGGTGTGTGATAGCTGGCTAGCTACCATCCTCCTGCTTGAGTCAGCCGCCAAACGACTCGTCGGGTTCTGGCTGGGGACTTGAGAGCCAGTACATTCTTTCCTACCTTCTTCTCATTTCCTGGCCGACAACGCAACAGTGATACCTTTGGTCTTGCTGATGTCCATGGGCGACGGTGACCACCAGGTGGCTCGTCTGCTCGTTTGTCGGCTTTTAACATAAAAAAAATGTTGCTATTGTATTGATGTTGTTGATTGATTATTGATCTTAAATTACATTCATTGGAGATTATTGTGCTAGTTGTTAGTTATACTGCTCAGTAACTGTTACGATTTACTATATTGAAGGGTGTTAATTTAGAAAAGCCTTTAACACTTGACAAATTTAACGTAAGCAATACAAATTTGAAATTATTTACCAAAATCGGATGATCTATTAGATTATAAATCCAGTTTTCATATTAACAGACAATGATACTATGCCATTTCAATGGTACTCCTGCACGACGGGACTCTTTTTTTCGAAGTTGTGTATATTGGAATTTAATTATCGCTCGCTTCGGAGAAGGAAAACATCATCAGGAAACGTGACCTGAATACCTAAGAGTTCTCTGTAAAGTTCTCGAAGGAGTGTGCTTGTTTTTCTACACTTGGCCAGCGTAATATAACGTGCGCCTTTACCGAGGACATTGTGAAAGAACACAAAACAAACAATGGGATAACTATGGCTTGTGATGATAATGAATATCGAAAACGAATTGGACGCTTAGAAAATTAAACCATGAAATAGGAAAGGTGACCTATTTACCCGCTACGATTAATTATGTACCTATACTGCATCGCCTGAATCAGCAATTAGTTTAGGCTCATCTGCTGAAATTTACGATGCATGACAGCCGTGTATTGATGTATCTTGCAAACTATGTAAAATGCAAAAGGTGGCGCCAACCTTTACGCTTACGCCAAATCACGAGTAAAATTGATACTAATTTTATAGTAAAATCATTATAAAGGTGAATAAAGATCAACAAAACCAAATGAAATGGTCTAAACATTATGGTAATTATTATAGTAATTTTAACAACAGTACTGGCTAAATTGACTATGTCTATTAAAATACACTCACCGCGGAATAGGAAATCGGTAGCTGATCTATAAGATTTCAGAAGTATTGCGTAACCACGACGATTTTGCACTGAGTATTCGTGTGCTGCCCTTACCCGAAAATAGGTCCGTTACAATTTTCGATTAAGTTCGAAAGGTTGTCATTGAGACTAGATGAGGATTCGTATACTCGTGTTATGAGACTGCTAGTACAGGACAAGAGGGTATCATAAAACCCGTTGTATCTAATTCTATTGCTTGTAAATACAGTAATAATGTAACGGGTATACAAAATCTACAAGAGCGCAGAATAACGTTGGCACATGACATATTTTTTAATGTAACACAATGTAAGTTCCATCGACGTCGTCTGAATTCGTGACGATTCTCAACAGTACGATTTCCATCACAGTTTCTACTTCGTGCGTGTAAACTGTGGAATATGAGCTTCCGCCGAAGGCATTCCCGGAGCGCATGGGGTTCTGTATTTCAATATTTATTATGGTGAAATCAGAGATGGATTCTAATGACGTCAAAATGACAACCCCAAACCGTATTAAAACGGCGAATCTGCACTACCCTTGACGAATATGAAAAACCTTACTTGCTGACTAAAACGGTCTTCAAATCAAAAAAAACTGTCAAACAAAAAACTGTTAGATTTTTTCACTCTTCAATAAGAGAAATTGAAGAATTATAAAAAATATTCAATAGTATTACTGTTAAATAACTACAGAGGTATCTTCATTAATTTTATCAAAGTGGTTTCAGTTTCTGCATTTTATCTTTTGAATTATAAGAAGTAAGAACAACGGAAATTTATAGTAATGAGATCTAATATCGTTTATTGGGAAAACCGAAGAAATACATAATTGTACCGACAGTTACTTCGTAGTTGTATTAGTGTTTAAGCTATCATTACTAATTAACAGAAACTCTCTCGCACAGTATAATAGTACAGCGTTTGTAAAACATACACACACTAGAATCAAATCGGTAATAATTTATCAATCCATCAAGGAGACCGATCATTTCACTAAACACAGTGCACGCTACCGGTGGGCGTGGGCTGTGGACTGTTGACAAGCTAATGACATACTCCGCGTTTCTTAGGCACGGACTGCATTGTAAATAAAATATTTCTCATCGTGGTCAAGTTCTTTACGTACTTTATTGCTAGCGATCAGTCATCTTCTAAAATTAAGTATCGAATTTTTAAAGGGTACATTGAACTAAACTAAAGGGTGAAAGATTCATTGCTTACTCTTGGAGGTTTGTGACTTCATTGTTCATCTTCATAATTATCTTAGTGTTCTGCTACGTGTAGTGAAGTATAACTACTACGTGGTAAAATAATTGTTAGTAGTTAAATAATAAAATTATAACGCTTAATTTTAATGTCCAGTTTTGGCAAAACAAAGGAACTTGTTCGTCATAAATGTGCCTGTCGGTAGGGGTCGAGGGTATCTCTAGCATTGCTCCCACTTAGACACCATTTTTATGTAATGTTCAAATGTGCTGGAAAACAGTGGGGGACAGAACACGAAAAATGAGGGAGAGAGGTAATATGAACAATTCTGAAAAAATAACTTTTGAAGTTGTTAAACAATTTTCTTAATGTCCGTCAGTGGTAGACAAAAAAGTTTTTGTTAAAAAAAAGTTACTTTTAAATTATTTTTTATTAATAATTGCTGAACCTAAAATAGCGCCTAAGCGAAAATATCCCATATCAAAAAAGTGTATTATTTTATTGATTCCAAATTTAGTTGACAATATTCTTTTTCTTGTCTAGGATCCTTAATTTATAGTTAATTACACCACAAACTCAATCTTGTAAACCAAACTTTGTATATATGCACAAAGAAATTTAAAATCTTGGCTAGTCCAAGTAACATATAAAGACAGAAAATTTGCTTTGCAGTAACATTTAGATTGGAACAATTAACAAACTTTGATAATTATATGTAAACACACCTCTACTATCAACAAACGCACACAAACAAACCCGCTGGTGCATACACACGCACACACATACTCACACTCAACCACACACACTTTTGAAAATTTAGGTATTTTTTAGTTTTATGTATATATTTTTTATTGTTTTATTTACAAGGAGTAGTCTGAATCTAGTTACCCAAAACACGGAGAATCCTAGTGTGGGAGTAGAAACCAAAATTATGTTAAAAAATAAAAGCTATAAGTAATATTTCATTTTTCATTAAAAAAAATTGAACTTTTAACACTTTTTTATTAAAAAACAATATTTTTTAGTTTAATAAATTCAGTGATAGAGTGACACTTTTTATAGTTTTTCTTAACAACGATTTGCTACTGTCTCTGCTACCTTAATGATAAACCCCTCTAAGTTGTCACACTTAAAATGAACTCTTAAAATATTCATGTCGCACCCTTAGAATGAAAGGGACTTAATTCAAAAATTGCAATTTATGGGAAATGACGAAGTAAGTTTTCAAAAATGTATGGCCTTGAGTAAATTTAAAGAGACTGATGTATGAAGTTTTTCCTTTTGCCCTTTCTCACTCATAATTCGGGCTCTTTTTCACCATGGGGTTTAAAAGTTGGCTTTTTTAAGTAAATTTATAGTAAAATCTGGAATTTTGCATTAAGTCACTTTCATTCTAAGGGTGCGATGTGTTTACTTGCACTACGCTTATTTTTATTTATAGTATGATCATGAGTCGGTAAATATTTCCGCGGATAATATTTTTTTGTACTTCGCCGTTTCAAACAAACATTTCAAATGAGCAGTTTTCATGGAAGCAAGATAAGCTAATGACGTTGATCTTAATAGAAGATCAAGTTGTCAAGTTGAAATTTTTGTAATAAAATTTATCTTAATGGATTTTTCATAAATACCTAATTCTTAAATGCTTTTTTGAAATAATTAACAATAAAATTGATATTTTTTACTGAAAGTTATTTACAGTGACTATAATAAATGTTTGTAGTTTTTAAACATTTCAATTATGTAATAAAAACGGTAACTTTTGTAAATTTAAAATATACAATGTAATACTTTCTCATTCGCTGATTATATTAAGCCACTTTGAACAAAATTAAGAAATTTGTACAAGCTAACTTGAAAAATATAATATTTATATAAAAAAAATATTTCAAAGTCAGTCAATGGCCTGCTTTATACGGAATAACAGGTATCATAAATTTGATTCGTCATAAAAGATCTTAAAACTGATTATGTCAATGTAACTCTGTTAACAACATACCGAATGCTTGTGGAGCTAATGTAGAAAACGTGAAGTCGATACTGATCTATATTTGTATAATTTTTATTGACATCGGCAACGTGAGAGGCTTCCGTTATGCCGACATTACACGGCTGATTTTCCCTTTAATTTTGAGGAAGGAAACTAATTTAATTGTAGGTATAATCCTAAAAATTGTATCCCTCGTGAGCCTCTCAATACTTGTTTAGTATGATAAAATGTCTGCAGTCACTGATTTCATTGACCTTATCCATGATGATACCTCGAGCGATTGCATGCGATGCTAATTAAGTAGATGTGACTGTTATCTAAAAATTCATGTTTATGGTTGTAGCCCAATACCTCGCGTGAGTCGTGAATTATCGACCCGAGTGAGTTGTATAAACGATGCCTTACTGTGACTATTTCATCTGTGTATTGCTATTGTTAGATAACAATCCCTTGTCTTGACTAAGGCGTAAGAAATAACGATAAGTACTTGGATAAGTTACTAACATCTAGTTTGCATAAACAAAAGTGTAGAGGAGTTTAAGTCATTAATAAGATATGAGTTGCTAATTTATTGTTGCTTAACATAAATGTAAGATAATTTGGCAAATCCTTATAAGCTGTTAATGTCATTATCAATCAACTGACGCAAATCTCACATAACAGTTTAGGGAGAAGGATGTAACTGAAAATCTGTGCTCCAGGGGATCACAGACCCACGTTAGTAAAAGCTGAGTCTACACCCATTGTCATATTGTCACTTCTGTAATATTTGTCGAGTATATAAAAACATGTACAATGATTAATTGGCAATAAATTGCTTTTACTGTAACAAAAAAAAAGTCATTCAATCCTAATATATCTGCTCGTACAGAGAAAATTGGGGTTTAGAGTATTTCCACTCTTGCAATTCGTCTATCGATTGAGTTGAATGATAAATGGAGTCTAAACAGTACGCAAGCATTGATCGATTGCGTCGTCACAAAAGGCCTTAGAAATTGCGACGAAAATCGTTTTCAAATGGAGCGTATGCTTTTGAATTATGCGTGTTAAAAATGACACTCCTTTTTTATTTAAGGAGAATTTTTTCTTTTATTGTTATGTTATGTATCTTATGATTTCTTTATATTGCTCGTGAAACATACCTTATCTAATCTGTAATCAAATTATCTCAAGGTTGTCTAGAAGAAATCACTAGTTAGCGATTATAGACCTTTTATACCTTTTATAGATCTATGTTGGCACTATAGATTGTCTTATTATTAGCGTGCAGTAAAGTTAAAGAAATAGATAGTAAAATTTTATAAAAATCCTATAACATTAATAAGGAGTTACAAGAATAATGATTATAAATAGTACTGTAAATAAGTGTAACTCATTTTCTTCTTCGTATGTTACTAAAAGTATTGTAGTATTGTATTCAATACAGTTGACGACACATTTGACGTACTCGGAAGTATGAACAGGTTTTCGACGATAGACTTGAAGAGTGGTTACTGACAGGTCGAACTTCGACCAGAATATAAGGAGAAGATCGCCTTTACCTCTGGAACTGGAAATGGCTTGTGACAGTTTTGCATTATGTCTTTCGGACTTGTGCAACGCTCCTGCCACTTTTGAGCGCCTCATAGAGCGAGTATTTGTAGGACTACTAGGAGATGCATGTCCAGTATATTTCGATGACGTGATAGTTACGGGGCACAATTTCAAGGAACACCATAAAATCTGGAGAAGATATTCAAAAGATTCCGTGAGGCGAACCTAAAAATTAATACAAGGAAGTATGACTTTTTCAAGAAAGATTTTTGAGACACGTTATATCAGATAAACGTGTTCTAACTGATCCGGATAGGATAAAAGGTGTTCAAGAATGACCGAGACCGAAGTACAAAACGGACATGAGGATTTTTAGTTAGGATTCAGATTACGAACATGGGTTTTGGTAGAAATAAAATCCGCGTATAACTTTAAAATATGAATTTTATTGTAAATTTTAATGGAGGACACAACCGCTAACCAAACAAGTTGAAAACTGGACGGGAAGAAAAAAATGTTGCCAACAACTAAATCGAAATTACATACATAACACATTAATAATGTTACCATGTTTAATCACTGTTATATTATATGTTTGGTCTTAAACAAGTTTGTTCACTTAACTTAAAAGCTCGGCTCCATTTCTGGGTTACACCAACAAGGAAGAGCAGGAAGGTTTAAAGTAGACATGGACGCTAACAATACCGGAATCATAGGATATTGTCACTGGAGCAAGACTTCACACTAGCCAAATGGGACTTACTGTGTCACCCAACGTGAATCACTAGCTGTAGTAAAGAGTTTTCAACACCAAAACAAGTACTTGCTGTGTCGCGAGTTCACCATTCGAACCGACCATGCTTCTATAAGATGGCTACTTCGATTAAAAAACCCCGCAGGCCAGGTTGCAAGATGGATTGAACAGCTTCAAGAGTTCAACTTCGTAATAGAGCATCGCAACGGAAGAGTTCACTTAAATACAGACGCAATCATGACGACCATGCTCCAAAGAGTGCCGACACAAGTTAAAGCATAAATCAAAGAAAGAAAATAAAGTCATAAGGACACAGGAGCCAGATGAGTCTCGGAGTAAAGAACGAATAAGCCAAGCTCAGAAGGAGGATAAAGATCTCAATCTTATCATGTAGTGAAAAGTTAGAGGACAGAGACCACTGTGAAATGATGTGTCAGCGGCAAGCGCAATCACCAAAGCTTACTGCACTCAATAGGACAGTCTCATCCTAGAGAATGGAATGTTATACAGAAGAATTAAATAGATTCACTACACGAGAAGGAACAAACTCTACAGATGGTTATCCCCAAGAGTAAGGTGGTTTCGACTACAGTTTGTGCATGATGGGACAATCAGTGAAAACCTCGGTGTCAAGAAAACTTTTGTAAAATTACGAGAGTGTTTCATTAGGGTGGCGATGCCGGGAAGATGTCGAAGACTGGTACAGAAGATGTACGGTTTATGCCTCAATGAAAGGACCTCATCGTAGATCTAAGGGTAAGCTGCAATTGCACAATTTTGTAGCTCCTACGGAAAAAATAGCCATAAACGTCGCTGGGACATTTCCACAAACCGAAGATGGAAATAAATTTATCATAGTAGTTCAATACTACTTTAGTATTTAGCCGTAAGTGTTTGCAGCCCCAAATCAGGAGACGAAGATAGTGGCCAAGAAGCTCGTCGACGAGCCGACCAAAGCAGGAACTTCGAGTCAACGTCGTTCCAAGAGATGTAGTCTCTCCTAGGAATTAACAAGAAACGTACAGCATAAACACATCTGCAATCAGACGCCATGATAGCCAGATTCAACGAAACATAGGAGCATCACTTGGACAAAGTGGTTGAGGAACATCAGCGAAATTGAGACCGATGCATTCTACTGTTCACTGGATTTACTCCGGCTAAGGTCAACTTCGGAAGAAAAATGCATCTGTCTTTAGACTTTTTGACCCGTACTCCGCCTGATGCCTCGAAGCTTACTGCTGAATATGTATAAAAGTTGTTGGATGAGACACACGATCTCGTTCAGAAACAGTTCGAAAACCAGCGAGAGAGTGAAAACCCATTTCGATCGTGACGCACGAGCGTATGGTTTCGAGGAAGGAAATTTCGTATGACTACACGACTCGAAAAAAAATGGGAAGTTCTCCGAAACTACAAGCACGACAGGAAGGGCTATCCATATACAGTGGTCGCAAGGATTAACGACGTCACCCGTCGAATCAAACAGGGAAATAAGAATAACGGAAGAAAATTCACATAGGTTAACACCATATCATACACCATATTATAGAACATAATTAAGACAGGGGCAGTGTTACGAAGTTTCTTGAAGGGTCAACCGAAAAGAGGGAGGCGGTAGTGTTGTGTCGGCCGAAAATAATAGTGGCCATAAATAAAACCGAGATAATGATAATATATACCTCGAGCACTTTTTCTCGCCCTTATGCCTTGCACAAATGGGCGAATATTGCATATAAGGCCATCTTTACATGACGCGCTATTGTTCTATTGATTTCCAAGTATTATTATTGACTCGACTTGAAAGGTGTAGATAATTCTGTAAGCGGGCAGGGCTGCCCCCCAGTCATTCGGATCCCGAACACGAAAGCGAAGAATTCTGTATTTATGATGTGAAATACCTGCGAGCTACGAGAGTTACTGCAATTGTTGAAGTGCGGTAGGTAAAGTATGTATATGCGGGACTACTTAAGCGTTTTCAAGAACGGCGTGTATTCTGACGCATACATTAAAAAATATTATTTTTATATTACCCTTGAATATGTACATGTATTTTTTTAAATATTAATGTTGATAGGCTTTGTTATTGATATAAAGATTAAACTAATGCGGATGCCATTTTTAAACGTGCGGCTTAGGTTTTCTGAAGAAAAGCAAGCGCGAGTTCCTATTTATGTGTATATGCATAAATGTTTATTTGTATAAAGTAATGAACTTTTTGTATTTAATTTTCACATTTTCACTACCAGATTTTCAATTTCAATAAATTTTATTAAGTTGAAAATAGAAAGAGTAACAGATATTTGATTTAGTCATGGACACAAAAAAGTCAAGATGGTAATTTTTAAATGAAAATTCTACTGTTTAATAATAGTAATATAATAAAAATATATTTTATTTATTTATTTAATTATTCATATACACACATACTTTGCAAAGTGTAACATGAATTACTTTAAAAACGAACAATTTATTCCATTTGTCTTGTAAATATCTAAATCTAAAAGTTTTTTATGATATACTCAAAGTATTTACGTTTTCCAGCGCTTTGTCCAGAAATACCTAATTCCTTATTAAGGCGAGTGATGACAAAATTTTAAAAATAATCTCAATCATTACTATGATAAAGCACGACTGATAAACCAAGATGTAATTATATTATTATATTTTACTCTACGAACACAAAACATCACTCTCTATCACCAAAACAATAAGGTTAAGCTTTTAAGTAGTATGTTCATTAACACGTTGATCAATACCGACTTCCGGTTACAACCAGTTATAACCGGTCAAGTGAAGTGCCTAAATGGATGTAGTGCACTCCCCTGTGGTTAATAGATATTGGTGCTACATTCATTAATTAATGCACTTAGAGGATAATGGAATGGTGCTAAAATTGAATTGTTTTACCGTTAAATTTACACGGTAAAAAATATTTTAGCTTTCTATGGACTCACATAAATATTGAGACCGTTGAGTTTTTTATATCGTCATTTAGTTACATCACACCACAAATTTGTTTGAAGTTGTTTTATAGAGATATACATATTTGTTGTTTTTTGGACCAACCAATATGATCCCTAAGGTAATTGTAAAAGTTGGTCCTTAATCACTTACCTGGCTATCTACTGTTACAAAGTTCGCTTCCGGTGCCCCGCTAGACTCCATAATCCACTTATTATATACACAAAAATACAATTGATTATATTTAATATACTAATAATTACAATAAGTACGATTAATACTTCTGATATATGCAATATATCAACAATAAAATCTTACACTATATTTCATATTAAATATAAAATATAATTATTATTTATATAGGACATAATTATATATTACATTTCTAAAGTTAACTAGTATTCGATGTTATAAATACTGATGTCCGTCATCTTAAAACAGTCGTTGAGCTGAGGACATTCTGAAGGACGCTGCAACACTAATGCGTTTATTAATTTGCAATGAATTTTTTTTATTTTTATTTTAATAGCCGACAAACGAGCAGACGAGCCATCCGATGGTAAGTGGTAACCCTTGCCCATGGACATCAACAAAACCAATGGTATCACTGATGGGTTGTTGGCCAGGAAATGAGAAGGTAAGAAAGAGAGAATTGGCTCTCAAGCACCCAGCCGGAACACGACGAGTCGTTTGGCGGCTGACTCAATCAGGAGGGTGGTAGCTAGCCAGGCAGGCTTCACGGAAAGATAATAATACCACCAATAATATTAATGACATACTAATAATACTGATAATATAATCTTTACGCGAAGCCCTACCACCAAGAAGGCTGACTTCTGTCGCCTCTTACGACACCCTGATTTGCCAGCATGGGATTGGGGGAGTATTCTAGGCCGCCCCAATACGGCCAAAACTTTTATAACTTTTTTCTGCTTATATTTTTTATTTTATTTATATCTTATTTCTGCTACTTGAGCAAGTTCTGTTCGTTCTAGAAGGAAAGTGTTAAGTAAAAATGTAATAAGTTAGTTTCATTTTCATAGCCGTAATGTAAGATAGATGTCTTTGGTCTTTAGGGTTAAGGTAATCACTTGACATAAAGTTCGTGTGCTTATTCATATACTATGAAATGAAACAAAACAATTTAATATAATTATATTTATAAAACGTCATAGATTCATGTTATAATGAACGGACTAAGATAAGTGAATGTGAAGAGGCGGTGTAATATTCATGAAGTACTTTTTTAGAAACAGCCTCAGCTTTAAAGGAAAAATAGTATGATGCCACAAGATGTTCGGCTGAAACAAATCTTGTATGCGTAATACATAGGGTACATTTATTAATTATTACAAAAAATTCACCTTTTAAAAATATTATTCATCATCTTTTAGATTAAATCTACTTACGTTTTCGTGCAGGGCGTGGTTAAAAAATATAAACAGATGGCACTATCTTGTTTTTTGTGTCACACTGTTGAGATTTTTCATAGAATAGATAAATAGGATGCAAGCTTTTAATTTCTTCAAGCAAGCTATCAAGGTAAAGGTAAGCTCTAGTGATGTATGTACGTATGCATACTTATGTGAAAGTTTGTTTGCAGTATTTCGCAAGATGGAGGTTGGATGAGCATTGATTAAGGCAGTGTCATATTTTTATCAATCTCATAAATCTTTTGTTATATATTCTAATTTAATTTTTATTTATCTAAACATACAATTTTATTACAAACGTAAGATGATGTTCGCCTTAATAAACCAACGCATTTAAGATTATCTAGTTAATCTGCTTAAGAAGGCATAAAGAGCTACAATTAAGATGAAATCACCGATATTCGTCTTTAGAGGCGCATAGAAACATGACATGGTGGCATGGTGGCTTGTCGCTTTGATGGCAAGTAATACAGGAAGAGACGTATCCAATGGTCAGTTAAGCATAAAATAAAGGTCAATCAAAGGGCCAATTCACGAATGAAATGAATAAAAACGTTCGGTAAAAATAGCTGTGTTCACCTACCAAGTAATAAATATAAAATTAGACAGTTTTATATTTTCAATAAAAAAAAACATATAAATTACACAAGTAATTTAACTCGATGGGTGGTCTTATATACAAGAAGTCCATAGAACCTATTTTTACCTAATGGCTATCGATTGGTTTGGCAAAGAGAAGATAATAAAGGCAATAATATTTTTAAACAGATTTATATCGTAGTATAACTTAGGTGGTCCCTAGCTTTTAAAATCGGAAGAAGGCAATTTATATTGCTTAAATTCGACAAAGCTATCACATGAAGAGTTGTCATGCCGGAAATGAATTGATATAAATATATAATACGTGTACGCCCCGCTGTCTTCCCCGGGAGCTATTATATTTAGTTCTGGAATCTTACCTACTGCATCGTAGGGCCATCATTGCCATCATAGAGCCTCTCTTTGAAAACAAATATTAGGATAGCCTAATATAGTGTAATGCTATAAGCAAATTAAAGATTACAACAATAAAAGTACTTAATAATGTGGTTAATAACCCATGTTATATAATTATATAGTAAAACATGCAATAATTGCTTGGAACTGAGGCACCATATTATATTGAGCTTTATTAGAGGTATTTATTACTTTGAATACAATATGTTGGTAAGTTGTCAAATAAAGCAAAGGCTTATTATATTTAGTTCAATACCTATAAGTGTAAGTAAAAAGTTGAGCATCACTGTCTCGAGCACAAACAAAGAGAAACGGATCACAGTATACGTATCCCAAACAGAATTACCGTCTTTGAGAACAAAAAGTACCTCTAAGAAAATGGTATAAATGTTTTATTTTTCTTTCATTACGTATGCTATCTTGGGCCGGACAAAGGCAAAAGGAATACTTCACAAAGCAGTAAAACAACTTAATTCAAATCAGGACCCTGACAAACAAAGTTACCTGAATATAAATAAAAGAAGAATCTCGGTTTGTAACGTCAATATTTACTTGAGGTATTTTCTTTTACTTTGAAACTGACCGGGCAAAAGACATTTAATACCGCTGTAAGTTTAGTATTTCATTCGAAATATATTGTTCATAAGTTAGTTATATTTAATATTATTTATTTGCGAATACTTAATAACACCAGCTTTCATGATTTTAGAAGAATTTCGAATGACGCTGTTTTGATATTTATCAACTGAGGAATGTTCCTAACGTGTTTTTATTTAAACGGTTGGCATTAAAATTGAAACAGTCATTCTTCATGTCAGAAATAATTATTATCTTGATGATAGTGCATATTTCGAGAAATTGTTAAATAGTTTATACCTGTATCCAATTTCTCTCGGACCATCCGCCGAAGATGGTTAGTTTCCCATCTTTTTCAATCTTCTAATCAAGTGCTTTCGAAGAAGAAATGCTTTCTTATCATAAGTAGATTTCCCCAGGGCTAGTTGTGTGGTTTTTCAAGCAATTTCAAATCGGTTTAAATGAGCCCTTTAAAATTTTCACTGGATCTAAAGTACTTTAGATATTAGCACTGAGCAAAACATTTAGCAATAATTTTTACTTACCATCAAACCGGTAGTTTTTGTCACCCGTACTGAAAAAAACTTCTCTTTACATAAAAATATTGCACAACTTCTAAGGCCAAATCACGAATCAAATTGATATGACTCGGTTAAATAATACGGAACCAAATTAATTTAATCATTTGAAATGCATTCATTAAGTGTCTTGTTGAACAGTTCCGTAAATATAACGCAAGAAGCAGTTGGCCGGTGGTTTGCAATATCTTTCACAATAATGATACTTTAGATTGTGGATATCAAATGAATATTAAATATTAATATAAAAAAATATATATGTTGTAGAGTTAAATGGAATATCAAGTAAAAATGCTATACTTTATTTTGTTACCACGCTGTAAAATTATCTTCGAAAGAAAGTCGGAACTCCGTGTAACGTTCGCACTTCAACATTGCGTTCACTTCTATTGATGTACCATCACCATTATAACCGGTTGTTTTCCCACTGCTGGGTGCGGGACTCCTCTCACAATGAGATTAGTTAAGCCCATAGTCTGCCATGTTGGTCAATGCTTCACATACCTTTGACAACATTATGGAAAAATCTCAGATATGATGGCTTCCTCACGATATTTGCTTCACCGAACCACACTTGGTTCGGTACCACTGTACTTTGTAAAAAGCTACTCTTTCGAACTCGACTTTCACGTGCGGGAGACTGACTTTGAATATCTAACACAATAACTTTTCATAAATAAAGACTTAAAACTAACTAATATTACCGTAATATTAATTTTATTTATTTACGATTACCTACAGAAGCATAAAATAAAAAACAATAGTTTCATAACTATCACACTGGTAGCGAGAAAACAATTCATGCACGAATATTTATCGGTGTTTTAATAATAATGCTTTGCACAACTTCCAAGTGAAATATATTCTTTAAAGACATACTGTAATTAAAACGCAGTTTCGGAGATGTGCCGCAGGCTTAACAATTAAATTGAACAAAAACTACTGTCAGGTTTTTTGCCATTGTATATTATTTTAAATATGGTATTTCAGTGTCAAACTTTGTAAACGTCGTATAGTTGAATTATATAGCGGTATAGTGTTTGAAATGTTTTTGAATGCAATTAATAATCAAGATTGCTGATGTAGGTATAAATGAAAGAACAAAAGTTATGTTATGACAAATCTCCAATGAGAATTTAAAAATCTTGTAGAAGTCAGTCCCGAACAACGTAATTCAGCAACTCATAATAAGTCATAAGTAAGCCAAATTCTCCTGTTCATAGCTGCTGAACAAAGGATAAAGCAATGGTGATACTACCTTGTTATGATGGTCGCTGGGCCCCGTCGGCACAGTTTGGTTGCTGGGCCCACATTAATCCCGACGGTACGTCTTCATGGCGATAGGATTTTTAGACCGCCTGTCTAGCTTCTACTAGAATCGACTGTAAAATGTTTATTCCGTTTCTTTCTTAACTAGAACATGTGACGCGGTGCCTTTGGTGTTACAGATGTCCATAAATAATGGTGACCAAATCTGGTAAGCTGCCAACTCGTTTGTCGGCTATTGACATAAGAAAACGTAAGCCGACTGTCACATTAAAGCCTCACTGGGATTGAACTAGGAACTGGGGGAACAAGTGTCAGGATCGCCACAAAAGTACATTTGTCAATAGCATCCAAATGTACATATTAATAGCTACAGTATAACATTGTTATGTATTATGAAACAATAACAATACAAAAGAATTTGTATTCGTAATATGACTCTCACTGTACTAATAACATGAAGAATTAGATGATGATAAATACAGTTCACACACGGTCGATGCCCGGACCGAATTAAGAACTGTAGCATAGTATTGATGATGGCGTGTATTGAACAGCGGTAATCAATTTCGCGCATAACTTTTGCGGGAGAACGGAAGAGATTGCATTGTATTAATAAATTTTATGAACCAAGTACAGTTTGGGAGGCAATACTCTATCAATAATTAGTCTTCAGTTATATGCACAGATCTGCGCGCAATGCTGGGCTTTGTACGGTTCGACTCGTGTATTACCGTAACAGATAACAATTGCCAGATATGTTTGTCGCGTCGAAACTTTCAAACATATCGTCATATTTAAACTGAATTCATCTACATTGTTACACTATTAACTGGTTTCAATGTAGTCTTTGACTTGAAATACAATAACCAAGTCGATTTGATATTTCTAAATGACCAAAAAGTAATGTAATAATTATTTTTGTGAATTGTAACAATTCGCGTAGTTTTTATAAGTCATTTGTATATTATTACTACTGCGAATACTAACCTAGGAGACCTTGCTCCCGCTACCCGCTATCACTATATCGACGTCCGGAAATGATCACTTACAGACGCTCACGATATATTAAGGCGCTAATGTGAGCCGTTTAACGAGGGCAGATATTTCCTTAATTATCTTCGGGATGGATCACCATTTTTATTTGTTAGCCTAATGAAATGCGTTCCTTTCCTTTCTCACGAATATGTTTTTGTATGAGAGAAAGGTTGTTATAACTTTTGTATTTAATGCGTGATTTTACTTTTTCATTAAATTAATTACTATAAGTAATAAGTACTATTTGTACTGTTAATTTAAAAATAATTTAAAGAAGAGGTAGTTATAGTGCAGTACAATTACAGTTACAGCACGGTTACAGTTTGGTTACAGCACGGTCACAGTACGGTTACAGAACGGTTACAGTACAGTTACAGTACAGATACAGTTTTTGTTCGTTTTTTTATGGTTTAAAAATCAGTTTTTAAATTCTGTCTCTAGAATTACGCCAACCAAAATGTAATGGGATTTCGCTGTGCTGCCTAAATCTCGAGGGTTCTTAGTAGTCTAACGTTGTAACTGTGGCATGCCAATTGTGCTTAGCTCAGGTAATCCTATTCGGTGATTGGTTGTAGATATGATTTACAATAGTACTTGATATGACAAATAATTGTGACGAAATACAATTGATAAGTTGGTATAAAATTTCTTTTAAATATACACACGTAATATTGACATAAACACTTCTCAAAATAAATAAATAAATACACGATTTTCAATGTTATATTACAAACTGTATGAATAACACCATAATAAAAGTTATATAATGTATGTAATAGCGTGTACATAAAAAAAAAATATTTTTGTTTACTACATTTTATTATTTTCATGACCACTACCTAAATATACGCAAATGTGAATACGAAATTTCACTATGTACCATTTCTGTATTTCGCACAAAAGTTAGAGAACAGTCGCTAATATTTCTGCTCTTCATTAATCGTTATACATATCTGCCTTGGAGCACATTGCTGACAAATATGCAAGACTTTGTCAATAACGAAGAATCGCTCGTTTTCATTTTGGGGAGTGTGCATAGGAATTGTACGAAATAATTCCCTCATCGTCATTCCTCCATCGAACAACACGACGTACGGCAAGTATCCATCCTTATGTCGTGAACATCCCGCCTGGGCGGACATCGCCATTCGCGTTGTCATTCGTTATGCGCTCTGCAAAGGAGCACAATAGCTTGCCACCCGCGTCTGTGTTCCCGGAGTCTTTAAGAAGAGATTGAATAGGCTTTATAAGTTAGTGTGTTGAACGTCTTAGACCTTGTTAGCACTTACCATCAGGTGAGATTATGGTCAAGCATTACTTTTTTTTTATTTTTGAAAAAAAAAACTTAAAATACTAAGAAAATATATTTGAATACTTTGAATTTAATAGGTGACATATTTTGAATTTTAACGAATTTTTTATTACTTTTCAAATTCAAAATCCTTTTATTATATAGGTATTCAGCAAATACATTTATGAACATCATTTTTTTGCTTCTACCACCGTTTCGAAATGGTGCTTTAACAATGAGGTGAAGAAACGGCGAAAGAAACTCCTCAGCACATCTTTAGTTATTGACCTCAAAACGTTATCTTGCGTTTTGGAAAGATTACCACAAAGCACGTACATTTCGAGAACCCTCTTAAAGCCCATTGACTTAGGATATAAACAACATGGAAATAGTTGAAATAACGAAAAAGGAAACTCTCTTTGATGCTAGGGTGACTAAAAACATAAAGCGAACTGAGACTGTCTACTTCATTACTGGAAATAATTTTAGATAAACCAGTAGAAAAAGATTATCAAATAAGAAATGAGAATTACACGTTATCTTTATATTTATAAGAAGCAACGTTTTAATTAATTTCTAAAAAAATATAAAAAGACACCAAGTAAGTAAACGCGTTTTCTATATTTATTTTAAGTATCATGAACTATATTCATCGGTATAATAAATGTAACTCAGCATATAATCGCTGGTATACTACTAACCGAAATAAAAGCTGACGCTGGAAGTATAGGAAAATAGTTAGCGGAATAGTCAAAGTAAACTTTCAATAAATTTAGGACATGTCTCGATAAGAAACACTTAACCTTGCGACTCCTCACGACACGTATTCAACAGGTCAGTTCCATCCATTACCAAAGGTTTTTATTACTTTTTCCACTGAAATTAAAAGAGATTTGTAAGGATTTGTAATAGCTCGTGTGCCACTACTCGTTGCGGCGTCAGCTGAACTACTTGATATTATTATTAACTCTTCAAATTACTGTTGTAACATCTAAGTGTGCAACTTTAAAGTCACAATAATATGTTATGTAACTTTTCATACAAAACTTCGGTGAGTTAAAGGCGCTAGAAGCAACATCGAGATTTATCCAAAAGAATGTCACAAGCCTTGGGACGTTAGCGCCGATCTTCAGTGAATTTTCATTTCGACAGATCTTGTTTTACAGCGAACTTTTTCTGTTTAATATTCAACTTTTTTTTGCAAACTTTTATTTCAGTTCGTTTGTGAATTAATGACAGCTGGCGTTATACATATATATATATATATATATTATAAACTACACAGATTAATGCTTTTCAAAACTTTTGCATCTACATTTAAATAGGCAAAGCAAATAAATTCAGTATCTTTTCCTCCTCCGGACCTTTAGGGTTATCAATAAAATATGTTAGAAACGGACTATCGGTTAATGGTTACGGTCGAATTTCGACTACTAGTTGAACATTAGTTTATTTTAATGCACGTACAAAAGGCATCATTAACGTTTTAACGGACAGGAAGCTGAGAATCCATTTACGCTGACCCCTCACAAAGCTTCCGGGGCTTCCAAAAATCTATAGAGACCACTGATATTTCGGTGGATTATTTCAGAGTTAACAGCCGTAATCTAAGATGTTTTTATACTGGCTTAGCGATTACATAACTTCGCTCAACGCGCAACATAAACATGTGGGTTCCATTCAAAATATATTGCGGATTTCTCATTGTTGTTCTAAATATTCACATGTAGGTTGTTTTATCCCTCCTACCTATGCGTACGTGATTCAAATACTGAAATCCTAATATTCAGAAATAGTAACCGCACCCGAAAAAAATATTACTCGGTAGTATCAGGCGTTTTTTTTAATTTTATTTGTTATTTAAAACGTTCTCCTTGAAGAATTGTATCTATTAGTAAGACTACACGAATATTAATGTAGTAGTTTCCAAGATTATTACATTCAAACGATCAGACAGATATTTTGTTTTATACAGTACAGTTATTTGTTCCTAACAAAAGTTGCATTCAAAAGAAAGGACCATAAATACCTTAATAAGGTAAATAATTTGAGGAACATATTCAGGACAATAATTTGAGGATTCAGCAATGTTTATCTCTCTGTATATTTAATTATATTTCACACATGATCACGTTCCATCGTCGAGATTTTTTTAGCTATTCCGAATAATAACAGAAAGTTTAATGCTGAACAGTTCTTTAAAAATACCTAATTCAAACTCATTTTACATAACATCTACACTTTTCTTTTCTTTAATAACACAACACACACGCTGCCACACTAGTATTCTCTGTTGCCGTTAGCAAGGACATACATAAAGGAGCTATATTCATATTGATTTTATAACATTTACCCTTTTCTTTTAGATTACTTATATAAAGATCATTTCTAATCAATTGAGAATCTGTCTTGAGCCACTTCATTGTTCCCAACGCATCCTCAAGTTACTTAAATGTTTCGTAGCATAAAGCCCGTGTTTTATATCAATAAGCCTAGGTCTAGTTGCCCACACTCGGGAATAATGTGCCTTTCAGATGGTACAAGAATTGTTCAAAAAAGTGCCGTGGTCCCGGAAAAACACAAATTCAAAAAAATTAAAATAAAAAATAGGTGATAAGGTGACTTCCTAATTATTTTAAATATATAATAGAATAATTGTATTAGGTATCCCTTTGTTTCTTTTGTATTTGTCTACTTAATATAAAAATCCTATCAGCAAATACAAAAAGATTAGGGAAGTACGGAAAATATTCATACTTTTTTTTTTATTGTTAAGAAATCTAATAAGCCGTATAGTAACCAAGACAAGGTAAAATTCTTTTTGTTCCCTCCAACATCAAAAAATATTTTGAATGTAATGGTCCTTCGAGTCAGATGACTTTTTATTTTTAAGAGAAAAATTATTATAACCTCAACACGTTACGTGTATTAATAAAATATAAATACATACAGAATATTACGGAGATTTATCAGATGTGAAGATTTTTACTTAACATTTTTCATCTTGATAAAAACTCATTAACGTTACGCACATACTTTCGTAAAATTAGATGCCCACTGTGTACAAACATATACCTCTAAGCTAGTAAAATACTTAAAAGTCTAGGCTTTATAGCCACTAACGCGTTCACTTCAGATTATGGTGAGTAGAATTCCATTTCAATCGATTCCCCAAAGATACCGAGAACTTTCAAAATATTTTCCCAATAATACAAAAATTCACAAATACAAAATACATATTTTTTAACACATTCCCTGGAAATATTATATTGTTATTCGAAAAATTCATATGTGGGGTATTTTGACTCCACCCTAAAACGTGATTCGTATACTAAATAATAATAACTTACTCCCGTCTGAAGTTACTTCCGGGTACGGCTATATTTTTCCGTGCCCATTGATATATCCGACTCAAAGATACAGTACTGGATCAAAATAGGAACTGAGCAGACACGATTTCTTAAAAAATTGGTTTTAATCCAAAGAGTGCTCTCCGAATGTGTAACGAAATAAAATGAAATAATTTATTTTTTCTAGATAAATCATTTATAGTTTGCTTGGTATTAATAATGCAAGTTAAGGAAAACTATAGTTCGCTAATATTTATCAATTACGCCGGTAAATTGTAAAAAAAAACCTGGTTGCATTCATCTCAGGTTTCTATTTAATGTTTTCAAAATGTATGAAATTCTAGTAGTAATTTAATCCTCTATTACTATGTTGCAATAACACGAACAATAATTGTTACCACAAACCCTAATATTGCCCGAATATTAAAGTTGTTTTTATCGCGAATCCATTAAAAAGCTTAGATAATTCATCATTTCTTGTAATAAATTTAAGTAATGAACACCCAAGCCGTGACAAAAACATTAATCTCTTACATAAATATCCTGCGCTTGAACCCGGAAACTCTCGGCATGCTACCTCGATCACAGGGTTGTCAAACTTATTCCTTATCTTGGAAATCAACAAAATTAATAGCCCATATATTACTAAAGGACAAAAATAACGGCACTTTAAAAATTATTTGGGTAATAAAATGTTACTCTGTCATAAAGCTATGATTTTATTATTAGTCATTAAATTTCAATTATACACTTAACCAAAGTGATAATAATATTCAATTATTTGAACTCGTCTCGTTAATTAAGTAGCATTAATTTATATCCTATACATATACAAACAGCTATTTACGTATTCAATTTACCTACTTAACTGATTAAGGTAACAGCCACACAGTATATTACCATTATAGGTACGATGATTTGTAGCTATGATAGAATCCGACAGATGGTGTTGTAAGTTACATAAATTCTATCTATACATATAATAAAATTCTAACTGATCGCTTTCTGTACATGAACGATATATGAGAAAAAATATAATTAGGGGCCTTTATTAACGCAATAGAACACAAAACAAAAGTTGTTACAATTTTTGTCTGTTTGTCTGTGAGTTTGTTCGCGCTAATCTCAGAAACGGCCTGACCGATTTCGTTCTGGTTTTTACTAATATATTTCAGTAAGCGTCACTTAATACTTAAAGTTTGTTTCATTACAATCCGTCCATAAATAAAAAAGTTATAAATTAATTTTAAATAATGCGGGTACCATTTCTTAGCGTAAGGCGTAGTTTTCCCGAAACGAAGCGAGGGCAGTTTGCTAGTATTCAAATATAAAACATAACATTATCTACCGGATCAACCAGTTCGCTAAGTTATCTATGTATATTCTATTAATGATGCTACTTGATAATGTTAATACTTGTACAACAATCGCACGCGATGGTAAGTGGTGATAGTCTAAGATGTTGAATGCACTCAGTTATTCACTCTCCTCTGGAAGACTTCCACATCACAAGTGATCGGGAACACCTTATACATTATGGATTGTATTTGGATATATGTATGGACGTCGCGTCACTGAAACAATTTTACTACCAATAAACAATCTTCTCTATGATATCTCTATGTTATATGTCGTCTTAGAAGCTTATTTTAAAGTCAATTTATAACTTAAAAACTGCCATAAACATCGAAACTGGTTGGATACAAACGGAGTTATACCTTTATACACGTATCTCCACCGTGGCATTGTGAGTACTCTCGTACAATAGGACGACTCTGGTCGAAGTATTTAAATTCTTGCGGCCGAAGCCGCTTCAAACATCTGGTTACTTGATATAACTTTACATTGCCTTGCATACGATGTCCTGAAGGCGCCTCACATTTAAGTGTCCACGTTTATGACATTTGTATGGAGACGTTTTATGATCTGTCCATACAAGTTTGCGTACCTTGTTTGAATATAATACTAGTTTAATAATACGAGAGATTAAATTGAGTTGTACATTTAGTGTATTGTACCAATGTTTTTTGTAGATAGAGGAAAGCCCATGCATAAAGTTTTGTGTATTGCTGTTTTTATGGTTGTTGATTGCATACAAAAAAATTATAATAACTACAACATATACTTCATAGTATCTCTTATGAAGAGGTGGGTGTTTTGAATTCTGTAAATGTAGTTACAATAAGTTAGTCTCCTATTAATTAGTTATGTGGACCTGTCTACTTTTCTAGCCGACGTGGTATTACAATCGTTCAAAATACAACTTTTTGCTTTGTCTTATATATCAATGTAAAATGTTTATTATAATAATCTTTAAAAATGCCGCGAACAAGAGTATAATAAATTTAACATTTATTTTACTGTGC
>PDGT01000002.1:8106142-8174091 GCA_003671415.1 Megathymus violae
CCCCCTATCGTTTAATTTTTTATCTAGTATTATATTGTTATAGGTTGTCTAGAAGGGATCGGGATTAAATATATTTTTTAGTTCATATATTACAAGATATTTATGTATCTAATATTTTTGTTTTAACTATTCGTAAAAAACAATTGTCCCAAAGAACAAATTCCCTGTGTGTGGTTTCTGTATGCTGTTTTTCTTTTTATCTATGATTCCTATGTTACGTTTATAGACATAACATGTTTAGTAGTCTCGCGTGCATCACTACACTTTGTACTGCTGTAATCATTAGGTACTCCACTGTTCAAAAAGCATTAGAAGTATAGTTAGCATAATTTGAACATCTGTTACCCTGATAACACAGTAACCTAAACGTAGTAACTTAACGTAGTAATAACAGTGCACAAGTGACTCAACTTTGACTAATTTTTTTTACATAAAATACATTAATGCTTGCAAACAATTCCACCTTTGGTAAATGGTGATGACGTGGAAGATGTTGGACGCATTAATTTTTAAAAGGCTATTCACTCTCCTCTTAAAGACTCCCACATCGTAAGTAGGCGGGAACACCGACGCGGGCAAGTATATACATATGTATTACGTATTACTACTGGTAACATTGTATTACGTAAAATGTAAATTTTTCCTTTGTATATCCTTTATCAATTTTACGCGCTATGAATTTCTATGTTTTTCCAGGATGATGTGTTTAGAGATACAGTCTCCTAAAAATCACATCTTGACCCAATCATTACGAGGTTAATCACAGTACAATAACCATAATAATCCATTGCAAAATTTTTAAATTTTCGTATGCTCATAACTCACTGTACAAAAATTACCACATTCAAACCCATTCCAACTTCATTACGCAAAGTTCGACGAGTGTACAGTGAGATCGAAATCGTACACTTCCGATAAAATCCGTGCACGTAATAAAATAATATTCGTGAACCCGATCTTGTGAGAAGCCTTTCATTTTGTGCCGCTGCTTATTTTATTTTTAGTGATACCTGAACCACGAGTAACTAGCGGTTAGTTGGCTAGGATGGAAGCGGTCTCGTTGTTCTACAACTAATCATAATTAATAAATAATTTTTTTTCTATAATTGTCAGTGGAAAAATATCATCATTTAATAACCGAGATGTAAAGTTTCTTCTTGAGACTTTCCCTTTGGTTGGTTTTGTTAATTAAGCAAATTTGATGAAAAAATACCACCCCTCAGGTTGAAAATAAGGAGATAAAACGAAGAAATTCGCCTTCTTCCAATGGAACTCCGTCTTTTTGTTGATATGTTTATATTAAAGGTATTTTTTCACAATTTATATTTTATAACGTATTCATAGGTTTTACTTTTGTTTCACAATATTGAAGCTGTAGTACGACGTGATTTACGAATGTACAACATTAAGCTATTGATATTTTTTTGTTTATTTACAAGACCTCCGAAATAATACGTACCAATAGAATCGGTAAGATGAATTGTTAAAAACACTATTCATATTGTATAATAGTATGTAAGTCAAAAATCTATTAAAAGTCATCAAATATATATGTGTAAATTAAGCCGACGCTATACTAACAGCCTGAACGAAACGGAAGCTCGCGCCCAATTCAAGTCCCGCACCCAACAATCAACGTGTAACACAGGCTCGAACTTGGTCACCGTTAATCATAGAACTAATTTTAAACTTACATGTTACAACGAGTATTTCAGTAAAAAACATACGTTTTGGTTATTGTTCTGTCTATATATAATTAATAAATTCAAACGGTTCGGTTCGGTTCGCGCAGAAGTAGTAATGGGGACGGGTTGCTATTGAAGATCGCTATGTTCTTGGCGGTTCAATTCAATATAACGGTATTTTTTATGGCTTTAATCGAGTGGCTCATCAGGTCGTTTGCTGGATGTCGTCTTATGTGCTGTATTGGGGCGGCCTAGAATATTGACACATATAATATGTAATTGTATGTCGCATTGAATATACCATTAACACATTAATATTATTATTGGTATTATTATCTTTTCGTAAAGCCTTCATGGCTAGCTACCATCCCCCTGCTTAAGTCAGCCGCCAAACGACTAGTCATGTTCCGATTGGGGGCTCGAGAGCCAGTACATTCTTTCTTTCTTCTTCTTTCTCGGCCGACAAAACATTAGTGACGCCTTTGGTGTTACTAATATCCATGGGCGACGATGGCCACTTACCATCGGGTGGCACGTCTGCTCGTTTGTCGACTGTTTACATAAAAAGAAAGTGTTCATATAAAATATATATAATAATGTCTGCAAACACAAAATTCTAAAATTATTTATTTTTAGCATTCTCTTTTATGAACACGGGTTTTAAACACTTTATGTAATATTTACATGTAACTATACATATACGAAGGTAATAAAATCTTTTAATATTATTGTCGTTGGTATATTTTCAGACATATAATTTAAAAGAAAAAATATACAAAGGTGAAGAGATGATCAAAAAAGAAAAAATATAAATTTTTAGGGCATTTAGTTTAATATTGTAAGGTATAATTGTTGGTTTAAAAATTAAAAAGATTATAGTTAATTATCAATTTTACTTGCTTATTTAGATAATAAACAAAAGATAAGGAACAAAGGGTTGGAGTGTACTGTGCCTTTGAAGATAACTCCAATTAAGCGTTCAAAGTTTTGTGCGATAATTCCAAATTCGTACTCTTCGTTATTAAATTAATTATCTTAATAAGTTACCTAAATAATTAACCAGCATTTTATATACAGAAAAGTTAACTTTCGGAAATGAGAAGTTGCTTTTAAGAGATCACTGCTGCACACGCCCGTAACATCAAAGTCACAGAGGCGTCGCCGGTCTAGATTGAAACGGGGAAAACGCTTATTACCAACTTCCTGACACTGCAACAGGAACACGCTAAAATATTATACGGTTTATTTCAAAAGAAAGGTAGTAGACCCATATGCAAGTAAGGACCCTATACTAATTTTCAATCAGATATTACGTTTGAAATAATCAGCCTCAAAAGTTGCACCCGAAGAAAAAATTAACTTAATTTGGCTTCATCACAAACGTTGTGCGAGAAAAGAAAATTTGAAAGAGCACACTTTTATAATCATTCAACATCATTTAAGAAATAGATTTTATGTTCAAATTTGCAGTATAATTTCTCATATATATGAACGATATAATGTTCTTTTGAAAAATAAATAATTATCATCGATCTCAAACAGTTATAAATGGTGTTCATCAAGCATTTTGTAATTTTTTCAACGTTTTCCCCGTACCTAAATATTCCTCGTGGATAATTTTAGTTGTAAAATGTTCGCGAAATTCCATGCAATTGTTTTGAGATTACCGCGTTCACATTTAACGTTATTAAATTCATTATTTCAAACCAATTCCTTTGGCATCACTGGAAGCCAATATCACGGGTTTGATGAAAATGCTCCTTGAAAGCGAACTACCGCTTTATTAAGCGCCAGTGTTCTTGAAATGTGGTAGAAAACCTCAAGAAATTCCTGGAATTTGTTATGAGAAGAAATTGGCTTAAACTAACAAAAAACAATTTGGGCGGAACGGTTTGGGGCCGTGTTTTCTCGATTATTAAATGTGTGGATGGAATTTATCAAATATAGCTCGATAAATACAATATTCAATGTTCTCATTTTCGCTCGAATTTTGGTACATGATAGATTATAAACCGAGCAGAGGTAGCCTACACTGGAGAGTCGAACGCGAACTCTTCACGTACCTATTATTTTTCAAATGATGTGAATCAATTATTATTAATTAATTACCACTTAATTTGATGAAGAAAAACCTCGGAAGGAAAACTGTTTGGCTGAGAGTTCTATATTACATATTTACATATTATATTACATATTACATATTTATTACAAAGGTATTTGAAGTGTGCTAATGCACTTGGCCAGCATGGTAGACTATGGTCTTAACCGCACTAATTTTAAGAAGAGACCTGAGCCCAGCAGTGGGACAATACAATTGTATTACTAATTAGTAAGGATGACGATGAACCCATAGCTACCCTACTGGCCTTGATTCCTCTCTAACATCAAGGGTTTTTATAGCTCTTCTCATAGAATGTGTGAATTTAAAGCCATTACTACGCTGGCTTAGAGACTGATTGGGTGAATTCACACACCTTTGGAAAACCCGATCTAAGCATACAGGCTTTCTCACGATATTTTCCTATACCAAAGTAAGCGCTATTTCTAATACATTACAAATAAAACTGCAAATAATAAATAAGTAATTTACAATGTCTATTTTAATAATGACTCTATCTATGAACTTTCTTTCTATTACTATTTGCAAAACCTACTTAAAAACTCATCAATGCTAGCAAGGTTTGCGCAGAGAAATCGTTGTGATTACAAGATTACGTTCTTTTAACATCTGGTATGTAAACATTGCTTTGGTTATTTTTATTCACTTTTCCCTTGATCTGGTTTATTTCTGGGGATTAAGTTTCATTTTTGTTTGCGATAATCATGAATACGGAATTTTTCGAGACATTAGCAGAGAGAAGTCGGAGATCATATATATGTAGATAGAGTCAGTACCTTTTGTATACGTTAATATCTTCGAGTAGAGCTCAATAGAAATATGACTATATTAATAATCGTCAACTAAAAGAGACAGAGTGTATAATCAACTTATTATTGCTTCAAATATCCAACTAGGTGTAAAGTGTAAATCCTTTTATCATGACCAAAAAAAATAATGATTCAATGTTCGTAGATAAATTTTATAGGAACCAGATAATAAAACTTCCAATCAATCATTAAGTCGATCTGTTATTGAATAATAAAAGATCAATCTTTTAATGATTGGATTAATGATGTTTAGTATTGAGTGTGAAGTTGCTTTGAAGTTTCCATTAGAGCGTTATATTATAATTTATCAGCTGCATCGATCTCCTTTCTTATAGTTCTTAACCTTGATATATTTCAGATGCTTTATAAGGTGGACAAAAGTGGTGACTGATATGGCAGGCTAGATCTCTTAAACCGTAGAAGACACCAAGATTCCTCTTTGTATACTACCAACTTTATAAAGGAACCTGTTTAACTATTGGATTTAGTGCTCACATCACCGTGTCATAATAATAGTCACATATACGGAAAGTGTGGAATGATCTTTCTGATGAGGTATAGAAAGAGTTCACGTCCAGAATCTGCGTTGCTTTGACGACTTTTATTATATTGCCCTCTATATCTCTCTCTTGTTATTCTTCCCTTTGAAGTATCACTATTGTTAGCAGCAAAGTGACGTCACATCCGTTAAGAGGAGGGGATGGCGGAGAGTCACCGCCAAGCACATATATAAGACGATGAGCGCTCGTCTGGGGACACTTATATTTGTGGTGAACGTTTTAAGGGGAAACTCTGCCCGTTTGAATAGTCAATTCTGTTTCGTCTTATATTTGTTTAGAATTTATTTACAACAGTCTGCTTGATTTTCTATTTCGTGATTTATAAATTTCACCATTTAAAATACTCGTGATCTTAATGAATTTCTTATTTTTATTTATTTAGTCTCGTTTTTTGCTAAGACTATAAAAATTTAAGAGCATCCATCCATATCAATAACACTATTAATACCTCATAAATTATTGCGTACTTAAAGTACTTAAAGCTGTGAAATAATAATTGTACACAAGAAAATCATGTGCTATAAGGGTATATTTACCGGTTTTTGTTACTTTTAGGCCAATAATGCATAGAATTCGCCTTGATGGCGTGTTCTTTGTTGATTTATGTATGCCTCGGAGCTTTAACAATACCATGAATTTTTTAATGTGTACTAAAAAAAACCTTATGCCTTTTAACATTTACAAAGTGTCTGAAATCGGCCACAAATTCTTAACTACTTATGGAAATTTAAGAATGGCAGTCCTTGGTTAAGTCATGCACATTGCATGGATCAAACCCCTACCTACTATTTTAATGCCGAACTCGCTTCTAATTAAATGTTCAGGCTAACGGAAATGTGGGCAATCGCTTGTGCATTATGAGTGGCTTAATTATATTTTGATCTACATCAGAGATCATTATGGTAACTTTTGGTTATTTACAACGACGTGTATTAATTACGACATGTCGTAGGGTATAAAGACAACATTTTATGTCATATATTTCATATTATTGTATACAATATTTTTAATGAATGCAAAAAACTATTTGATTCCAAAAAAAGAATTGAACTTTTTGGGCGTCTTGTTGTCTTAGATAGAAGTGGTGAAATTGTGTGTAGCTACCTGGCTCTCTCAGTTTACAACTTAAACGTGTTAATGCCCCCTAGGAAAGTAGGTTGGGGAGTCTCTTGTACACTATATATTGTCTGAATGACAATAAAAATACCTATACCACTTCAATAGTAACTTTGGGACCAAAATTGGTGGTGAATAAGCTAGTACTCTCCAACCTATGTATCTGTTGGATTTCTTGTTTTTTATGTTGGTCAATAGAGTACATCCGAAGCGTAAGATTAAACTACTTATACTCTGATAAATTTATGTATCTAAAAACTGCCAATATGATTAAATTATGTTAAAGATGTATTACTGTTAAAGACAGAATTCGAATATTTCAGTTGTAAGTATCGACCTCACAACATTAGGAAAAAAAAATTACTAAAGCCTCGGCGTCGCACGAATGTACCTGGGGCTAATTAGAAAATAAGAAGAGCATTTAACAAAAAGTATCAAGTGTGTTTATTTATCCCGAAAATCTTTTTTTAAATATAGTCAAACTGACATTCTCATTTTTATTCACTGAAGAAATTTCACCTCAAAAAATCAATTAAATCGGCATAGCTGTTCTCTTGCGATGATCTTTCACACATGTGACAATAGATTTGTACCTACATATATATACATTTGATATACCTATCAAAACATTAATTCAATTATTAATTTAATAATATTAGAGTCGTATATCGTATCGAGGTCGTAAATAATAACGAAGCAGTTTTAATTATATTTTGATCTGTATTTCGGATCATTAGTTTCAAGATTGATTTCATTGTCGGGCAATATGGTTTTGACAGCCGCTATCAATTAAAAATCGTTTTGGTTTTTCTAATATCGAGTTTCTTAGTAAGTATATAAACTTACCGCAATATTATTGTTACAATAGTCTCTGTGAAGGGATTATAATATTGTCTTACGTGTTAAAATACAACATATATTTTTTTAAACGATATTCAATTTCTATATTGCTTTTTATACAGAATGTAATCGTTGAATGTCCCCTCAGTATTGTGAGCTTGTCTACCGGAAGGTTTCGGAGTCGATTCGTGGTAGATATTAATGTGTCAGATACTTTTGTTCGTGGAACTTGGATATACATGATATATAAAATCTGCATGTTAATGCCACGTGACGTGGAAAATCCTAGTGGGAGGGTCCGATAGAAGCCGTGTCCAAATCCGAGATAAGCGTTAAAAATATATATTTTGATGTACCTCCAAGAAATACTATCTACTAACTAGACTGAAGGTAGTAAGAAAGAATGCGAAAAACAAAATATTTAGTTTTATGTAGTTAAACCGAAAAAAGTTTGAAATTTAATTGGCCTATTATATCATGTAATATTTTTGTATACCTAATAAAATTATACTTGAAATCGAAAGAATACTTTAAACGGTAAGTAAATCTGTCCCCGGGGGACAATAATTTTCGTCTTTCATTCTTACACGGTAATTTGTAGCCTTAATTAAGCAGGCGTCTTTTTGGTTTGCCAGAAGTTTTAGATCAAACAATATAAGCAATAAAACTCTTATCTTTTGAAGCTCCGAGGTCCCCTTCCCTTGGTTACATTACGTAGATGAAACAGAAATAAATTAACTTCCAGCCTATCATATCTCTAGCAGCGACCAAATTATCAAGCATTGTGTCCTATAGCATAACTAGACACAGCAACGCAGTGTCAACTAATCTTCGAGGTCGGAGGAAAAATGTATTGATATTTATGTAATGTTATTGAAACGTAACTTAGGTCTCATCATCCTCGTTGAATAATAAAGAGCTGTTTTCAATATTTCTAAACGTCAATTTATTGTCGAGGCGTGTCAAAGGTAGTTCCCGTGGCATACATTGTTCTCATAAGGTTACTTGTTTGGCAGACCTATAAATAATTCCCATGGTAAAGCAAAAGTAGTTTTAAATGTCAGTTGGATGTCATTTGCATTGTATATTACAGATTGAAAGTCGTTTGGCAACGTAGGCCGGTGAATTTGAATTTTACCTTTGACTCGCTCGAAAGCAAATTATTTTTAACAAAATCCAAAACGTGGTCTTATTATTATATTAATTCAATTAGGCCTTTTCAACTAGACATAGTTTCTGATTTGTTTCCTCTCAACTAAACGATACGAGTAATGTACATTATTGTGATTGAAATAAGTCTTGTTAGCAAATTTCAAAATGTTACCTGCAACATTTTTATTTATTTGTGTAACAGCTTAATACAACTTTTCAATTTTACAAAATTCCACCAAATTGCAGCACTGTTTGTCGGCTGTTTAGTCTTCGTGAATACATCTATAATCTACATACAAATATAATTTTAATATAAGGAGGTTAGCATCTATAATCTTATTTTAATATAAATATCTATGTGTGTTTGTAGGAATGTAATTATAGATGTGTGTGTAAATATACATTTTATAGCTAAGAAATAAATATTACAATAATTTATTAGCATACCAACACAAAGGTACGCGAAAATTTGACAATGAAATTCAACGAAGAAAACGAGCCTCCGAGTGTGCGACTGTGATTGTAGACGAGTGTTGAAGTTTGTTTGTTAATAATATAATAAAGCTTTTGTCGAATTATCAACATAATTAATAATTTTCCCGTACTCGTGAATCCTAACATGTAACAATATCTTCTTGCAACTTTGTAAGTAACAATTTCTTTACGACAACAATTGTCTGAAATATTTTTGGTTGGTACGGGATTTTAATTTAAAAAAGTTTTATTTAATTGACAGTTAAGATGCATTTACGCTTTTGAATTTTAAAAATGATAATAACACAGGGTGGACGTCGTATAGTTTCTACGCTAATATCATTATTTATTTATACTTCATAGCATTCACCTAATATTAATGGCAAGACTAATGCCTATTGGCATTTTCTATAAGCCAACCCGAAGTTACGGGAGGCGTGACGGAAAAATGGTATGAACTTAAAAGATTAAATTTATAAAATAATATATCTGCAAAACATACATACAATTTTACATATTTCTATTATTTTTATTTCTGATAATTCTTATCGTTGCGCCGCAATCTTTAATGTCCCCTCCTATGTGCCACAATTTCCGAATCCACTGTTCAAAACATATATTACAGAGCTAGCCTTGGACACCACTCACTACTACCTAGGTTACGTAGATTGTATAATGAATTGATTTCCAGGAATCCTGTGGTTTGTGTCGGTGATAGTTTAATTTATTTATATGTCAACATTATTCAAACACTCGAATGTAGAACACAATAGCAATGCCGCAAGGCTGCAGTAATATCCTTTCTGCATTAAGTTATCATACTAGTATGGTATACGAGGACATTTCATGTAATTACTAACCTGTAATTATCATTATGTGTACTAATTATAATACTTATACGCTGTTGTTAACTTTCGTTTCGTTCTGTTGGTGGTACCCAAATAAATAAATAATCGTACGATATCAAGTTAAAATTTAGATTGAAAGTATATCCAGCCGACGTAAAGTAACGTATGTAAAAACTATTAACGCTTGGTAAAAACTATTAATAAAATATTAAGTACCTTTTTAAGATTAATTACGTAGTCAAGCTGGCTACCACGCTTGGAACTTTAAGCGACTCCCTACATCGCTCGCGTTTATCCTTATCATTGAAAAAGTGTTATGCGAACACCACCACGCTATTCTAATAGGAATAAGCGTAGTGGTCATATAACAGCAGGTTCTTTGGCATTTCAAAGCGTTCGCAATGCTTCAACGGGTTAACATGGGATCTGAAGCATGAATACATTAATTTTGCCACCAGCCATCAACCCAAGTAATGATTGCTGTTGAAGTTGCTTGATGCTGGTTTCGTGGCGATCCTTCACAGTCTGCTTTTCAAATATGTGGTTCTTTCTAAGATTTTCTTAAAGAAATACATAAAAAATGCTTTACTTCAGGGCTCCTTCTGGGCCGGCGATGCATTCACAACTCTTCTAATGCTAAACAAATCCACCGGCGACAGTGCCTTCTTAAAATCAGATGGCTGTTTTATCCTCGGTCAGCATAATTCATCATCAATCATTGTCATTTGACACCATCGGCCAGTTATGAGAGAGTAGAGCTATACTCGTACCTACTAAATTGGAATCTACAATTACTTTTCTGGGTCGAACACAAACTGACCCAGATTTACTTAATTTCTCTGTCAAAGTTTTGGTTCCAACGTAGGTGTTTGTTACAAAAGAATTGTTAGCGAAATGTGATACTGACGTTAAGTGACAAGGGTCCGAAAGTTAATTAAAAATTAACTGACATGTAAATTACTGAACTTAGTTTGAAATAAGGAATTCATGCTGATTTCTGAGATATATGAATATATTTTTTTGGATAAATTCGAATTTTGGACTTATTTGTCATAGCTATATTATGATTTTAAAACCATCTTGGATTGTATGCGTTTTGTTACAATACATACGATTTGAATGTTGTGCGCAATTGTTTCGACTGAGTTGAACGATAATCACGGATAAACTGCAATAGCGTGGAGAAACTCCTGACAACTTGCCGCACAACACTACACTTTTTGGCATCACATAAAATATTCCACTTAAAGTACTGGACTCCATGTCTGGACTAATCTAAACCTGTCGTCAGTAATTTCGAAGATGTTTCTTGATCGTGAATATTCGAGTTAAAATTAAAAATCTAACCCGCAAATAAACTTCACACTGCTGACCTCAGTAGTTCTCTATAAACGAATAAGAGATAATTCTGTTTGTAATACTCTTGACAATTTTACGTGTCGAAAATTTCTGTAATTTTATTACTTAGAACATCAAACAAAACCCACATGTGTACATGTCACTTCATATTACGGGTTTTCTCACAACTTAGAATACCTGACTAACTTTACAGACATGACAGGCCGATATGTTTCTGTGTGACTTGATGGAGGGCTTATTGATCAATTCTACACAGTTCTTTTTTAATATGATATCGGGAAAATTGCTCAAATCATCCTTTATGGTCAGTGGACATCGCAGGCCTTTCACATTTGTTACATTAACGGGTGACACCGATACAAATTTTCTTGAACAATCTTCTAAACCTGTTTTACGCTCCTTAATCTTATACAATAAAAGACGTTAATACAATAATATTATAATTGCAACTTACATTAAAAGCACGCTTTTAGTAGATAGTTTAGCTTCACTATTTCATCGAAAGAATAATAATAACCCTTTGCCGAATAAAACTTAACAAGTGTTTTCAGAATAAGGTGCTGCCTTGATTATTACCTATAGGTAGCTAGCTATTCAGGCGGGCAAAATACCCTATCACCATGCTCGTTTCACCGACATTAAACTGGGTGGCAAAAAGCGCAGAGACCTACAGGAGGACCGTCATAGCCTCATCTGATGTTCAGCAAAGTACACCACGAGCAGGAAAGGTTGGTTTAAGCTTAACAAGGAATGGTAGTACATAGTAGGTTTCATAGTAAGGAATGACTTTAGTATGTATTTAAAGCCACTAAAGATATTTTAAAAAACTTTGTCATAAATTTAGAGTACTTATAACTTGAACCCGAACCTTTATGAATTTTTCACTGATGACTATAGCACTCCTATTTGTCTGAAAATGTTTAATTCTGTCTCTCTTACACTTTGATTGGCACAGTTGAAAAGACTTCACGGGTTTTTTTTTACTTATTTACGTCACTGCTTGACTACAATCGGACCTGATGATAAGTGGCGATGTAGTCTTAGATGCAAAGCGCATTAACTTTGGTTAATTCTAGAAAGAGGGTAATTGATACCTTGGTGGATACAGATCCTTACCACGTATACTCGAATATAGCCCGGAGTAGACTTGTGGTACACGGCAACCCTCAATAGGAGGAGAATACGGGAGTTATTCAGCAGTGTGCGGCCACAACAGAGGAGATTGGCTTGGATGTAAGAATAGACAAAGCTACGTAAGTCCTAAAGACAGATGTGGTCATATTTCTAATTAATTATAATATAGCGGCCACATTGCTAGTAACTGAGCTATGTACCAGGTTGCTACTCGTATCTAAGTTACTGTTGAATAAATACAAATATCTAAATTCTTGCTGGACTGACAGAGAATGCTAACAGATATAAGATACAACAAAGAATAAATAAATATCACAACTTTCACTCACGAAATGACTTATAGGTACAGTTGAGTATAAATAGCTTTACAATAATGTTCGACATATTTGCTAAACTTTCAAAACTGTTTTAACAAAAAAATATATAACATCAAGTTGGATGCACCCTTGGGGCGAGATAAAAAATAGTAGGAATAGCAGCCAAGCGGTCGCCGTTTCAATATTGACACAAGAAAAGAAAAGGAAATTTGCGACACGGGCAATGACGGTTGTCACGTATGTCATCTTAGTAAAGAATATACATAGACATGTCAATAATAGCTTTTGGGAAAATATAGAAGTAATTTTTTTTTTTTGGGCACGTTAAGAAATAAATTTGCTTTTATAAGAAACGTATTTTGTAAGTAACAATAAACAGGTAATAAAAAGTGACAGTGATGGTGATGAAGGCGATCTTTGTCGAACGCTGTTATTGAATTCTATAAGCCATGCATTGCAAGCCATATTAGGAAAGTAGGTAGTCTCCAAGTCTACTGATACTCCTAAATACTCAAATCAGCAGCGCTATTGCAGGCGTTTATATTTGCCACCGTCACAATCATATTATGTATATTGCTTCACGAACTCGCGACTCAAGTTTAACAATATAATAATTTGTTTCTGAGATCGACTTTAAACGATAATAACCAAAACCGACTATTTAACATGCCCTCGGAAGCACAGAAATGTTCACAGATCTTGAGCACCTAATGTCACCTACTCAATTATATTTTATGTTAATACCACGTAATCAAGCACCAAGTCGTCATTATTGCCCATATATTTGGCAAAAGAAGGGTCATCGACGCACTACCGGCTAAAACTTTAGCACTAAGCAATCTCGTTAACTGGCTAACCAACGGAACCAACCTTCTTTGCAACGTGAACAATATTATTGTTTATGTTATGATAAAGCTATATTATATATATGGAGAGACAGGTAAAAAATCATTTACATTTTACAGAAGCCGTTGATCTATGAATGCTTCAAGTATTACTAAATTTATTAATACTTGTATTTGCTAGTTATGAGAACTAAATGCTTTAGCGTAACAATATGATTCTCCTCTAGCTATTTCACGGAATAAGCAGACTTGTATCGGACTGGAATAATCCGAGTTACTGGGCTAATTAAAACAGTTCGCTTGTATGTAATTAGCCGTCTTCGTTTAGCTCATAGCTTTATATGCATAAGATAATGAAGCTGTATATTTAAAATATTATTAATTTTAATTTATGATCGTGGTATATAGGTTTTTTAGAGGCAGATGAATAAACATATGGACCACCGCATGACGATCACCGTCGCCTATGGATTTTAAGAGCGGCAGAAGATCGGCGGTTTGTATACAGTGGACTGTATTTTGCTGGTGGTGGTCACAATGAAACACAAATCGAAACTTTTAGCATTTCTATTGCACGCCTTTGGAAGACATCAAAATTTAACGTTATACAACCGAGAGCACAAACGAACGAACAGAACCGAAAAAGAAGCAGTGTTGCCATATTTACAACACTAAGGTAAATGCTGGGGATGCCAACAGGCACCTTGGAAAACCAACACTGAATAACATATTAAAGCGCAGTGGAAATACTTCAGAAAGAAGTTAATTAGGCAGTTTTCGTTTACGGGGTATATTGATCGAGAAAATAATAGTGTTAGATGAAATTTGTCGCAATCGCCTTCTTAACTGGTAAATCATTGGTCTATGTCAGGCGGGTGTTCACTGTCCATCAAGGTTCTTCAGCCATCCGCTCATTTACCAACAATTAACATAAAAATATACTTTATTTCCTTGCGATTCACCAAACAGACACGCTGCCGCATAAATATTCATGAGCTTAATGGGAAAAGGACGAAATCTTTAGACAGCTCTCAGAATGTTTACCCTGAATAATATAATTTCCAGATACATATCAAAACCAAACTTTGTTGTGAATACCCTTAATGTACTTCTACAAAGATAAGATAACAGTTCTGTTGTAATATAATTCTTTGGTAGGTACTTCACTTTACACGTGTATATTTCTTTTGCCATATTTTATATTAGCTTCTTGAAATTTATCATCTATACAACCCATAATTTACCCTGTGCTTAGCTCGGGTTTTCTTCTCTAATGAGTAGGTTTGAGGCCATAGTCTCTATCACATTGGTCACTATGGAGCCTTTTATGTCCATTATCCGTTGAGTCCATACCAACGTTTTCTGCTTCTCCTGTTAGAGGTCCCTATTCTTACGAGTACAATCAAACTGATAACTGTCATCGATGATAATAATAAAAGTTAACACACTCGTACCCCTGCACTAGTGTTTCCTATCATTATCGCATGGCCATACTCAATCATTTCCTCACAAACACATAGCCAAAGAACAATACTTGTCTTTCACATAAATAATCTTTTAACGGGTTGGAAATCGAACCCGGAATTCTTCGATCAGCAGGCAAACTCACTACAAACTGGTCCACGGGGTCGGCAACGTCACGATGGCGGTAAGATTCTTGGCACCATTATATCTTTCTTAAATTAACCATTATTATTTTGCGTGAATCATTTGCAGTGCTGATCAGACAGATACCAAACAGGTTAGCTGCTTCTTTCTTAGCCACCAACGTATGTGTGACGCCCAGTATTACCAATGTGCATGGGTAACGGTAACCATTTATCAACATATAGCTTAAGTGGTCAATTATCAGTTATTTCCTTAAAATAATGAGCTTTGGAAACTAGATTTAATAACCCTTTACAATATTGGTAATATGATCGCCTGATGGTACATGGTTAACATCATTTATTTATTGACAAGAATAACACTAAAGGCAATAATGACATGTACCCGCGGCTATATCACGACTGTTTGATGGTAATTATGTTTGATGGTAATTGTAAAATGTTTGATGGTAAAATAAAATTTGCCACATTTGTAGGTACATTGTGAGCAGTACGCTAAAAGTAAGATCAAAAATTTAAAGAAAAATAAAGGTGAGCCGACAATTCATTTCCATAAAAACACACATAAACCCCGAACCAGACACACGAACATTCCATTACGTCTGTTATTTGCGGATACTGCCCAATCCATTAACAATGCGGACTAAATGGATGAAATGCATGTATTTAATGGCATGCTATTTCAAGTCGTGGATGTGTGCTGCTAATTCTGTGTAGGTTGTCAATGGTAAAACGACCTGTATATGCGTAATTTGTGACGACTGTAGACCAATTGGTACGTTTTATCCTGAATATGCATGTTTCCCAGTCGAATGGCTTAGTCCTCGAATCCTACCTGATATAAACAGTATTTTTACTAAATATACACTCACACCCTCACTTTAAGATTTCCAGTGGCGATGACATACAAAATTAGGTCTCGAACCGAGTAAAAACATTTGTCTTTATATACTCGAATATATATCTGACTGCACGCATCAGGAATCGAACCTTGAAACTTTTGCATTGACGACTTAACCGTTTATGCATCTGTCTCACTTGTCTCATGACGTTGTTCCACAAAAACGGGTAATATTTTTTCAGCTGTAGGTATTTTTTGTCAACAAAAGAGGGTGCGGATTTATTATACTATAAGCAGTACCCCCGTTCAACGATAAAACACTTTACCAAGTAAACCTATAAAAGGAGGGTAGATGGACTTGCTCATTCGCTTTCTTGGCAGTGCCCGGTGAGGAAGGTTCGAATAAGTCAGTCCACGTGAGCCATTTTTGATTTCCCGTAATTGTAAAACTAGTCAGTTTGTTTGTTATTTTGATTTTGGTGAACCAAATCTAGGCTAGGTTATTTTGCTTGTTTTTTTAATATGAATTTATTTAATTCGCTAAAAATACAATATTTAATCTAATGTGCTATGGAAAATATTCCGTTTTTTCACTATTCTGCTATAGCTTTTTAAAATTCTTCATTAACGCTTCGTTTTATGCGCAACTAGCAATCACGCCCCTTCAGCCTTAACGCTAAGGCTACTTGCAAAATATAGTTCTATTAATTAATAAATAGTTGTTTATCTAATATGCAAACTATCGCGCCCAAGGCATTGTTCAGCTGCTATACTTAATTAACTAAATTTGACCTAATTTAATCATTATAATTATATTTCACTAAGTCTATTTTTGAAACATTGTACTACTATGTTGGATAAGAACTAATTGTATATAGAAGTCTATAGGATTACATACTGATTATTATTCAATAAGTAATCAATATTCCATTGCAAAGCACGAGTCTTTATTTACTGCTGGGATCCAGGGAGCATACAGGATCATACTGCTCCAGTCTGAATTAGTGGACAAGTTAATAATTAGTAATGAATGAAATGAAATAAAGGAACTCTTTTTAAGAAAAAAGTTTATGACAACATTTTAAGGATATCCGATGTTATTGAAAATGGAACAGAATTGAAATTAGTTCACGAATGAATTGATGAACAAGTATTGAAGTTTACAATTCAACATCTTACACTTCATCACCACTTACTATTAGGTGGTATAGTTGTCAAGCATTAACTTACTTTATGTATTTTTTTATCAAGAACTGCTTACATTATTAAAACCCAAAATCGTCGCACTGTTGGGCTCGACCATATTCCACGGCTATGGTCAAGTGCGAATTGACAAACTTCACACACCTCTGGGAACATCGTGGAAAACTCTCAGATGTGCAGGTTGTCTTGTTATGTTTTCTTGGTTTAAAGAAGTTTTCTAAAATATATACAAAAATTTTGGTAATCAGTAATTTTTTTAAGCCAAAAATCGAGCTGTCATGCTAGATAACGGTAACATCCTTCATGAGTGTCCAGAATAAAGGCATGTCCGAGCGATACCCGCTAGGACGGAAATGGGGAACGTGTTTTTAACTAACCCTCTATTACTGCAACTCAAAAATTTAAAAATACTTTGCAATTTATTTTAGATAGAAAGATAACTATCCATGTATGTATAGGACGCTACCAGTGTGCAGGCGTACCACCTGGATTAAACTTCCAATGGGATTGACCTAGTGCCATTTTCTTGTCAATTGTATAGCAGGGAGCTCTATAACTACAGATAGATTATGATTCATGGATGAATAGAATTCTCTTATACTCCAAATTCTGCTTTAACAATAACAAAAAATACATCCATGACCATAATATGTTCTAGTTTAGGCTCCACATAACAAGGGGAAGGAACTTTTCTATAACTCACAAAGCAACAAAGAAATCCGTGCCAAAGCAGGTGGCTACAAGTAAATGACGTCATAATTGTAGAATTTACAACAACCTCGATCACATTTCATTAGGCTTTCTTTTTATTACATTGCTTGTTATATTGCAGTAATTTAGAAGGCTCCACTTAGAAAATCCGAAATGTATGTAGAGTATACGATCGCATCAAATAAACGATGGTTTAGCATGAACGTTGTAAAGGTAAAGCTACGAAATTTAGTAAATTGTGCCTTTCCGTTGCGTGCGACGTGCCTCCTGAAATCGTTGTCACCCTATTTCGTGTCTTATTTATAACATCGACGTGGCTTTTATCAGGTTGTTAATTTTCCTTAATTCGTTTAAGGCGACTGACGTCGGATAATGGCGTGGATTGGACGACATTGAAATAAATGCAAGTTGGCACCGAATAAAATCAGAATAGAGAAGCTGATAGTAACGCTTTGTGACTTCTCTGAAAATTATAAATAAGATTAAGTTGCCTTGATATCAGTTCATGTGTTTTTAATTTATTTTTTCTTTAATGGTTCACGTTGTTTTTAAGGTTATATTTGCATTCGATGAAAACGCAAAATATTTACAGGATCACATCTTTGTTTGTTTATTTTGGCACTGATTTTCTATACACTTCAAGATACACGGAATTAGTAAATTATATTATGGGTCATAATCGAGTAAATGAATCTGTTACCGCGAACTAGGAAATAATAGTTACTATGAACATTGTATTTAGAGATCAGTCAATAAAATTTTGACTTTAGCTGCAGCTATTTGTAATTCACAAATCTAAGACTCATTCCGAAAAAAATGCAGGTGTTATTTCTAAACGTAAGCCGTAGGTTTCGAAGCAAAGCGAGGCGGTTACTGAGTTATAAATGAGTTAAAAAATCTATAACATTGAGCTTGCCTCATGTATGACGTGTAATTCTAATTAATATCAATATCAAATATTTTTTTTAAAGCTATCTTTGATGTAATTGTAATTTTTTTTTGTTATAACCTTCATCAATATCAAGTACGAATTAATTGATTGAATAATAAATATTTCCTTTAGCCGCTTTTTACTAATATTTTAATTTATAAACATTTTTTTTAATGATATCGGTATACCGCACATAGCATAACATTTCTTTTTTACCATTCGATCTAAGAATTTTAGTCAACATAATTCTGCTTGATTTTGTCATACTCCTAGGATACTCTATGCTACAGCCTTCGCAAACAGACATAATTGTAATATAAATTTACAAATTTTGTAAGTTTTACCCTGTTCTATACAGTTTGATTTTGAATTGTCTATTGTAACTTACCATAAATGTAAATTTTTATATATATTTAAAACAATATCGACTTTTCGCATAGTTTATATAATAAATAGGCATTTTTACACAACTACATAAACTTTTATTGTATTTATAGTTGAAATTATTTTATGTTATTTAGTCATTGTTTGGATCGGATATCCACACACAATGAAAAGTTTTAAGGCATTATCTGTCGCGATAACCAAGCGACAAAAGTCAAATTTCACACACCTTTGGGAATTTAGAACTCTGAAGAATTTTCTCACGATATTTTCCTTCACCAAAGCGAGTGACGATTATTTTGCAATACGCACACGAATTGAAATATGAGAGGTAAGAAAAAGAGAGAGAGAGAGGTATTAATCACTAGACTGTCGGTTATTATTATTTCTTTAACAAATTTATTTTAATTTTACTTTGAAGCAAACAATTTTAGTCGAATATCAATGCCATCATGATACCAAATCATCGGGATCGTCTATTGTTATGGGTGTTCCACAGGGCTCTATTCTAGGTCCGTTCCTTTTTCTGATTTATATTAACGATTTGCCGTATTTCATTAGCAAACATGTGGACATTTTTACTCTTTGCTGATGACACATCTTTAATATTTAAGATTGAAAGAAATAAATTAAATTTTGACGATGTAAACAGTGCTTTGTCCCATGTATCGCATTGGTTTACAATAAACAACTTAGTTCTAAATGCCAATAAAACGAAAGGTATAGAGTTTGCACTACCAAATGTGCAGAAGGTAGGCAAAATCCTTAAATTAAATAACGAATCACTGCCTATGGAAGAATCCAGTTTTTTTAGGTATCACCTTAGATAGTAAGCTTCAGTGGGGCGCCCATATATCGGTTCTCGCAAGTAAACTTAGTAGGTCTGTCTACGCTATTAGGAAGATAAGACTGATTACTGATGTAGAGACAGCTAGACTTGTTTATTTTGCCTATTTTCATAGTCTTATGTGTTACGGTATCCTGATGTGGGGTAAATCAGCAGACATTGATTCAATATTTATATTACAGAAAAGAGCAATTAGAGCTATATACAGATTAAAGTCGCGTGAGTCATTAAGAGAAAAATTTAAAGAAATAGGTGTACTCACAGTAGCCAGTCAGTATATATATAGTAATTTAGTATTTATTAAAAAAAATTTAAATACGTATAAGCAGAAAATGATACACACAATCATCAAACAAGAAATAGGCATAATTTGGTTACATCTGCATTTCGTCTTCAAAAGGTTCAGCGTTCCTTTATGGAGCTTGGAGTTCGTTTTTACAATAAGATTCCTAAATCGTTACGCGAGTTGCCCATTGGAACTTTTAAGCGTCGCATTAAAACACAACTTATAGGCAAGGGATATTATAGTATAGATGAGTACATGAATGACAAGGATGCCTGGACTAAATTTGTATCGAAACCAGTTCCGCACAGGTTTAGAACTTTTGTAATTACCATATGTTGTTTAAAAGATGTGCTGAGGAGTTTCTTTCGCCGTTTCTTCTCCTCATTGTTAAAGCACCTTTTCGAAACGGTGGTAGAAGCAAAAAATGACGTTCATAAGTGTATTTACTAAATACCTATATGATTAAATGATTTTGAATTTGAAATTGAATTTGAATGCCACATATTTCGCCGTCGGTGTGACAAATCATAAAAGGCCTCTGGTGTTACGGATATGCCTGGGCAATATACCGCATCATCAAGTAACCTTTTTATTTGACAGCTATGAACATAAAAGTAGGAGTACACTTCGTCAACTCTGCACTTTGGAGATCTTTGTTGATTCAAAAACGTCACTGCATTAGACAAATTACTTTCAATTCAACCGCTTTATTCCAGTGTACTGGAGACAGTAACGATTAGCTATTCCAGTAATGGTTTGTGGTTTAGGGATGGGAATGACCGGAAAATCATCATTATGTTTTCGATGAAATGTACTCATCGTATTCTGATCTACATTGATTCACTGACAGCGACGATCGATCGAATTAAACTGAGTCGAAGCTTTCACAAGCGATTACTAGTGGTAGTTTTATTTACGAATGTCATCGTGTTTTAGAGAGAGAGAGAGAGAAAATACGGTGACAGTACAGTAAAACAATACTTTATTGTCGTACGAACCACTGGATGTATGTTACTGCATTTGGCTGTGGTATGTGCCTATACATGTAGAAAGTACACTTACTCATAATATAATGCATATATTTATACATACATATTTATTATGTATCTAGAAGTATAATAAAGTGGTGTTGTAGTGTTATTAGACTTAATGATATTTGAGTAACAGTGTACAGTTACAATTTATTTAATACATAGCTATGTTAATCTAGAATTTAATTCTTATTACTGTTAAACAATCATTATTATTCATAGTTCATTAATGAACATAAATACCTTTCTTGCATAGATGAGTTAATACCGCTAAAAGTTAATTAAATTATCGATAACCACGCGTTAGGGGGACAACACCAGACCAGACCGCAGGTGTGGCGCTTACGTTACATTACTGTGATAACGAGGAATTTCGATATTCTTTCCAACCGAATACTTATCGACTCGTATCACAACCATATCACTTTACAGCCATCGCATGAAAACACTCCGATTCTTATGGTTGAATAGAGAAGGGGAATATTCTAGCGAATGCTGAATTTACCCTTGTATTTGAACTTAATATTTTACTTTTATTAAAGCAATATTAAATTAAGATCAGTATTAAATTAGTGTGGTATTGTTATAATATATAATTTTGTTTTTGTTAGCCATAACTTAACAAAATAAACTTCGAATTTTTGTATCCAAAGTTAAGCAATTAGCAGAAATAGATGTATAACTCAAAAAAATCTAAAATAAATTGCAGTTAAAAAAAAAACAAAAAAAACAAGCCTCAATTGCACAGCAAACTAAAAACTAGGAAATAATTTATATGTATAAAGAGTTTGTGTTACAGCAATAGAAAGTCCAATAAACAATTATGATTAATTAATGTGGAATAAGCTTAAAATAAATGTTAAATTATTAACAAAATAATTCAATTATGGCAAAAAAGCGGGGGGTGCTTGATTATTTTATTAGGAGCTATTTGCAAAATTAGATCTATTATGAAAATATAGTAAATTGCACGCTTTTTTAATGTATTTGAATTATTTTTCAATCCACCATTTATCGACGAGCATATTGTAGTCCTTAATATCAAAATCTACATATATGTACATATACGCACAAAAACCAGTCTTGCTGGTAGTTGTTAAAAAAGATTACATATTGCGTTTTTCTGGATAAGACATTTAATTCAAATTCAAATTCAAGATCATTTACTAATATAGGTTTTCTGTAAATACATTTATGCACTTCATTTTTTGATTTTACTATCGCATAATTATAACAGCTTAAGAAAATATTTTTGTTTATTAAATGACACTTGATACTCTGACAATTGCTACATGTGTGTATCATGGATGCAAGTAAATAATAATCCAGGAAGATGAGACAATTGGTGGGGAGTTAAATAAAGGAAATTGGTCGATGTGGGCGCCGTATTTCTGCACGAACTGCACATTTTCGCTAAATCACGGAAAACTCAATTCCCGAGTAAAGGCGGCCTCATTACGCGATCTTACTATACCATTTAGTGATTTTAACCGTGAACTGAGGATTCAGTTTTAGGTGAAATATTACAAAATATATTAACAAATAAATATTTTAACAAAGCAAGTGACTTCAGTTTAAAGACGGTGCAGTTCTTAGTTATATTATCGCCTATTCTTAATCTAATTTTCCTAATTGGTTAATAAATGACGGAGTTTTAAGGTAATAAACATAAAAAAATACATACGAATTGAGACCTTTTATATAGTCGGTTAAAAATTTTAACATAGATAGCAAAACCTATATTAAAAATGTAACTTATGCTGTGTATGTGTGTAAATGTGGAGATCTACCTGATCATTTTTATTTATTAATATCTTTCTGTCTGTATGTCTCAACAAGTATAACATTTCAATCAGTAAACTAATTTAGATTATCTTGGCAAATTCAGAATTTATGGGTTAAAATCTAGTTTTTTTTTATCTCGGGTTAACTGTGCTCGTGAAATTTTTCAAAGCGAAGCCAGGATGGGACACTAATATAAAATAATATATTTTAGCATATAATTCTTTTGTTCAAGTTTGCGAATTATAGAGATCAGTACGGCCCCAGGGGACAAAAGGAATTAAGGAGAATCTGCATTTGTAGGAATGCCTGAAGATTGAGATTCAGTGATGTCTCTGTATTTTTAATCGTTGCTAGTCCAAAACTTTTATAAGTTGAAGCTACTTGTATCACTTCAAAACATACGTAATCCATCCAGCAACGCATCCAGTGCTGATATAAATGGGCTTGAGACGTGGTGTTTATTTCATTTTAGGCGATGCATGCGCTCAGCTTAATATATACCTCGTTATGTATGGCATTTTACTCCGCAACCAAATTGGATATGATAGAATTCGTAGAAACGAGCTCACCAACTTTGTTTACACATTTAGCCAGCTATATTTCTGAAGAACGGATAACAAAGCAATCAGTAAGCGATCGTTTGTTGTATTCATCAATCATTCTTGAATAATCTATACTATCGTTTGTAACAATGTGTAATATCTTTGAAACATAACTTGAAATTATGACTTAGGACAAAGTTTAAAGCTTTTGTATGGGTTGCTGCATAAGTCCTCAACTATCGCGGTCTTGAGTGATGCCTCCGTCACCTTATCTTAGGCTGTCTCCTCAAGGGTGTCGACTATTGATCAGTTTGATGGGTCTAAAGATTATAATTCTAAAAGGAAGTCCGAGCATATTGGAGCAATAAGACATGATTTGAATCTGAACTATTGAGTGAGACGTTGAAATTCTGTCTACTCTTCAACTAGCATGAAATATCGCGAATATCGTATATTATATTTACTAATAAAAAATATACATAGTTGAATGTTAATAAGAAATAATTTAGATATTTTGTAAATACATTTGTGCCTGTAATTTTTTTGCCTCTGTAACCGTTTCGAAAAGGCGTTTTTACAATGAGAAAATGAAAAAAGCAAATAAACTCCTCAGCGCATGTTTTAAAACAACATTCGACAACTACTATTTAAGTCTTTAACCTGCGTGGAACCGGTGACAGCGTTATTATTTCTAGGTATCCTTTTTTATGTATTAATCTATACGTAATATTTTGTTACTTACAGTACACTTTAATATGTCGCTTGATAGTTCTTATTGGCAAATTATATATCGACTTTGGAACTTTACTGTAAAAATCAACACCAAGCTTCAAAATTTAGTCAAATAACAACTTAAAAGTGGATTTAACAAACCTTAAACTGGTTTTAACGAGAGTACTCTAACTCATCGTTGGGTTACTAGTACCACGGTCACACCTTTAAAAAATTTTCATACTTCAACCAGCGGGTAGTTAAGCAACAAATATCCCAGTAACTCGTTGGTTCCGTTCCAAGTGCCTATTAAACCAGTCAAGACGGCTGCCAACTTGTTGAGTGGCAAAGTTGTTATCCCGTAAATAATTTGCAAGAAAGTAAAAAGTCAGCACAAGTATTTATAGTAGCGGAATTTGTAAAAAATATATTTTTTTTATGCGCTGAAAAATGGCGTGAGTTATTAGTGCACATAATTTACTAGTGATATTTTGATTTATTTTTAAATATTTTTTTGGTGGTGGTAATAATATGTATAGTGACACTCAAGCGATTAATGGTAAAAAATGTTATGTGTAATGATGATGATATGGATGACGGCGGTGGTGGTGATAATGTTATCAAAGTTTTCCTTTTTGTGATGTTTAGTTGTTTTTTTTTATATTTCTACATGATGTGACTTATTTTATATATTTATCATCAACAACAACGTCCTATTACACAACAAGCAGATATACCTTCAGGTTAATTTAGCCGTTTACAATTCCATCCATCCATAAATATGTGACATGCAATCGTCATTATCTTAAATAAGCTTTGATGTAAATAAAAAAATTAATCAAGACTGGCATTCAACTATAGGGCCATCTTAAGATTCAATAACTGAAGTGGAGTAACATATTAAGCGAAAACACGAAACCACGATAGAAAAATGGTGTTTAAATTTGATCGTGAATTATTAGATATCTTACTTAATAAATATACCTATTGCTAGAAGTATTTAACATTTCTTAAGACATGGACTTATCCAGTTACGAAACAATAACCTGACACTAAAGATGAACATCGTTTAATAAATTGAATTTGTTTGAACCAAGTTACAGTTTGTTTCAAGTATTAAGTGATTATAAGTTATAATTGATAATGACCGTCTATAACGACCTCTTAACGCTAGGCGGGTGTTTGCTCTGGCTTTAAGCGTGAAAAAGAAAAAAACTACTTGAAGAATTTAAAAGTATATAGAAGGCACTACTTTAAGAATTTAGACGTATATTGTCAATAGTACCGAGAGAATTGCCGAACGAGAAAGCCACTCAAATATCTTAATACTAAATCTTGTTCTTATTCTAAGCAATTACTTGTAATAACGCTTATTCTGCTCCGCAGCAGTTATTTATTATTTCCGTTATGGTACCGCTGTACACTGTTCAGTTGTAAGTTATATTAACTCTTTTTGGAATATTTACGTATAATGGTTATGTTTTTTTTTTTTTTTATATCAATGGTATTTTTTATTTCCGTATTAATATTTTTTTGAAATCATAAATTGCAATAATATTGTATAGTTTTTTGAACCAATATGAAATATTTTAATACTTAATGTTGTTATTCATTCAACCGCGCCATTTGAATAATTGATATTTTTTTTTATATGTGAAGCGTTATGATAAAATATAGTTATGACAAAATGTATAATTATACAACAAACCTATGTACCCAGATTATTGGCCCCAAATAGTAGTTTTTCTCATTTATCCTTAATGTACAGAAAGGTATCACTTGGAATTTTATTATATGTATAGACGATTTCAAACTTTTATCATGACGGACATTATATATTTAAACTGAAACGGATACTCACGATTTCTGTTTTGGGTTTTGTACCTATATTTTCACCGAATTACATGGATCATGGTCACGGCAAGACTGTGGTGGTGGTGGTGAGAAACTTGATATTTGACATTAATCATAGAGGAGCCGGTCAACATTATTGCGTTAAAATCGCCACAGAATACAGGTAAGATACAGCTACTTAAAAATATATGCACAGACGCGTTGCTACGAGTAACGCCGAACGGCTAGCGATATCTCAACAGGTAAAAGAACACATCAGCGATGTCAAAAAGAACGACTCGAAGAAATCCACCACAGCAGGACATATGATTGTAGCCGGTTCACATCACACATAACATTGAGTCACTAGCCCTCGCGTGATCTCGGCTGGATGTCAGTAGACTCCACGTTTAGTAAGAGAGGCCATTGAGATCAGAATACATCCCATAAAAATTAATAGAGAAGATGGTTTTGAATTAGCTCAAATGTGGAACTCAGTGGCTAGTTTGAGGTGAAAACAGTGTTCATTTCAGTGCGAGAAGATGTCGTTATTGTCTTGTGTCATGATACAGTGATTTAGAACAAAAAACGAAGTAGGCGTAAAGTTGAGAGGCTCATTTGTCATTATAGTCTATTAAGTATCTGCTGTCAAGAGTTTCTTTCCGCCACCGCGATCTCGCTGTGACCATAATCCATGTAATTGGGTCGAAATATCTGTAAAAAATCTAAAATCGTGAGTACCCGATACAATTAAAAAAACTGATAAAACTATTACTGATATTAACGGATAGATAGATCTATACTATTCTCTCCACAAAAAAAAATATACTGTTATTAATCTCTTTTTTTTTTACTAAAAATAAGTTAACGCTTGACAACAATCCCACTTGATGGTTAGTGGTGATGAAGTATAATGTTGAACGCATTCACTTATAGTAGCCTATTCATTCTCCTCTTGTGGACTCCCACATCATAAGTAGCCAGGAACACTGACGCGGGCAAGTTGTTCCATCGTTTGTACTGCGCATAATGAAGACGCAAACCACGTCGTTCGAACAGGTGTTACGTTGACTACGTAAGGGTGGATAGCTGCCGTACCTCGAGTCGTCCGCTGGGGGAACGGCGATGGGGGAATTAACTCGAACAATTCCTGTGCACATTCTCCAAAATGTACCCTATACAAGACCGAGAGGCTGGCTACCCTGCGTCTATGCTCAAGGTTTTGCAGATTGATTTCAACCAGATCTGGGTCACCAATGAGCCTCTTTGTAAGCCTCTACATCGAGTCCAATTCAGAAATATGACATTTCTTCGTATTATCAAATTGGAATTAAAATTATATTAACAAAGTAAGCAGTAAACAAAGGAATTATTTTAAATGGTAATTTAAATATTATTGAAAGGTAAACACGATTAATCTACCCACAATATCCAATCTACATTTACGCGTCTAAAAAAACACGGAAACGAAATTCCCTAATTACTTTTTCGAAACACGTAGCCTGGGGAAGGTATAGACCGTTATTTTTACAACCAACGATTGCAATTTGACATTTATTGTCGCATTAAGGCTGACCAATACTCCTATCACAAACTCGGCGGCCATGTTGTGCACGAGGTGAATTAAAAATGGCGGGTTAGAGCGATGACAGTACACTGTTTAGCTTAATTGTTTTTACTTTCTGTTAAGATGCATTCTGTGTTTTGGCCTGCTTAATAATTAGTTATGATTTTTTTAATGTTACTAGGTTTATATAAAATAATGTTCTTTGCTTTTTATATACCCTCAGTATAACAGAGCTTACCTAGTCTATACTTTTGCCGTTGTGTTAGCTTAGAGAATTTAATGCACCCGGAGTAATATCAAAGTTAGTAGCTTAGATATATGAAAACATGTGTAATATGGAGGTATAATACAGACAGGATCTTTATGTACCTAGTAAAAACTTGTTTAATAATCGTTTTAATAACAACAATAACAAACAATACTTTATTTTGTATTACAGAGTTTGAAGTACAGATTGTGACCATAGATAAAAAAGTAAGTTATGTTCAGTTTTATTTGGTAATAGCGTTTACAGTTTATTATAGACAGACACTAAGACTATTTTTGACATTAAAAAGACACTTGAGATTATCTTTATGACGTTCAATAGTGAATTTCCCTCCGGGCGAAGGTTCCGAATTTGACGTTGTGGGCATACATAATGTAGTAGTTAAATAGTTGTTCTCTTTATTTTTGTATATTTGTTATAATCGTTGTGCTTATTCATGGGTCGAACAACAAAAGGACAAAGTACGTTCAGGCGTCAATAAACAATGCTTGCTTTAATTTTTTATTTTGAACAACCCGTGAAGCAATTGGTAGTGTTCTTGCCTGCCGAAGAAAGGGTCACAGGCTCGATTCCTGGCTGGAGCCGATATTCATGTGACAGATACATGCTTGTTATTTAGTTATGGTTGTTTGTGGTGTTGCATTTGTGAACGTCAATGGCAATCGAAACACTGGGAATCCTAGTGCTTGGGTGGCAGTGTGTGAACGTTTTTTATTGCTGTAGTTTTATATTCTTTCGGAGTTTGACTCTAACATTTATGCTGTCTCAGCACTGTTACCGTGGAGTGATCCTGCTGATCGTTAGGGTGCTAATACTTTACATAAAAAAGTTAGTAAATACTATTAAGTAGAATTATGTGGCTCTTCAACGTCAAAATTACCGTTTGTTTGGACTTATTAGTTTTGGTTAGATTATTAAACTAGGGTTACCATGTCGCAATTATTTATATCCATTTATGTATATCTTTATACCTTACAGTGTCCTTTTCTTTTGTTTTCGGGGGGCAAAAACCTTCAAAAGCTAGCCGGTGTTGTGTGAGTGACACTGGGTTATATGGGATTTTTACCGCACTAAACTCCCCCTCTGGTTGTCTTCCTCAGTGCTATGTACAGGACTCTGGGATCTCCAACGGAACGCAACCAGAGTCCTGAGCGCGTCCCCCGCCGGGCTCTGCTCGTAATGAGCCCACGCTCATCTCCCACCTTCTGATGTTTACGACGGTATGCGGCCACGTTTATATGTTCAAGCCCACACCCTAGCCTCTCACAACCCCGGAAGTCCTATTTTAATCGCCTCTTACGACAGGCAGGAGATACCGTAGCCTTATTCTGGTCTCAAGCAACAGGGAAAAACCTTACAGTGTCCTAAGAGACGACCAACCGAAACGTTATTTTTCTAATCTACAACCTATAGATATCGAATAACTAAACTAATACGCATATAAAATATCTCCTATAAAATTGAGAAGAGATGGTTAACCTAGAACCTAATCGCGTAACGAATGGCCTACAGCCAAGGGTGAATTTCATACCAACAGTAAGCCCTAAGCCTCAGGCCTAGATTAAAAACTTTGTAGACGGGCCGAGTTTTCTCGTTTACAAAAAGACCTCCCGAGCGTGAATTAATTAAATAATAAATTATAGTATTATCACAGTAAGAGATGAGAGTTAGGCCTAGAAAAATAACATTTATGGGTTGTGATGTTGATTTCTACATTTATATCCGCGGTAATACGAACGTCCATGGGGGAAGTGATCAATTATCTTAAGGAATCCCATCTGATCATTTGAGAGCTTTTTCTTCACGAAGTCCGAATTGGTTTCGCGTAAGATAAGGTAAGGTAAGGAAGGCAACTCTATAGGGAGAAAAAAATATATATTTCGTAAAACTTTCTATAGCTAGTCTTTTAAACCGCGCGTTTTTATATGATGTAAAAAATGTGGCCTTATAATTTTCTACTTTTTTACATATAACCAGTTAAAATCTAAATTTGTTTATGTTACACATATGTCCATGTAAACTTAAATGTATTATTAGCGTAATTTCCACGCGTGACTGATGGGCTCAGCTCTTTTCTCACGATGTGCCTGGTAAAAACCATAGTCTTCTATACAGCTCAAATGCAGTTTAGTCGACTTTACATGCTTGGGTATACTATGGAAAATTTTCACGTATGCAGGTTTACTTACACTTTCTTTTTCCTGAAGCATGTGATAAGTAATTTGTTATACTCACATAATAAAAAATAAATAAAAACCCACGCAGTATTCGAACTTCAGTACCTATGCAAGAGACGAAATTCAAACTTCGCTATCAATGTTCAGTACGGAACCTTAAAAATACCGTGGACATGGACTTCAAATCTAAGGCCCATATAAATAAAAATACACGTTTTCATACTTTACCTCTTTTCTCATGATCGGTCTTTTACAATTTCACTAGGTACGTCTGAAGACGACACTACTAATATAATAAAGATCCAATAACGATACAACGATAGTAATCAACTCGTGCGTGTTGAATACACGTATAGTCGAAGTCTATTTCCATCAAAACAATGTAATTTCGTACCTTAACCCGCTTCTGGGTGAAGGGAACATTCTTAAAGCCTAGCCCAGGTTAGTTTCCTTTGACACGTCTACACGGTTAGATACTGTTTCCATTGACAGCTTAATATTTTGTCCGTATGAGGACAAATTACAGCTAACGATAGCGTTCATACCTATTATTTTATGTAATCACGAAAGTAAGATTACGAAGACATCATATTCTTTGAAGCATATGTCACACGCTTGACAGCTTTCATGACCCAAAAATAATACTAAATAACCTTATTTCATAGCAACGCGTACACTACTGATAATAAACTAATTCCAACTTATTGGATAACATGGGTTTCTGATACATACATAGATATCAATCACCCTCTTAAAATTAATTGTTACATGCTTTTTACGTGTTTCTATCGCGGTGCTAGAAAATAACTTAACAAGTACAGCTTCCGTCTTCGCGAGCAACGTGTTCTGGTCCTGGTGGATGTCACTTACCATCACGTGCCTTTTTTAATCGTTTGCCAATTGTTACTATCCAAAAAAAAATCAACAAAATTGTTCATCCCAATAACATACACATTATCGATCGACATGCATAAGTCATAAATATGTAAATATTGCTCACAACGAAAACCGAAAGCAAGTAATCATTATTGACATAAATGTCTGTCCTGCTGAGATTGGATCTGGCTGGCCGGGACTGGCTGAATCCCTACTAATATTGTATTATTGGAACTTTCAACTGAGCTGCAAACATGACAACATTTTGTTTATTTTATTAAAATAATAAACGAGAAGCTGTCCACCTAAATATCTGGTAGAGCTGCATATCTGACACAGCTATGTCTTACAAAGTTTACAAAATTAACATATTTATACAGTTCTCAATTCTACAGATTTAATACGGCCTGCAATCGCGATGGAAACTGCCCAATCAAACATTTATTGATGAGCTCATAATTTGCATACTAATTAACCTACCAGATAACAAAACATAGTTTATCTATTTGATAAGACTATACATATATTTCTCGTGAACAGTTACCATGGAAACAATGCGGTTATGTTGCAAATGCGCACCACGCGAACCTGTTTACACTGCTGGACATGTAATGGTATCGTCAATATACTGACAATTTTGTTATTATAAAGTTTTTATATATCTTACACGTTATAATTACAAAATTTCTCAATTTTTAAAACAGTTTTGTTTGCTATATGTTTTATTTAATATATAATCACAAGCTATAGGATATAAAGTATATAAGCGCAGGAGGGCCTTCGTCGTATAATTATTTCGATTTATAAAATCACACAGAATAAAATAAAGCGCGAAGTAATAATAATTATTGGCACGCAAGTCAAGTATAATTAAACAAAAATAAACTGCGTTTATCAATTTGCACAGCGATTCGTTGCTGACGTGATGCTGGTGCCGTCTTGAATCGAAGTGGTCATCTAAGATAACCAGCCTACTACCATCGACACGACGCTCCGCTAGTGATTTTGACAGCCGCATGTCACATTCGACGGTCAGCTTGTCAAAGCGCCAAGTATTTTATTTGAAGAAGCATTAGCATACAATAAATTCAACTGGATATATTAAAGAAATGAAATCATTATTTACAATAGAAAATTTAAAAAGCCACATATTAAAAGATCTTTCTTACAAGTTAAAATTATTAATATATCATAATGACACTAAGAACTAGTACACATTATGCGTTATTTATTTAATTAATTTCTTTTCACTATATATCTTAACAAGGATCAAATTGTATACGTTGTTTATTTGTTTTTAATATTTTAATTATCTTTAATATAAATATTGAGTGAATAAGTAAAAGTTATATTATAACCCCATATAACTTCTGAATGATTTGACGGATTGAGTTATATTCATATTAGTATTTGAAAAGAAGGTGCTATATTAAAAAGATAAGACTAAACAGGTGGCGCTGTAGTCAACTTATTATCAAATTAATTGATTATTAGGTGAAATAACTTCGGGTAGTTGATTAGTTTTCAACTACTCCAGCAATCTACAGAAGAGCAGCGTGATGTGGAATATTATTAGATTTCTTAGTCCGAGGGTCCAGCAGTGAGTTGCAAATGGGATGAAGGCATTTTATTTTTGAGTATTATACTTTTCACAGTCCATAAGTGTACTCTGCATCAGGTGTAGCTGATATAATCGACAGGCGCGTACTAGCGTGTACGGGGACATTCAAAGAGATTTTGTACGCAGATAAATTTATGTAACGTACACGTAAAGCGATTTGCATCAAGTTTGTTTAATGCAAGTTTTGAACTGTTAACAGTAGTGAATGGGAATGTTTGCAGTTAAACTTTATGTCTGTGGTATACTTTATTTACTAGGTATTAGGTACTCATCCGCTTCATTGCATATAAAGTCTAGTTTATTTTACATTGATTTCAAAACCGTAGTACAATTTTCTCACTTTACCTTATGGAAGAGTGTGGCAAAAGATAAGTTTCAAAAAGTGGAATTTTGAATAAAAAAAGTTGAACTCGTTATCATTTCGTTGGCAAAGTTGTGCGCCATTGAAAACGTAGCCTGATGTTGACAGGTGTAATTTCTAGATATAAATATATTTGACCGTTTAAGCAGGCGTCTATATATGCGTAATTATGTACATATATTATAAAGCGTTGTGTATGCAAAAATTTTAATAACTTCCGTTTTAATTCCCTCCTCTTCAATTTTATAAGGATAGTACAACGATACTATAAAAACTAGTAATTCTAGATATATTTTTAACACGCGGCATCTTGACGTGTTGGCCGCGTTGTGGAGGCTGCATGCGCGTGGATGAGGAAGGAGATTAACGTAGATATTTAAATACTGCGGGAAAGAGTCAGATAGAGTCGCGTGGCGGTACAAAATTGCTGTTAGGACTTGATTAGGATTGCATGCTATGAGTTCCTTAGGTCTATGTGTGTTTTAAATGTATATGAATTTTCTTATATTGAAGTTTATTTTAATCATCTTGTATAGTTTGTTGTGTATTAGTTAAGTCGGATTTTCATAAATGATGTCCGATTTACAAATTAATGATCAATTGCCTCGGTGAAGGAAAACCTTTTTAATTCACATATATGTATACCTGAGATCTTTCAATTCATAATGCTTTCAAAGATATGTGAAGTTTGTCAATGACGAAGTTAGTGATGGCCTGTGTGGTGGATCAAGGCCTTATCCGCCATCATTGTAAGGCAATATGGGTTGTTATGATAATAGTTTGTAAGTAACAATTACACTTTTTTGATTACTGACCATCCACCTGTGTCCGTGAAAGTTGTCCAAGCGTACTGAAACGGAATTAACTTCACAACCCATAGCTATTAAATGATATGAAACGCTCGGGTCATCACTTACAATGTGAGAGGAAAAGACCTAAGTTCACCACGCTGATAATTCGCTGATTCACTTCACTTCACACTTCACACATCTTTGACAAATTTATTGAGAGCGCTAAGATTGTACGAATACATAGGTTGGTCCAAGATTCATTCCGCTCCAAACCTGGTAATCGAGCGCCGTCGTGGCGGACGGCTTGAGAAAAGACTTGAGATAGGTCCGAAACTAGACAGGCGAATTCAACTAAACAATGACATGAGTTAGCTATTATATACTATAATTACTTAAGTTGTGTATTCAGACACTCACGAATAATTCAATGTGAAAATAATTTTATAATTAATATAAATTATTAATTCATTATTTATTTATCAATCAACTTACGATTTTACTTAACGTACGTAAAGGGCGATGGGTTAAGTCCCGAATACATAGGTTGTGAATGAGAAATTTCGCTCGCAAGGCCCTTGCAACATGTCATGTCCGCTAACAGAGAATATACTTAACACAATGGCACGCCAGAATGTTCACAGTTCACGTTCAAAGCACAGGGTGGTCCCACCTGCCGTTATTAACTCGACAAAATAACCCATAAGCTGGCTAAGGCTCTAAACTTCAGACTTTTATAGGTGCGATATTAAAAGTCCAATGTTTTGAAGCAATTTATCATTTAATATCGAATTGATAGTTGGTGTTCCAATATATTTTTAACATGTGTTGGTATTTCGTTTAGAGGGTAAATAGCAGCTTAGGTTTTGTTTCTCACTTAGACCCGTGTTCGAATCTGGGACAGTTGGATTCATTATAATAGTTACTATGGCCGATAGAAAAAAATTGCCAATTCTGAAAAGAGGTAAAGAAAACTATACATCTATTTAAAATCTACTGCAGACGTGTTTAATCGATAAGAGATAATCGATCAGAGACGCGTTTGTACTATAAACGGGTGAAGGTAAACGTCTCGTTTTATGGTCAAGTATATAAAGTGAAACATAGAAAATCATTATAAATTACCGTTATAAAGTTATTAGAAAACGAAGCACCATAAGATTTAAAAGCTCTACCTGGTGATTAATTCATACATTTTTGACAAATCGGATAATGCGTTTCTGTAATCGAAAAATGTTAATATGTCCAAGCAGAAACGTAATACGGTCAATTGCGAAACCAATTTCTGTTTATGTCTGTCAGCGTCTTTGATGGTGCTTGGAGTTCCTTTTTGCAATATGATTCCAAATTTGATACGTGTTTTCTTTTGTTTTCCAGGGGTGAGACCTTCAACAGGTACCAGGTGCCGTTGAAGCGTGACTGGGTTATGTGGGATATTTATCACATCGCCGTGGCCTTCCTCAGCGTACCGGACACCGGGATCTCTAACGAAACGCAACCGGAGTCCGGAGCACGTGCCACGCCGGGCTCTGCTCGTGATGAGCTTCCGCTGACCCCGCGTCTTCTGGTATTTACGGTGGTACGCGGCACGCATACCGTTGTCCTTCCCGGAGTCGCTGATTGGACGGTTCGAGCTACCACCGTAGCCGCCCACAACCTCGGAAGCCCCCTTTTAGTCACCACTTACGACAGGCACCGGATACCGTAGCTCTATTCTGGGCTCGAGCTACAGGCACAATATAGGAACTTTAAGGCGACGAGTTAAAGCACAGCTTTCAGGTAAAAGATATTATGTTATAGAATTTATAGATGAATATCGGGCACGTTAAAAGATGTCCTGGGGAGTTTCTTTCGCCGTTTCTTCTCCACAATTGTATAGCACCTTATTGAAACGGTAATGAAAGCATTTAAAATCCTCAAATCATTATTTTACCAATAAAAATAAAATACCAATAAAATGTATAATATATAAGTAATAGATTAAATTTTTATAATAAAATAATATAATTATGATAATGAATTTGCGTGCGTATTTCGATTTTCAAATTTCAAATAAAGTTATAGAATAAATTCAGTTGCGGTTGCCGGACACCAACCATTCTATTTTCAAAAATAGAATAATACAGGGGAAAAATTTAACTCTGTTATCGGGAAAGCAAAGGAAAGATAAAAAGATTTGTAAACAAAATAAGGCAACAATACCGTATGTAAGCAAATTGAATTGTATCTGAGCAATAATAGTCTCCTAATGCGATTGGATAGAATGGAAACGTTCCTGCATTCCGAATGTATTATTCAACTATCCAAATTTGGTATGCGCCGTACGACTTGCAAAAACTAAGGCATTTCATTTCTATCATCAACTTTTTTAAACCGAAAAACATTCAAGACACGGTCATAAGTTCAACACAATTTACCCTCGTACACATACAAAACAACTTCATCGGAATTCAATTATAGAAAACGCAGTACTACAATAGACTGCAAAGCCTTTCTCTACACTGTGGTTGATGCGTAGAAAAAATTTCTAATTCCGAACGCTCACATTGATAGTACGGCGCGTCTACCTTGTTTTTGAAGCTCTGCAGTGGAGTGTGAAAAGGACGGGGAGACAAAGCTTCGTGCGGTGTGAACGGGAGGTCAATATTATTGCACCGGTAGTAAGGAGTGAAAGAGATCAATAATGAGAGGCACGAGGAGTTGAAAAGGGATTTCAGATTAAGGTCGTTGTCGAGTCAAAGATTATGTATCGGTGAAAATTAAAGATGAGACAACGATTGAGATAGAGAGATTCGACATTAAATTGTAAATAATCGTTGAATGGCGCAAAATATAATTTTAAATTGTGCCTCATATTTAAAATAGCTGAGATATAATACAATTTTTAGAAAGATTTATTTGTATTAACTATTTTTTTTTTCACTCATTCATTTTATAAACAATAAAATAACAAAAATAATAAAAGTGCAGTTATCTACTATTTATGTATTTTTTTATCAATTGGCTTTCAATTTTAATAATTATATCAACTAAAGCAACATTTTTTATAAAGAGAACTACAGTTTACTAAAATAAAACTTTATAGGTACGCCCCAATTTCAATATTACTTGGAGTATTTTTCATAACTTAATTTGCAAAATAATTCAGTGAAGTATATTACCTACAGCCGCGTCTGTATATCTTTCTAGTCTCTGCCGCCCAGTCTGGCCGGGGAAGCGGAGCCACCAATACACCCTCAGTCACCGGCTGGGCGCCAACGAGTGCAGTGTATGTCATTATATGCGCCACTTCGCTTACTACGCGCCGTTCGAATTTCCAATTCCGATAACGTGAAATTCGAAACAAAACAGTGAGTGCGTGATGAACTAGCGTTCTTTTTTGTCAGATTTAATTTTTTTTTTATTTTAAAATTTAAATTCGGATTTTTTTTCCGAACGTTGTTTTCCAAACTTGCGTTTTGTGGCGTTTACGCGTCGGTTGTAAAATTGTGAACTGTTATGGATGTACTTTGTGTACGACTGACGTCATAGAGGTTAGTTCCTGGAATTTTTCATGATTGAAGTTGAAATGTTATTTTCTTTTTACGACTAGGGATATCGGAATGTAATTACTTAACTGATTCGATTCAGGAATTCTGTTTAATTAGTTCCTCTCGAGTTCCAGAATGTTTTTTAATAACTGCGGTGTGGAAATTCCGAATGAATTCGGCATTCAATCTCGTTTAATATTCATTTTTGTGGTGAGTTGATGAGGCTTCGGTGTGTAACTTTGTTTTTCTGTTGGTTTTATTTAGCGGAAATAGTTGACAGGCGCAGTGAAATATTTGGAAGAGATTTCATATTTAAAATACGATTATAGCAAATAATGTATAAATAGTTTCTCTACAAATTTACTGTCGAGCTTTCCGAGAGCTTCTCTAATAGACCATACTCAAAATCTAATTACATTATCAATTAAAATCGGAGCATGGTATAACATTTATTTGTTTGTAGACTTATTTTTGACCCCAGTCATTTTATAAGAAGACTATTTCATTAATGACATCGATCAGTAACACAAGCAATAGTACTAAATATATTCAATAAATCTTTTACATTTTAATAAACTGACTCAAAGTTTTAAGAAATAAAAACAATAATACATAATAACAATAACACAGACTGCTCTGTCACTTACTGTTCAATATTGCTGATAGTGTTAGCATATTAATTAATATATTCATTTCTTCCTCGTTACGACTATCCTAGACCTGAGGATATTGCGTTTACGATCTTGTTATCTTAGTCCAATTTAACTTCGATTCAAATTAAAATTTAACAAAAAAAAAATATCTTTTTCTCACTGTTTCTTTATTATTTTTAATCCATATTTATTTTCGTTTAAAGCAAATAAAAGGCTCAGTTATTAATTACTGAGAGTACTCACGCTACGCCGTTATAAAATTGAGAGGATTACTAGCCAATTTATTTATATTTTTTTAATTAAAAAAGTAACTCACACACTGGCAGCCTTTCTATATAGACCCGCAGTAATACTGGTTCCTTAGCAACTGTCCCAGGGGCTCTAAATCCGAGAGAGTTAAAAAAGAGTTACCGATTGATGTTTATTCATAGTAATCAAAATGGTTGGGAAATTTATGCAATATGTTTTATATTGGTATCTATTGTTATGAGTAATAAGCGGAAGGAGTAAGGTTTAAAGTTTGACCCACGACCGAAATCTACTCACAGGCATTCGACCAGTGTAGTTTACAAGTATCCTTTCTCAGTAAGATAGGACGTGGGAAAGTAACCAGCTGTGATGATAAATCAGGAATATATTCATCAGCTGACAATACAAACGCGTTTGTATCCGAGATCCGAAAATGTACAACTCTAATAACCCGTGCCTGGGTCGAGAGTCTATTGACAAACATAAGGATATTTGCTACACCGACTGTGACTGAACGTGTAGTGCGGACTTAAGGTAATTGTAATCCGGCCAATTAGAAGCCCGCAACATGAAGCGTATTTGTAATTCGAATTGCACCCTCTCCGCGAGGAGACGAATTTCATGTTCATTTAATAACACTAATACAAACATAATACGGAGAGAAATAATGAAATAATTTGAAACTCAAATGTAATATGTGAGTAATAAATATTTGGGTACAAGCATAATTAATAGCAGAGTGAAGTTTTTCTACGATTAAAATGCCTGTTCGGTGAACTAAGATAATAAAAGGTGATAATTACCATAAATGAACATTTGTTATTGAGCATGGAGTGCAAATTTAGCAATTTATGCTTTATTAGTATACTGAGTAGGTATTATTGAAAATTATTAAAAAATTAAATGCATATCCGTCCTCGCAACGAGATTAAATTTACGGCAGGGACATTCATATAAGCAGTTAAGATATCGAAATTACCAATAACCTGAAATATACATGTTTTTTTTCACAGATATTGACTGGTCGGGAATCGAACTGAAGCGTAGTCGTTCGAAAGTCAGATGGTTTACTGAGTTTCAAGTTTATTATCTATTCTTTATCTGTGATAAAAAACCTGTCCAACCTCGGAGGTTTCGATTTGAAGCTAAGGACGACAAAAAACCTATATTTTTAATTGTCATTTGCATTAATAAAAACTTTCACTCTTCACGTGACTACAACAAATTATATATACTCACGGACATTTAGATAGTGGAACATAAAATTATAATTCAGAATAAACCGAATGTAATTTTAACATAATAAATCTTTCACTTTTGAATGTAATAAACAAATTCATTTCGTAAAACAATGGAATTACAACTGCTTTAATGACGTTATGTTGTTACAATTGTGTAACGTAATGAGCAAAGTGAAACGTATAAGTTACGCGTTTCGAATTAGAAATGTGATAATGCTTATAAGCCTCCATTATCATACGAACGGAATTTACGAAGTTGCATGAATCGTTCCGTTGTTCCGTTGTTCTTTTTGTTAGAGAAACTTTTGTTGTATATTTTTCCTTTCATGCTTTTGTTTTTTTTAATTTAATGGGCAAATTTCTTTTTTTAAACGCATTGTTTGTTAGAATTGGTACCTATAAACGTTATTCAAATGGTTTTTTTTCTAATATATAATAATTTGATGACACTTCGATGTTCTTACTAATCAACGATTGTTATCGACCGTTATGTTATAAAGTGAACTTAGAATGTAGGAGTGTTAAAAAAATTGAACTTGTTTTTGGTTGTACATTTTTACGAGTGCTATTTTTTTATGTACGAATGACCCATTTTTGTAATCTAAACATACAATCTATACACTTTATAAATCTATAGTGTCTCGCTGACTGTACATTCTATTATTTTGACAAATTGTAAGTTAAATATTCGTTTTATGACCCACTGACACCAATTTGACCATTTAGAAAATATATGTCTACCTGTCTGCTTGCCTGTATGGCCTGGTATAACTCAAGAATGGCTTAACCGATCTTAATGAAGATTGGTATGGAATATGGACATGCCAAGCCGTTTTTGAGGTATCCCGAGATATACTCATAGTAGTAGTTGAGTTGAGTCTTAGTTAGTTGGCTAAATGAATCCCTGTACTATTAGTGATCATTAAGTTTTAGAGCTTTTTATCGAAGTAAATCCTAGTGGAGCATGATAAGTCTTCAAATCCAAGTCCGATGACAAGCTTGTAGTAGATTGGCAGAGTAACATACGATTGAAGTATCAATATATTTTTGCTCATCTAAGCCAGTGGGAATTTTCTGATGGTAATGCCTGGAAATAAATTTAAAAATATCTTTCTTGTAATAACTCACCCTAATTTTACATCACGAAACATTATACCTTGACAATTAGGTACAACCTGTGCTCGGGAAAAATGTCAATCATTTTATAAGGCGTTTCGTATTTCATGTGACCCAATTACATCCTTAGAGGAATCGGTTTTCCATTATTATAAATTAGAAACTAAATAATAATCAATTTCTAAATAGCTGTAATATCACTTAAATTAATATTTTCTAACCTATTAACTAATTCTAGAAATCGCTAATAGGTCTAAACAATGTGTTTGTTAATTAAATGAATGAATTAATTGGAATGTGTTTATCTTTCCTATAGAAAATTTGTTTATTTCAATGTCTAAGGAGTAACGAGATATTTTTGTTTACTAAGCATTAATTAACAGTTGGTAGTGACCTGTCGAGTTATTTATGTCACAGTTTAGTGTTCGTCCTTGGGTCGTGGATGTCTGTAATAGAGTATCTCCATGTCACTCGCAAGGGCACGACCCAACGAATCCTAATGGGGCTGTGAGTGTGTTCATTTAACAAAGGTGCCATCTAAACTATCCTTCGCTCCAAGCCTCCTCACTGCTCCTGGGAATATCTGCTGGTGCAGATAAGCAAAGCGATCTCCGTCCGTTTTTCAGCTGGTTGTATCATACAGGGGAGGAACACTTTTAATCAAAGTAGGATAGAGCTTCTTGTAACTCAAAAAGATGCCAGAGTCTATAAATAGGACAATTTTATTGTTATGTCGAATACAAAAAGCTTGTGACATTAATACATAGACTTTTAAGTACTGTCTCTATTATGAATATGGATGGACAGTGAGCCGTGGGTGTAACATGTTATCTATGAATTATTATAATTTAGTTCACATTAATTTAAATTTATTCAGCAATTTTGGTTCCTAAATGTTACTGTTTGGTTTATGTTTAACGGTAAAGCTTGGAAAACTTATTCTTTCCTTTATATACAATAAAGCAAGTTTGCAACAAAGTTATATTGTTGTTATTTGTTTACTATATTGTTTTATATAGATTTCATATTTGTGATTTCAATGATTCACATTTGTCACAGTAATTCACAATGTCTCAATAGTTTGCCTGTGTTATAACTGTCGAATCTATTTTTGATGCTGTTTTTCCTGTTGGTAAATTTATGAATTAATATAAAACTATATACCAAACTGTATACCAACAGAATTACAACTATAAGCCATGTATCGTGGCGATGTACCTACAATGGAGAATCGTATACCTAACCATGGATATAATGATTAAATTCTAACGTTAATTAAATTCACTTTATAAATCCTTGCGGAAATGTGACCTACAATAACAAATTAATATTTTTACAAAAACAAAATGTTTTTCAAATTATTTACTTGGTTAACTTTCTAAATTAAATAGTGGACAAACGAGGGGACGGCCTCCTGATGGTAAGTGGTCACCGTAGACTAAATATCCAATACACCAAAGTTGTCAATAATGCCTCGAGAGAACCGATTTTTACGTAGCGTGAATGACAAGAGTCATTCAGTCCTCAAAGGTTGTCTGGAGGAGATTCCTAAAGCTGGATAAGTAAGTTCTGTTAAGAACTTAATAATATTTTGAAAGATTTTGTAAATAATGCATTAAAAAAATACGTAAAACATCGAAAATCTAGTACTAAAAAGCTAAAATCGATAAACATGATATTTATTAAACAGTCGAGGAAATTTATATGCGGGTACTATTTATAAATGTAAGCATTTATAAATGTAAGTTTTCCAAGCTGAGGGCGAGTTACTATGGTGATAAAAATAGCCCGTATCTAGATTGCATTAATAAAAGTTACGTACCAACAAAAACTTACATTGTTTTTAATCAAGCGGCGTAACATCGTAACAAACAAGGCCCTAGGTCTAATAACAAAAGGTTTCGAAGCGGCGTTTTCCTCCTACGTGTCCGGAACACATATGTTAAGAGAGACGTGGACGCATTCGTCGTGCTCCGAATTATCTACCGCTGAAGGATAATTTTTCGACGTGACGAATGGTATTTTCTTGAAACATGTTTCTATGTGAAACAGGCAGTTATTCTTACATTTATATATTTGTGTTGTAACGTCTCCATGGCATAATTTCCTTGGTGTTTACGTGTAAAGCGATCGTGTTAAGGCATCGGTTTAGAATGACATAGGGTATTTCGCTAATTCGTTCGTTCAATTCATACCAGTAGTCGCTAGTGGGTTTAGAACAATTCAAAATGACGAATATATCCAATAGATAATTAAAACCAACCGTCAGTTGTGTACGAACATCGCGGTCCAGTTACAAATGTCTTGCGTGACATTGACGTAGCTGTCAGACCATTGACATTAGCTGTCGTATCCCCAGACTCGCAGATCGCTGCTTTGCCAGTATCGTTATTCCAACGAATAAGTGTGCTACTGCTGGGCTCGGCACTAAGTTAAAATAAGAGTGTTTAAGGCCATAGACCGTCACGTATCCTAAGTGCGGATTGGTGGATATTTTTGAGAAATAATGTAAGCAGATTTCCTCGTGATGTTTTCATACACCGAAGCAAGTGATAATTAATGTGTAATACGCACGCTATTTATAAATTAAGGGTGCGAGCATGTTCTAACTTGATTTTCTCGTGTTGGAATTCAACGTTCGAACTATTACGCTATCACTGCTCTTTTCGCCAGTGTAATGTGCATATGCTTCTAAACTAGAAATTAGGTTAATTAATATTATGTGCATTAAGAAATAGTTTGACAGTTTTTTTTGATAGTATTATGTACGTTAAAAATAGTCTGATAGTTTTTTTAAGAAGAGTTATGTTCACAATATTATTATTAGGAATAAGGTTAGGCGGATTGTACCGAATTTCAGACATAGCAAAACTGGTGTCTCCCTTCATTTAGAGGTGTAAATATTTATTCCGTTAGAATTGGTTGAAATGCCATATTGTAAATTAAAAAGTTTATCAAAAGCATTCTTATGAAGAATGCTTATTACAAACTAAATGATTACTTTAAAGATAAGACTGTTTGAACATGAGTTTAATATATAGTCGTAAGTGTTCTCTGCAACTTTGAGTAGGAAAAACAGCTCCTTGGAAGTTTCTTGTCGCTTCTTCTTCCGGGACCATTCAGGGTGCGGCGTAGTTTGACTATCGAAAAATTGTAAAAACCAACTTCGAATGAACATTATGTTATTTCATTTCCGGGTTTGTTTTATATTGAAAAAAAAAAATTCTACCAAAACAGCAATCCGTCCCTGTGTTTAGTAACAATTGTCACGTAACTAGCCTTTCAGCAATGGATAATGACAATCTTTGGCCCACGTTCACAGCAACATGTGGGAGCATGTTCGGCACGTAACAGAAAAATGTTTCTTTAGCTCCTTTCTGAGATTACAAGCTGTCTTACTTAAACTAAGGTATATAGAAGCTTATTTCATTTCGCATGTAAGATTAGAGTTTAAAGCGCCGCATTTATATTTGAGTCCAAACAAAGATACTTTGCTTATGGAGCACCTTGCTGAGCAATGAACCGAGCAATGTCAAGTATCTTGTTGTAATCATTTAACAGCTGATGACCGCGATAAGTTTTAGGATAGGTGACCGTATATGGTAAAATTTCAAGAGATCGTATGATATTTCGTATTGTTATTGTTACATAGTAATAGTTAAATCTTGAAGTGCTGATGACCCGACGGCTTGTATTGTATGTGATCGATCGAGTGAATTAACTGCGCGCACGATCGTATATTGGAAGGGCGACTGTTAATAGCGAAATTTCTTGAGCGTTTTTGTGGTTTTGTAGAGCAGATTAACATTGGCCTCGGCTGTCGCTTGATAACAGCCACTCAGTCAACAGCCACTTAGGTTGCATTTCTCCACAATCTGCACTGAAGCAGTGTGGTAGAAAATGCTCTAGACCTTAATTAAAAGGGAGTTCCTACATTGGGCCGTTGAGTGCATGAGTTGAGATTAATCGTTAACTAAAACATCATCAATTAACTTATTCCAAGTAGATAAAAATTGACATAAAATATTTTCTTATATTCTTACATACATTCGAGCGTGAAGCTATTAGAAAGAGTATAAGTACACTGGACAGTCTGTACTCAATTAATTTGCAGTTTTCCTATGTGACTATCATACGGGATTCCAAAGTAACTGAAATATCTTTATTTTGTTCTGTTTTGTAACAGCTCCAAGCCTAGTCTTAGTTGTCAATTCTCTCGCTGCCATAATATTATACAAGCAACGCCACAATGGCGCAAATCCAATAGTCAAAAATGGAATCATGTCTATCCACTATTTATATTACCGCGGTCACTGTGGTACCTGCCTTTCCCATGATCCTTCCTATCATTTTGTTTTGTTGTTTCCTTAACCATAACAAGTGGTAACGCTCGAAAAGTATTGAAGTGTATAATTAGCAAATTCACTTAGTATATTGAATTTTGTTGTAGTTTCTAGTCGACCCGGTAGATGTGGATTTACAATATATTTAAATATAGAATTTATAAATAAATTCATGGCAGCGCCATTTATTGCCTCGACGAAACAAATACCTTGGCTACATATGATCTTAACCCAGAGTAGTCGACCTCGTTCGGGAAATAACAGTAATCGCGTGAAGAGCATCTTTTTTTACCTTATTTTTACCAAATAAAATGTTTGTGTACCCTTGCACCCTGTTTTGGTCACTCTGTTTTGCACGAGCGCTCTACGATTAAGTACCATGGGTGTCATTAAAAAATTGCACGATCAGTAACAGACGCACTAATGATTGTAATATGTATATACTTCGAAACAACGTATGACCCAAAAATTCGATCACATAAGGTTCAATATAAAAAACGGTTATTCATTGCCAAAAATATATTAAGTGAATTATTAGAATATAATACATTTTTACTAGAAATGATTCACCTTTTAACAGCGGTCAAGCAGCGAGGCAAAACATGTCTAAAAATAACCATATAATTGGACGCTACTTACTTACAAATACATAAGATATTTTAAATTACTTTACATTTTCGAAACTAAAACGTCCCGATGTAACAACACGATAGAAAGTTTTCCAATAGGTACCGGTCATTTAATTTAGTTCAGTGATAAGATAAGTCCCTGTCCGTATAAAAAATGTGGTCATACTTGTCACTCTAATGTTGGAAAAAGAATTTTGTTAGGAGGGTACCTGCATCGATAACGATTATTTTATGTAAATACCGGTTAATTACAGTAGGTATAATTTATACCGGTATTTCGACTGATCGGGTTGGCCCAATTGCTTATTTTAGTAAGAATTGTTCACACATTACGAACTAAGAACATTTTAACAAATTGTAGGGGTAGTTGCCGAGATTAATATGCTTGCCGAGTGAGAGGTCCTAGATTCAATATCGGGGCAGAAATTTATATTAAATTTAAATGTTTATTCTCTAGTTCTAGATATTAGTCATATTTCAATTCCGTGTTTTAGTCCCTGAACGTTTATTAGATTTTGTACTGTGTAATCATCAGTAACCGCGAAATAATTAATGTATAGGTCATAGCGCAGCATACTAAATATACATTCAAAGATAATGTCAGTAACAGCAGATAAAATACCGAAATTACCTAACGACTTCACTGCAAAAACGTCGCACTTAAATATATGAAAAAAAGCTATACGCAAGGGTCCTAATAAAGGGTTTTACAGAAACCCGATCCCTGCCCTTGGGCAAAATAAACATAGTAACACCGCACCTGTTGGTCAATTATACCGATTCTCGTTTCAACTTTTTGGGTTACCTTCGGTAGTCGAATCGAATTCACGATAAAGAATGAGGCTGTGAGATTATTCGACTGATATTTGACATACACACCGCTACCATATATTTCATTCAACTATCTATTGAATTCCGTGTTTTCTGTACAAAAGTAGAAAACATCCTTATTGGAGGTTTTTTTCCGAAATTGTTTACTATTTCTGTTGAAACGATGGTGTAGCTTGATTCTCGACTTGCATTTGTAAAGTCCTACTTCCAATAAAGTATTAAATTTTACATTTTTGTTTTATGTGTAGATGCTGATTTCATTGTTATAATATTATTATTTAAGAGTTAGAATGTATTTTTATGGAAATAGGCGACCAAAAAAAGGGTAAGCCATCTTTTGGGTGGTGATATATGACACTGAAAGCATCTGAAGGCCAAGAAGGAAGCAAGCATTACTGGTTCTTCGACCTTACACGAAACATGCTAAAACAGTCCATACTTGGTTTTAGAAATTTAGCTGTTTCTAGACAGACCAGTTAAGAGCCCTACCAATTTGCCATAAAAACCATCGAGATTAAACTATATGTTACGTAGTCTAGTGACCTCGAACAGGAAAAAGAAATACCTTACAGTCTTGCCAAGTAAACGGTCTTATAGTTGACCATATTTTCAGCAGTTATCTAACTCTAATTCTAATTCAAAATTATTAATTATTTAAGTATTCTGTAAGTACAAGTATTTTTTGCTTCTACTAGCATTTAGAAAAGTTACATTATATACATAATATTTATTAAATGTTTTAAGTATACAAATCTCTTTCAATCATGTTTTACAATATTTTATGTCTTATAAAAGAAATAAATAAAATGTAGCTAATTTGGCAGAATACATCTTATTGATTAAATTTGGTAGAATCCAAGAAATATTCAAGAAATATATCACAAAGAATCTCAAGCATCCAGTTAGCTACAAGCGGTTGATGAGTTCTTTTTAATAAAAATCAATGTTGCTATTACAATTTCATTTCAATTTTAAATATTTTGAACTAAAAGGCCATTACTATAAGATTTTTTGAAAGTCTAAACGTTCCTACTCATTCTAAAATGTTATAGGTAATTTTTTCCACAAACAAATAAAGATAGTTTGCTTTTTTTAAGATAGACAAAACCTTTCTGTCAACAGACAAATGGAGCGAACTTAAAACAGCCAAAATCAAAACCCCAAACCCATGGTAAACCTTTACCCAAGAGTCAGGACGACCACAAAATAATGATTCAAACAATTTTCTCCTCTGCGCCGTTATTAAACGAAACGCCTAATTTGTTCCGTTTACGTTCAGTAACACAACCTTTGTATTGTAATTACCATATTGTTTTGGCACATGGCTGTAATATATATAAGGTATATAATAAACTTTAGTAATACGTGTTTTAATAACATTAATATAACATATCGCGGCATAACAAACTTTTATTGGAAATCTCATTATATGTTGCTCAGGTATTCGAGGCACTGAAAAAAAAAACAACCACGCATTCATCAGTATAATACCTTCCAAATTTAAATGCTTGTATGAAAAAAAACTAGCATTGAAATTCAAATACATACCATTAATTTTACGCATTGTTTTAAAGTCAAATATCTCTTATATGATTTAAAATCTGTATCTTATAGTTTCTCTGAAAACAAACTTATTCTGGTAGTGTCTTAACTCCATGAGAAGTACTTATCAATACGCAATTAAAACAATAATTAACGCGCACGTGCACACGCACAAACATCGAAACAACATCGATATTTCGACCTGTACAATACAATCGACTTTTTCGCGAGATATTATAGTACCCTTTTACAAAGACACGTTTCTTAATACTTTTTTCTTGCTGTGATACCTGTGAGGGTTAGTCGTGGTTTTTTGTTAAGTTACAAGTCTTCTTCAAGCAGAGGACAGGATTGATCTCGGTATTATTATAATTATCATGACGGTGGTTCATGTGTTTCCTTTGGAATAGAATCATTCATTTTAATAGCTACAGTTTTTTCATCTGCTAATCTAGAATAATATAATAATAATAATATAATATAATATATATAATCTATAGGCACTAATATTATAAAGAGAGAGTGTGAATTTGTGTATATGCGGAAAGTAATCTCCGTAACCACTGCATCTATTTGAAAAATTCTTTTACCATTTGAAAGGAATAATATATTCCAGATAGACATAGGTTATATATCATAATATAAAAAAATTGTATTTTTTTGTTATTAATTGAACTCTAAAAATATTCAGTCAATTTCATAGTTTATAAATCTACTAATTAATAGTTTTCCATTATAATAAACTTTATTTTAGTATTTGTCGACCCATAAAATCGTTAAAAACGATGTTCAAGATATTTGCGAGATATTGTTAACTATTTTCCAAGTTCAAATCAATAAACAAATCTTTATCCCAAAATACCCACGAAAGATCGTTTATTTATTAACTTCTTTTACAGCAGGAATGAAACTTCATTGAAAATTTTACTTGAAATTATTTTCATACTTGACCTCCAGCCCGGGATCTAACCCGAAATCCTTGGCCCGGGAAACAAGGCTACAACGATTAAAAATATTGTAAATGTATTGAACATATTTGGATAGCAATATTAACAGGCGTCCCGATTCCTGATGGTAAGTGGCCACCACCACTGCAACATACACCATTAATTTCTATAACACCAAAGGTATCACAGACGCGTTGCCGACCAGGAAAGAATGTGGAAGCTGGTTGCTATAATTATTAAAGAAAATATTAAAGTACCTATTACTATATCATGGTATGAACATTTGTCAGTAATTTTTTTGATCATGAATTGCTTCTTAGTGATAGAATTAGATATTACCTACAAAAAAAATTGTACTCAAATTGACACATACATTTTGAATAATTTGGATGAATGAAAGTAGATATAAATTTAATTAAATTACACCAATACATTCATACGCTGTACATTAATTATACTGTAAAAAACGCTTTAACGTGTAACGTTTAAATTTTTTCTAATAAACGATGCTAAGGGTATCAACCCTTCATTCTTTTAGCTGCTATTAACCGCAAACAGGGTACAAAAACTGGACAGGCTCCTACAGCCCCGTTTAAACAGGTCAGATCGGGTTGCAACAACATCGTTTGAGCTCTGATAAGTAAATGATCGCTAAGCATTTTATAACTAGAACGAAAACAATGGCGATTAGACCGTTAAACTGTTGGCACTGTTGATTTGTTCCGCATTTGATTGAATGGTTCCCTGGATTTATGAGGTCGTTATGCTGAGTCCACGGTTGAATCAATTTATAGGTAGGTTATAAACGGTATGCTTGGTATTTCTCTACAACGCCGATTCCCAACCTGTGCTACGCGTACCGCTGGGGGTACGTGAAAATTATACTGGTAATGTTTGAAATACTGAGAAGATAAAACAGTTGACTTATATAAACATTATTATAATATTATGTCTACAATGTGTAGTTTAAAATGAACCTTATAACTAATAACTTATTAAGTTGATATACCTTAAGAAACGCTTGACACATTTTTAAGAGTAGGTATAGAGGGATGGGTACTTATAAATGGAAAGTTATTAAGGGGTATTGGAACGAAAAAAGGTTGGAAGGCACTGCTCAAAAAGATCGAAGCCGCAGTAATGAAATTGTTCATACAAGGCTATTCAATAAGATTGCAGAATTAACCAGCTGGAATAACAATGCTTGGATCGCATAGCTCGAAGGACCAATATCCACTAGAAAAGGAAGTTTCTATTAGCAACCACACGCGCCTTGATTACTAACTTGTTAAGGTAAATTTACTATTGATTTAGGGCCAATTCGAATGGCAGAGCTTAGCCTAATATAATTATTTTCACGATTATCTCTTGGGTTTATTACTAACATATCTTTTTTATCTTGGGATAAACGATTCTCTTGTCTTTCCCATAATTAAGGTTCGATTCAAGATTATTTTTTTCTTTATTCAAATAATTTAATACAATAGTCAGCCCCTTTATCATCTACATCACCTGTTACACATGCATTTTTTTTTCTCTTTTCTCTTAGCTTTTACCGTTTGCACGAAATTAGAATATTATTTTTTATCACACTATCAATCCTGAGAAATCTTACAATAGGAATTTGTGGAGAATGCACGGTTTGAGTAGCTTTACGGTTATTTATTACAGGCGTGCCAACATCTTAGGCACTGGCCTCTACCCAACTGATAGTGTACGATAAATGTTCTGCAATCATCGCACTTGTGAACTTTGTCGTGAAATAAGTTGTTTCAACTAGCGTCGTGTTTCGGTGCAAGAGTCATTTGAGCTTGTAACTTCCCATTTTAATCCTTAATCTCATTAATGATTCCAAAGTGAACAATGTATATTTACCCGTGATGATGAATACCCATATGCTACAATAATTATATCTGATTGACTGTCTAATCATATAAAAGTATCTAGCTTTTAAAATGTATTAAGATGTGCCTTTATCATTAAAATGTGTTAACAGTAAGCTGCAGTGGCCGCATAAGACCGCGATGATAGCACGCCACATCGCTACTTTCATATAATAAAAAATATGAATAGAATTTCTGAATCTGTGAATATTTTTCTTCTCTTTCGGCCCGCTCATTATTTTCTCTCGTTAGTAATTTTAATTTTTCTGTATTCTTCATTTAAATTTCAAATCGCTATGATATTTCAATCGTAATAGTGTTCACTATAGCGACGAGTATACTACGATATTTTTAATTCAGTAAATCGACTTTAGTTCGTTTCAGCATAGATTATTGTTAAGTTAATTATTCTAGCACCGGGTAAAATTAGAATCTACAATGAAATAAGAAATAAGCTTGACATATAAAATACTACATGGTATAAGATACGAGAAGACGAGCAACTTGATAGTATGTTGTTACGTCCGCCCTTAATACCAAAGGCATTATCGAGGCGTCACAGCCATGAACGAAGTTGATAAACTGCTAGTTACCGGATCAACACATTAAAACCGAAACTTTTAATTCTGATATAATTGATAATAAAACCATATTTATCAGGGCTTATTTCAGACGGAGTGTGGTATCTAGCAAGCCTGGTAAAAAATCCTTCTATGGGAGAGTAATGTTAATTGAGCCAAATGAAGCTCATTCATCGTCATTTATAAAGTCGTACCTAAAGTGCCGTGAATAGTTCTCTGACTATTCATAAATTGAAATACAAGACAAAAAAAAATTTACATCGGGAGTTTACATTTTAAATTGATTCCAATTTAACATTTTCATAATCATCATTTCAGCCGGACAACGCCCACTGCTGGGCATTGGCCTCCTCCAAGGATCTCCACGACGATCGGTCCTGCGCTGCCCTCAGCCAATAGCTATCCGCGACCTTCACCAGATCGTTGGTCGATCTCGTTGAGGGTCCACCCACAGAGCGTCGTCCGGTGCGTGGTCGCCATTCGAGAACCTTTCCACCTCAACGGCCATCAATTCTCCTAACTATGTATCCCGCCCACTGCCATTACAGCTGACCAATTCTTCGAGCAATGTCGGTAACTTTAGTTCGCCTACGGATCTCATCATTTCTGATTCGATCACGTAAAGAAATATCGGGCATTGTTCCTCCATTGCCCGGTGGGTGACAGTTTTCAGAGTTCTTCGGAAACATTATTTTATTGTACTGAGTCAAATGTATTCGTATCAGTTATCAACAAATTTACTATTCACAACAAAATTTCTATATTCACGTCAAAATTTTAAATTTAAAAATTCAAATTCAAAATAATTTAATCATTTTATCAATACACATATGACATATGACCACCCTATGGCCCAGTTGGTAGTGATTTTACCTGCCGAGCGAGGGATCCCGGGTTCAATTCCCGGCCGGGGCACACATTTATGTGACAGATAAATGTTTGTTCTCGGGCATGGGTGTTTGTGATTTCATATTTGTGTATGTTAATGCCACCCGCAACACAGAGTATCCTACAGCCCCCCGCTGTGTGTGTGTAACGTTTATTTATTTATTTATATAATGTGTATAATAATGTTTGTTATATTATTTTATTACTCACGCCATTAATCTATGTATATACTTATACTGCCTATCACTGTTGGGTGTATGAAGTTACCTTCAACAAAGTTGTATTACATGTTTATTAAAGCTACGTTATTCAAATTATACCAGTTTCTCTTGTTCAAGTGAACAATGTTTGGCTGTTACACGTGCGAGGGTTTTCATTTACCTATTCCATATTTGTTTAAATTTAAAATCATTTAATAATTTAGGTATTCTGTAAATACGCTTACGCATGTGATTTTTGCTACTACTATGTTTCAACGTGGTTTAATGATAAGGCCAAGAAATGGCGAAAGAAAAAAAATTCCTCAGCCCATCTGATAAAACAACGAATGTCAATTACAAAGTAAGTTTACCGCGGATTCGGGTGCGGCGCCGTTATTTCCAGGCGTTATTTTTACTTAAACATTGATCTATACCATAATATCCTTTACGTATAAGCTATGCTTACACGTCGCTTAATAGTTCCAATAGGTAAATCACTCTCACTCCCTCTGGAACCTTGCTGTTAAAATAGGGAACATCACTAAAAGTTTCAAAGCTGAGATTTCGATTGGCGAAGTCAGGCAAAAAAGAAGCATTAACTCGTTTGTTAATTGTTTCTAAAACTTAATGGTCACTTACAAACATATTATGATCCGACCATTTGAAGTCTACTCCGTAATTTACCAATTAAGTGGACTACAGGCTTGATCTCTCATTCTGAGAGTAGACCCAAGACTAAAAGAAGAGTTTTGAATGAATAAATGGAAAGTGATGTCAGTTATTGTGCGTATTTAGTGACCGACCTACCAGTTTCTCAGAACGTAACTGCGAATTTTAATTCATCCAGAGACCCATTTAAAAACATATATATGCCGATATACGAATGCCAGTAGTTTTAGCAACAATGTCGAACATAATGTTGGTGTATAATTGTGTAACACTTTTAATTAATTGTTAGCAAACACTTCACACCGAGCAAACGAAACAAGTAACAGTTCCCAGTGCGGAGGAACCGATGTCATCGACCGCAGAATGTAAACTGAGGCTTCATCCACGTCACTCCACTAGCTAGGCTCTGTTGTAGCACGATGTTAGCCGAGTATCGACGTCATCGCGGCAGTGCTGCCATCACTCGGATATCGTGCTGAGTTTCGTTTCACGTCTATACTAATGACCATCTCTGACATATATATATATAAAGATAGACTAAATCTGTGAACTAAATACCATAATTTGAAGTTACCTCGGAATTAGATCATTTATTAAAGGCTAACGTTTATGTTTCCAATTAAATTTATATATTAACATACATCTTTGGCAAATAAACGCCTTACATATATGAATAGCATCTACACTCGAAACAATTTGTCATTCATTTTTTATTAGGCGTCGAATAGGGCTCCGAGGAACGTGTACCTACTAGTTAGTAGTTCTATGAATATGACTGATATATTTAGCATTGGGTTGGAAAACTTTATTCGTAAATGTAAATGTAGTGGCCCCTAGAGGCTTTGTACATCTTTATATATTTTATGTGTGCTTGGCAGTGATTGTAAAAGTTCTTAATTACTTGATCTATTGAGTATATATTATATTCTTTTATTATACAGTAACTCGTCCTCTTTAGTTTTTAATCCTCTGTAGGCTAAAAAAACAATGCGAGTGCTATTTTTAAACGCAAGTTGTAGGTATTCTGTAGTAAAGCGAAATCAGGTTACCAATTGATAAATAATGTCTGTCCAACCTGCTAAATTACTGTATAATTATATATGTGGCGAAAAGCACATATTTTCAGTCAGACATATTTTATCTGACGAACGAAAACTAATGTAATGTGACAGTTGTGTTGTATGAAACACATATCTTAGCAGGGCTATAAATACGTAGGTCTGTATTTATTAATAGAAATATATCAATTAAGAAGTAAAATTAAGTTTCTTGCCACAGAGTGCTGTGTATTGTAACTTGTAAAAGTTGTGTTTGATTAAATATAAAACGCTTTAAAACTAGCTCTGCTGCAAATATTCAAACGAAAATTCAATCTACGAAGCGCAAGATAGAACCGCTCAATTACTGTTCCGGACACCAAGATGATGGAGACCAATTGAGTTTCGTCTTAACCGGGCAACTGTAAATGAGTAGAAATATATAAAATTTAAATTATTCATTTATTAAACTACATAAACGACAATACTTAATATTAATACAATACAATTCATACACAAGATTTTATCATGGTATAGAACATAGATAAATGCATAAAGACAATGACGGTTAGAAATAATAGTGAAGCAACTGATTTCGCGCAGATTTCAAACTTACTTTGTAATTGCTATATGTTTTTTAAAAGATCTACTGAGGAGTTACTTTCGCCGTTTCATTTCCCAGATGCTAAAGTGCCTGCTCGAAATGGTAGCAGAAGCAAAAAAATACATGTAGAAGTGCATTTACAAAACAGCTAAATGATTTTAAACTTGAAGAATTGGCTCTAGACCTCGTACCAGGTTTACCTGTTTTATATTTTTATTTAGTTCCTATTATAATTATAATTATTTTAGTTGTTCTGCACTAAATTTAAAAGTGAATAATTTTGGCTTATAAATTTTATACAGCACAATTTATGTGATAAAGTAAACAATAATTTCCATAAAATAATTATATTCAATAAGGTCTCGCTGGGCAAGACGTTTATAATCTTCACGGTCACAGCCTCACCAATGATTATTTGTGAAAGAATATTAATTACATCGAAGGTGTTTGTAAAATTAAATAAAGAACAATTTCGCCATAACTACAATTTCGACATTTATGTATTTATAAAATCTGAACACATGTTATATAAAGACTAATTCTTAATAAACACCATATAATTATTACAAAGTATATTTGTTGTGTTAAATGTAAATAAGAAGGAAAATTTCACTGTAAAAGTTTAGAAGTCGTGAAGTAAATTAATGATATTGTTTTAGCCAAATTATTGTAAATTATGCTCTGGGATCTATGCATGATACATGCATGTTACAATGATATTCGGGAGAGGTAACGATTTATGTAATTATTAAAATATAAATTTCAAATATGCCGATTATTATCAACATCACAAGGAGAATACATAAAGACGAAAATTGTCTGTACTTTTCATTTTTATTGCAGAATACTAAAACCTTGTCTATCGCGGGAAGATTTAAAGGGAAAAAGCATCTGTATTCAGTTCCCACCGACTTGCAAAATGCGGTCATGTTAGTAGTTTGTGAAAACATCTAGTTCGCCCACGCTGCCACAGAAAACATAATGGCGTTTTGTTAAAGCGTCGTCCACTATAGAGGTAAAAAAGAATACTTTGACTAAAACTGCTTCTAGAGCGAAATTTTAAACCAAATCATAAGCTTCACATACCAGTAGGCGGATAAATAGTTTCATAATTTTGTTTAGATTGTTGAGATCAATATATAAGTATAATTATTGCAATGAAGTTTCACCACTTATTGATATTCGTTGATATTGTGGTCAAATATTGAATAATTTAAGTATAAATAAAACTAAGACCATAAAGAGGTTATTGAATCTGTTATAATATCGGTTATTGTAGCATCCGACTTCAAATGTATGCGCATGAATATTCTACGCGCTTTGTATTAGGTATCTCGTGGTTGGAGTGCATTAGATGCGAATTGAAATTCTTTTTGATCATCTTTGAGGTGTATTACGAAAGCTTTGAGAATGTATCTGGTTCTACTCAGTTTTCCCCAAAAATGGATTGATTATATTTTTCAGCGTGAATGCTATGAGTACAGAACGGATTCGCAGATCCCTTTTATTTAGTGGTCTTATTGTATATGGCTAGAACAAACGTTTTATCGCAGGGCAAGAACTTCTCTCCATAGCTGACGTAATGCGAAATGCATTCATCTAAGCAATTTTCAATGCGGAAATTAGTGGCTCATATCGGTAACTATTCACCAATATATCGTTCTAGGTACTACCGCCTACTTCAATATTGGATGATAATACTTCAATATAATAAAATTTATATTACAGCAATGTGTTGTAGACAATTTTAAATATCAGTACTTAGGAATAAAAAATCTGTTTGACACTAACAGAGGGCTTTGCATTCACTGTTAACTTGTATGAAGTAAATCACTAAGATATTTTGATTTTTTTATGTAAAACTATAGTTGGTTAAAAAAGTTTACACTTTTATTATATTTGTCAGTGACAATAAAAATTCTCTTGATCTTTTCTCAAAGTTTTTTTTACAAATATGTCGATAGGTTTTTCGGCGAATGAATTCTTTCGATGAATCTTATTGAATGCTTTGTAACAATAACTCGAGATCGATATAATTTAATATGCATTACAAAATCCGAAAGTGCACTTGAAATGTTTCTAACGCTCCATCCAGCTCGCAAAAACGCTTAAGGGATGTTTGTTAATGACCTCGCTAACAGATACGAGCTATCAAGCTACGAACAAGAGCTGTCTGAAACAAAAAACTTTCATATTAATCACAGGAATTATGAAAACATTGTTAACGTGCTTAACATATCAATTTAATAATTGTTACATCTATATGTTATGTAGACTCTCGTTTGTAGTGAAATACGAAGGTACTCGTAATGTTATGAGAATACAGTTAAATGGGAATGAAAAGAGGGAAGAGGACAATCTAGAAATATTGATGATTGTGTGTAAGATTATAAGTCTAAACATTGACTGTTATTAGACAGAACACTTAGATTGAATAGAAGAATATGATATACAAATATGATACTTGATGATGATCCAACTTTTTACGCATGAATTTAAATAAAATGAGAATATCTTCTATTAAAGTGTGTGTTAAGTGAATTAATTTGAAATGTTTCCTTATGAACATATGTATTTCTTACATATGTAGCTCTTCACATGACTTCCCTGTAGGAAGCAAGAAAGTGAAAGAGTAAAAATTATTATATATTTAGCATTTTAATTTAGCAATTATTATTTTTACTCTCCGTCATTATACTATATTTCCTTAAATATAATAAGGTTTTGAAGAGAAACTTAACGGAATATTAAAATTCTCGTGAATGCTCTACCCGAGAAAAAGACTTCAGTTAAAGCCAAGTACAGTTAGATATTCAAGAATTCTGCTTCAACTATACTAAAGATAATTGAATCTTGAAGATACGTAGTTCTGCTAAACAATGTAACCTATTTGTGGTGCCAAATAACAATTAATGCGTATTTGTGTCTAGTTTAGCACGAGACAGTAAATATATAACCATCTACATCATGTTCCATTGAAATTACTAAATTAGAACTTGTCTGAACTCTATAGTTGTTAGAGAGCTCTTCTCTTTTAACCAAGAAATTAAATTCTTCTTTTCGTTTTGGTTTACTTGTTTCGCTTTTATAATCTTTTTTCTGTTTCTATATTCAACGTGCGAAAATGTGGTGCCAAAGATACCTTGTTCCATTTATATTTTTGCATTAATGTTTGGTTTACTAAATACTTAGTCAAGATTTTCATCCTCATTTTCATTATGTATTGGTATCTAAGGGTTCAAAAACATTGAGTTTGATTTAGTTACGACAAGGAAGCTCGGTAATAAAAGTGTCGAAACCAGTTCCGTTCAGGTTAAAACTTACTTTGCAATTACCATATGTTGTTTTAAAAGATGCGCTGAAGAATATCTTTCGACATTTCTTTTCCTCATTGTTAAATAAAGCACGTTTTCGAAAAGGGTACCAAAAACTTCCGTGAATTAGTGTATTTAAAAAAACCTAAGTAAGTATGTTTCTAAATTTAGATTTGGAGGTGGTGAAATTGAATATATATTATAATATCTAACAGAAAGAGTTTCAACCATAATGTTGTTATAAGCTATGATTATAATTATGGCATGATAATTAATTGATCATTGAGAGCTTCTCAGGACGTATTTATTATAGTTTAGTCATAATTTAGCTCATAGTCAATACAAAAATAAATTTATAAATAATTTGACGCCTAATTGGCAGGGACTCTGCCTACGGTGCAAAGGGTGCCGGGTTCGATTTCCGGCCGAGCCAGATATTTATTTATATGACAAAAAAATGTTTGTTCTCTGATCATGAGTATTTGTGACGTCATATTTGTATATGTCCACGCCTCCCGCAACAAATGGAATTCTAGTGCTGGAGTGTAAGTGTATGTGTGAATGATGGAAAAAAACCCTTTTTAATATTTCATTATTGTCTCTTGTACTGAGCACATGTGGTGCTGTCATCAATTACATGAGTTTTATGTTACCTACTCCACTTTTATTGAAGTAACATTTATTTCTAGAGTACTTATTATACTATGTATGAATCAAAATTTGCAATCTGAAATGGATTGCCATTCAATATTCGCTTTTGATATCCATCTTGTGAATGGAATATGGGTCACAGTTTGTATCAGAACTCTGTCAAAACATTCCCGTTTGCGGACTTTGAAACTCAGTCATGAATAGAATATTTTTAATACAAACATTAGCTTTCAATATGACATGATGTTGATATCAAAACCAAATAAGTAGTATTCTACAATAGCTATTTATTTCCAATATACAATAACTGTGATGAATGTAATGTTTTTAGAAATATAAATAACATGACTAAACAAGAGAGTGACTATGACAGTATGTATTAGTAAAACGTTTTCAAACATTTAATAGTGTAAAAACTTTATTTATTTCTATTATCATACATCTGCAGCATACTTATGAACTTAACGATGCAGACATTTCATTCATGAAGTTCTAATCAAAATTTAGATTCGAATTTTTTTTTTGTAAAGTTATGGGTACATAGATTTAATTTTTAACGCATTATATACGAAGCAACAATAGGCGGTCTTATCGCTAAAAGCGATCTCATCCAGATATGAAATGGAATCATCGTCATAAGATCAGACATCACTTGACAGAGAGACCGTGTGTGTGACGGTGGAAGATTGACGGTTACGGTGTACTACCGTTTACAATTACACTTAACGTAGGAGTAGAGAAAGGAAAGGAATTTAAAGAAGAAAGAAATGATAAAAATAATATGAAAGTTGAACAGACAGGTCTCTTTAATTTATTTTTTGAATAAGTTTAATGAGTTGGCACGGCGAATAGAAAGTGGTAGGGTCTTCCAAGAGTGGACTGAAAAAAAGTAAAGGATTTATGAATTAATTTCTCGAGTATTTAGGAATGCGTAAAGAAAGTTTGGTTGTAGAATAGAGGAAGCAATCACTATCAAGTATCGTATGTATATATCAGAGGGATTAAACAGTACACAGTGAAAAAAAAAAAATTCGTATCGGAGACGGATTGGAAATCATCTGAGTTTAGCAGGAAATTCAATAATATTGTCATATTTGCGGAGCCCAAGTTTAAATCTAATGCGAAAATATCAGCGTAGTCAATTGCAGGAAGAAGCAGAGTACGGCTTCGCGCTATTTTGGTAGATGTGTAGAAATTATTTCAAACTTGAAAGAGTCCCCGCAACAGTAAATACTTTGCTACGTTACGCTTTGTTGATCCCAAGAGTTCGGGAGAGAGTCCTATCAAAGATGATACCAAGGTTTTAGCTTGCACTTTATAGGATATCTCAACATCATCGAATGTTACTGATGAAAGCTAACACTATTCTACTTTTGCAAGAATCTTGGAGAATTGGTGGGTTGGAAGAGATTTATAATTGTTGCGATTTATGAAAGTTAATTTTTTTTACTTCAATTTTAATAATCTTATTAAAATTTCATATTGAAAAAGATAGGCAAGTTAACTGTAACATGAGCAGCGGTAATTACTTGGCTATATTGAATTCGGGCCAGTAGGTATAGCAAGAATAAAACCCAATCAAATATTAATAAATGCGTTATTGGTATTAAATGTGTCTTAGCTAAACTATACCCTGTTTTCCCTATCGATTTTGTTTTTAAATTATTAACGAATAATGTCTTGTAAGCGGTCACAGCTGACGTGACAGAATAAAAATATGTATGCAACGACTTTAGCGGTATTAGGTCGAATTTTCACCATTGGTGTCGATTAGTATCAATAAAATTATATCCAGTAAAGATAGATAAATAAAATTGATTCAAAACTGATAACTAGATTGTCTTATTGTAAAGTCGTCAACCATGTTATTAAGAGTACATTTGATACGGCTAGACTCATAATCGTAAATGTTTTCCTGTGCAACAAGTTCCGAGAGAATAAACCCGTCGCGTTCACTCGAGAAGTTTCTTCAAATCTTGGAATGTTTGGATATGCGAAATTATTCATCCCGCACTGAGGTTTGAGGTATCAAACACTTATCCGAGACTTGCGTCGCACTAATCCTTATGTTCAACGTTCATGAACACATGGAGAGACAAATATGTGCTAGGCTGTACGCTAGAAAATACTCACAGATATTAATTCAGCAAATCTACGAACTTGTTTGACTACGAATGGATTAGCGACCGGCGATTATTCATTTGAACGACAATGGCTCCAACTGATTCGTGGCATATTGTAGACTACAAGTTTCTACTCAGAATAAAAGGCATTGAGAATACCACTACAACGCTCCAGTATGGAGGGGTTAGTGGCCAAAATATAACGATAAGACTTGACAACTGCTATTTTAACTTGCTCTATAATGCATAAATCCGTTAATGAAATTTTGGTACGATATGGTACGAAATCTTTGTATAAAAGTAGTCGGCCAGCTAGGATCATTTAACGATATTTTATTTTGTTCACTCTTTCTTAGTACAGTATACATAGTATAGTATAGTACTTTTTCTTTGCCGCTGGATTTTCTCGATATATAGGTTTCTTCAGTAGAAATTCTCCCTCTTACCAGCTCGTTTTACTTCCAATGGTTCATTTAATTTATATTGAGATTCATGATTAGACGGATTTGAGTATAAAAAAATATATAATATAGAAATTAAATGCTTTTAATGTACGCTTTTCGAACAAAATTGTGTATATCACCAGTCGTTTCACGCTTGTGATAGACGTAAAAACGGTTTACAGTTGAGAGGTATTCACAACTAGCGCGCGGTATTTCATCTTCGCGTTCCTATTCACGCGACGGAGCTTACGTAGAACAATAGGGTAGGTGCTCCGCATTCTTTCTCACCTCATAACCGAAGAAGTGGCTTGAGTTATAACTCCTGGGAAATTAAATTTATCTGCGTAGCAACGGGAAATTGTTATGACAAAGGTGACTGCATTACCATGTTATAGTTGATGTATGCCGTTACGAGAATAGTTTTGACCGATGATCGTATTTTTTTCATTTGATTATCACGTCGTCATTGCTATCAATGTTTTAATATTTGTTTTTGGGCGATCATCATAAGCTCAAAATATTGCCTAAGTTTATTACGGATTGGACTTCATGCACATTTCAATAGGTAGGATTTTAACGTTTTTCTTTTGGACAAACATAATGTGTAATATTATATCTATGTACACCCAATTGAATTTCAAAATCTAACACTAGTCAGTGTTAGTCACCGTTTCAAGTATTTTCAGAATCTTCTACTCAGTTGCAAAGCAATGATGCATCATGGTTATAATCTGCTTCCATTGTACTATAAATAGTGTTACCAATTGTTTCACAATTTTCCTTCTTTCACAGGAATTCTCATTGTTGTAGCACAAGTGTCTAGATCTCCAGGTTTTTATTCATGTCCACACTATAAACATTATCCGATTTTAAATTTTCGCAACACAGAAAAAGAAAAAGTTATGAAAACATAATAGCAAGGTGACATTGTTACCCAGACCTACATGTCTGGCACACATTTGCAGAGATTTTAATTTCTTCTTCGCAATTTTATGCTTTCATTTTGTAACGCAGATTTATTGCATTTTATTTGCATTTTTATTTGGCTATGAAACACGACATGCGATAACACTATTTCCTATCTCTTCTAGAAATATCTCGACATAAAACGTCAATTTCGCCATCAAATGCTGCCTTTAACCCTCTTACAAAGAGTAAAAAAGTGGGTAAAGTAATATTGGCAATTTTGAACCAAACTGAATTTCCTAGAGGATTCAGTTCGTGTGCCAGATGCTGAAAGCGGTTACAGAAGTACATCTACAAAAATCGACCTGTATACAAGAAAATATCGCCATTTAATTTAAACAAAATATATGGGTCCAAGTATCCTTGAGCTCAAACCAACTTGCCTGCTCGTGGTGCACCTTCCTGATAACGAAGGAAGCAATGGCAAACATTGGAAATAGTAGATTTCGAGCACATAAAATGTCAATAATAAGCGGTTAAAATCAATTATCCGTACTGGGGCGGCTTTAGAATACTACCTCCAATCCCATGCTGGCAGAACAGGGTGTCGTAAGAGGCGATAGAAGCCAGCCTGCTTGGTAGTAGGGCTTCGCGTATGGATTATATTATCAGTATTATTATTAAGTCATTAATATTATTACTGGTATTATTATCTTTCCGTGAAGCCTGCCTGGCTAGTTACCACCCTCCTGCTTGAGTCAACCGCCAAACGACTCGTCGTGTTCCGACTAGGGGCTTGAGAGCCAGTACATTCTTTCTAACCTTCTTCTCATTTCCTGGCCGACAACGCATCAGTGATACCTTTGGTCTTGCTGATGTCGATGAGCGACGGTGACCACTTACCATCAGGTGGCTCGTCTGCTCGTTTGTCGGCTATTAACATTTAAAAAATATATACATATATCAATTAAAATCGTAACCGAGATAACCGTAACCGAGATGTAAACGAAATTTGTCATCTAAGATTTAGCTATTTGAGACTAAACTCTGTCATGTCATATGCGCCTATGTTTCCCATGTTTCCTATTGATATTGTGAAATATATATTGTACATTTCTATAAACTTAACTAACTAAATGTAGCTTATTAGCTTCTATAACTCAATTGGTACTCGTAGTGATCTGTCTGCCGAGCGAGGGATCCTAGGTAAATCCTGGCTGGGGCATACATTTATGGGTATTGATTGACCTCGGATCATGGGTGTTTGCAATATCATATTTGTATACGTCTACGCCATCCGCAAGTCAGGGAATCCTTGTGTGGGGTTGTGAATGTGTGCACCTCTAATATGTCCAAGAATGTTTTTGAGAAGCTAACTAAACATGCCCATCTTTTAAATATAATTTTATGTATTATATCTTTTATATTAATTTTATTATTAAGTTGACTTTTTGACGACCCCGTAGCCCAGTTCGTAGTGACCCTGCTTGCCGAGCGAGGGGTCCCGGGTTCGATTCACGGCCGGGGCAGATATTTATGTGACAGATAAATGTTTGTTCTCGGGTCATGGGTGTATGTGATGTGATAATCGTGTATGTCCATGCCACCCGCAACACAGGGAATCCTAGTGCGGGGGTGTGAGTGTGTAAACGTTTATTATTTATTCTTATATATTAGGAACTTCCATGTATTTTAGAACTATCTACTTTCGCTTGAAGATTGTGTATCAACCAACATACACATAGAAAATCTTACTGAGTGGTGAAAAGGCTACCACTTGCATTGTGAAAGCGTACTCTTGGGACAAAGCCTTTGCTTCCTTTCAAAGAGAGCCTGTAAGTGCAATTCAACTGCAGACCATGTTTCTCAGATGCATGTATCTTATATTATATTATATAGACAGACAGATGATTTCCTTAAATGAACTAATTATTTAATTGGATCGTGTCATACAGATGATATTGCTGTATCTCAGTTTGAATGGTAACAGAAGTTTAACTTAAAGCAAACATATTCATTGGTACTTAACATACTGACATCACTTTTTTTTTAAATTATAACAATAATTATTTATTGATTGATATTAAATGAGACTGCCTTCAAAAGCATTTTTTGAAACAAATTAGCATAGCTCTTTTAATTTGTTCTTTTTTTACAGAAACTCTGTATTACTAGTTGATTAAAATTTGATTCGCAACTATAACTCAGATATACCTGTCTACTGAATAATCATCGAAAACATCAATCTACTTTTCGGAGTGGTTATTTCGTGTGATTCAAATATTTTCATGTGAATAAAGCAATCCCCAGGCATATTTATTTAGCTTAATGTACCATGTGGATACATCAAGTAGTCCCGAAATAAACCAAGAAATGTTCTGTATGATCAAATCCAAATTCGTAATCTCCACATCGAAATAGGCACACGATCAGGGTATGGCTGATATGGAACTGACTTCGATCAAATGATGCAATATCTCATTTCGTACAAATAGAAAGTTCACGAGTTCGAATTCCAGTTTTAACGGAGATTATTATGATTAAAAAGTGACTTCTTTAAGTAATTCTAAGTTTAATATTTATTTATGATATAACGTGTTTCCCTTCAATAATTCCTTAGGTCATCTGTTCGGTACTCAGTATCTTTTATTTAATAGTCACCATACTATTTACAAAGTAAAGTCAAGTAAAGCAACGATTTCTCTGTTCTTTCGAGAAAAGTAATTAATAAAAGCTAGTGATAACTTCATATCATTAATGATATTAAGCAGATATTATTAAGCAATATGTATATTTAATTATTGTTTATTGCCTCTAATATAATATTGTAGTATATTTGATTCAGATAGTATGTTCCATATATAATGTTGGACATTTAATTGATAAGTATCACAAAATGTTTTTCCTCTCTATCCCTTACTTTGCTTCAACAAACGTGATCTTTCAAGCTTGCTAATTCTTTAATAAATTTTGAAGCAGCAATGGATTATGAATATGTTCGTCTACTTGGTATTGGCTATTGCAGTCCATGAATATCAGACACAAATTTCAAATAAATTTAATTTTTTCTATTTAGTGCGCGTATTTGTGCTGCAGGACATATGTCTGTCTTACTATCCTACATTTGGTTGTAGGAAAAATTAGACCTTCTTTGTTATTATCATAATACGCAATAGACCTACGAAATGATTCACACTGTCGATTCGGGGTGTAAGGGACTTCATAACTTCTTGATTCCAAGCCAACCTCCCGTGCTCGCGGTGCACCCTATAGAATAACGGACGAGGCTAGAGCAAACTGTGCCTCCTGTTGGTGGTCAAGGGTCTCTGTGCCACCCAGTTTAATCCCAACGGTACTTGCATGGTGGTTGTGGTAGGTATTTACCCGACTGATAAACTACCACCCTCTTAAAATCGACCTTGAATATTTCATATGGATTTCTGTCACAGTGTCAGAAAGAGAGAGACTAATAATGCAAGACTGACGCTTTCTATTCAGTCCGCAACACTTCGGTGAAGCCTTTGGTGATATTAAGTAGGTTTAAGTTATCATGAAGTCTATCTATAAATAGACAAAGACAAAACAGTTCAGGGTCACCATTTTATCCTCTGTCTGTATTTAATTTGGCAGCTTTTGACGAGCTTCAGTGTTATCACTGAAAAAATTTAAAAATAGAACGCTATTTAATGATTATGCCTGAATTTCGGCCACTATACCTACGTTAGTTACAATAAACTTTATAATCATTTCAAAGCTACAAAAATCAGATAGCAAAAATATTACGAATACATTTAGCTAAACAGTTAATTTATATGCTAATTTTATTCAAAGTTTCATATAATTTCACTTTCGACTAACTGTACAATATTATTCAATCATTAGAATCATTTGACGCCCATGCTTTATTGTTTCATTTTTAAATTTTGCGCAATTGAAAACTGCATTAAAGAGTTTTGTGACATCCTAAGAGAATAGGTAAACGACGTGCGAGATGATGAGATAATCAAATATCTGACAGCGTAAATATTAGATTTCTACCTAGTTAGATCCTGGTCGAGGTAGCCAGTTACTTTGTTCTATGTTTGTTATCGCCTCTTGGTTGTTCATTATCTTTATAATTTTGCCTACGACTTAATAAAATTTATAACACAGGACCAGTATAAAATTTCAGCGAAAAAATAATTATATCCAATATCATCATCATCACAATCCGTAACTGTCCCACTGCAGGGCTCAGGTCTCCTTTATCCAAATTGAGGGGTACATGCCATAGTGCACTATGCTGGCCAAGCACGGATTGATAGTTGACAGATTACGCAACCTTGATAACAATATATAGAACTATTACGTTACTTTTCTCATCACGGTTTCGTTCATCGAAGCAAGCCGTAATTAATTTTTACGACCCCATAGCCCAGTTAGTAGTGAACCTGGTTGTCGAGCGAGGAGTCCCGGGTTCGATTTACGGCTGGGGCAGACATTTATGTGACAGATAAATGTTTGTTCTCGGGTCATGGGTGTTTGTAATGTCATATTTGTGTATGTCCATGCCACCCACAACAGGAAATCCTAGTGCGGGGGTGTGAATATGTTAACGTTTATTATTATTTAATAATATTATGATAGGAATATCATTTGAAGAATTACAGATGTGTGCAGGATTTCTATCCGTAACTCTTGTGTGGAGACTGCTTGCAATAATATTTAATACCTTTCATTATCTGATTTGGAATCTGATGGCTTATGGATGTTTACATTTAGAAAAAGGGTGCTAAGATAATAAAGATATATTTCGTCGCTAGCGATGCGATGTGCCTAGTTTCACAAACCTCAGATACTTTGCGGTTAGAAACTACAGATAAATTCATGATTCTGTATAATGAACAATTTCACAATAAGTAGGCAATAAAGTAAGTGAACGAACTACTTCACCTGTTTAGAAAGCTCTACGTTCTCGTATGAAAGCTGGGAAACACCATAGAGTTTACGCAAATAGACATGCACGTTACAAATTAATTTAAATCGTTTTTGTTTTAAATAAAGAAAAATGAAATAGCTCACTATATACAATAATGATTATAATTTGAAATTTATATAATTGCGGATTGTACAAAGAAAATAACAGGTAACATGTCATGTCTATATCATTATTATTCTGTGGAGCACACCCATTTCCTTTCAGAAATAATGCTTTATACAACCATAATGGAATTTCAGCGTTCTTTTCGAATAGTCTAAATGGAACAAACCAGGTAATTTGTTTACTAAGAAGTTAAATATAAATAAACTGGAATTATATTTTCGACATATTGAGGGTTAGTTACTCTGAATAAAATTAATGACCATAAAAATTGTTTATTTTTGTTTATAAAAATCTAATAACCTTATTTCGATGTATGTAATACGGAATAGCCTATGAAAGATAGATTTAAGTCAATGTTAATTCGAATATTCTTTTTATGTAAATGACAACAATAACAACGACAACTTTCATGTGAGAGGAGATCCAAGCCCACCAGTGGGACAATATAAGTTATAATGATGATAATTATAGGTTGCATGTATAGTTTTATAATGTACTTACAGTTACTAACTGTCTCGGGATTACGTTTCACTTTTCCCATCCCGAATTATTAAACTGTCTTGACTTCCAACGATTCATATTCCAGAAGATTCGTTAGACTAGGAGACATTTTTAGACGCTAGACTTTATATTTTCTTGTTTGCCAAAATACATGTCACTACTATATATTTACAACATATTGACGGACGAACGCAAAACGTGTATTTTTTACTCTTTATCGCAACTGATAGTTTCAAGGAAAAAAATTGACATTTATTGGCGGTATAAAAGATTTATGGGTTTACCTCCCATTTTGGTCACTCGCGTGTGGGGAAAAAATATAAAACATAATTTACGGCGGTTACACACTTTTTTGCG
>PDGT01000002.1:8174114-8198441 GCA_003671415.1 Megathymus violae
ATCTACAACCGCCGTAATATAGTGTCATAAAGGACAGAATAGGGTAAGTGACCTTTTTATGGGGCAATTTCGACTTAAGCGATCTTAAGTTATAGGCTATTAGAAGATTTACAGTATAGGTGAGTGATTTGTTGGACTTTAAAAAGAAGTTTTAAATCACTTAAACGTTTAAAAATGTATTACTGTTATTAATTATATGTATGAAATATTTTTTTTACCATAGCTATCAAATTCTGGCTTTTGGATGGTTTAATAAAGATATAAAAAAAAAACTTTTATTAGGAGCGTGTAACGTAAAAAAATATTGGACTTACTTCTATGATATACACATAATATTTAGCCCATAAAATATTATTCCGAAGACGCTAGGCATTCGTTATTGTTTACGAAACTTACGATGACACAAGCCGCGATTTTTGAAATAAAAACACAACCACACATGTATTATTATATTGATACGAGTGTGCATCAGAATAATACTCGTATAGTAATTATTTGAACTCGTCATTATAATAAATTCCACTCTTGCGTGGAACCGTAACGTTTATATCATATGTAACATATTCGAAATAGACGCATAAAAATGATAGATTGACATCTTTTATTGTAGCCGAATGTACCCAGACGTGTGTTCGCATACGAATGACGCTTTATTTTAACGTTCATATAAATGTGAATAACATAATAAAAGTAACATTTTATATAGGAGTTTGGATCTGTCGTATACTTTAGTTTTTTTTTTTATATCATGTGCAATAAGTTAGGCTGTGATTCAGGCACCAATTTTTTACTTTGTGTAATAAGTAAAGTTCGTCACAAAAAAGAATTTTGGGGATCTGTTGCACTGGATTACGATTTTATCCGAATAGATTTTATGTAGGTTCTAATTTAAATTTTTAATCTGTTTTACATATCTAAAAAACGGGAAATGACTCGATTACTATACTTTTTTATTAAAATAACTTCTGACAGACAAATCATCTGATAACTAATAATCATTGATGCCTGCAAACGCTAAGGGCTTTTCAAACATTTCGCTTCGTTCTTCGTTACCAGCTGAGGACACGGTAAACTTGCTTAACTGGCTCATTTTGTAATCTAAATACATTAAAATATTTCGCAATGAATGAAAATAACAAAATTCATAATGGAGAACAATAAAGAAGCATCATTTGGTTTATGTTTCCGTATTACTTGCTTAAGTTACAATGATTTTGTGGGTCTTGATGTACAATTCTACAATTAATGTTAAAAATATACAACATATTATTTATAGGTGAATCACATATTTCTGAATAAGAAAGACCACTCAAGATTGCAAAATTTTTAAATTGATCTTTACAACAATCTTTACGCAATATTTCTTTTGTTTCCACACATTAGACCATATTGTTTACTTGAAAGGTGACTGACGAATCTCTTGGTAAATACCAAGACCAAGTCGAAGAACGACAATGTATTTTTTTTAACAGAAGAGTTACTATTGTTAACATGTGAATTGTTTATGCTAAATGTGCTAAGGAGTTACTTTTTAAGTAAAAAAATTCAAGCATAAGTACGTACGTTAGTAATACTTACTATTACACGTGTAGTGGTTTGTTTTTTAATAAATTTTATACTTTTACTTCACTTCTTATATATTACTCAAATGTGTGAATTCCCCGATAACATAAGTTTTTAACCATAAGTATTTTACTTTGGGATTAATTCAATTTTTATGAAACCATAGGTATATGAAATTTGTATTATCCGATTTGATTGTATTTGAGTCGATAAATCATAGATCACAAATTATTAATAAAGATAACTTCAGTTTTTATTTACAGACATTTCATTTACATATAAATACAAAATTAACATACATAAATATCTTTAGTCCTTGATTATAAAGTTCATATTACCATGGCTCGGTTAAAGTTCGCTCAGCGTATTTTTATCCAAAACAGATCACTTAAGACCGCCATAAAGTAACTGTTTTTGCATGTTTTTTTTATTACTTCCTTCCAAGATACCACAGGAGTTGTTTTCTGATCGGTGTGTGTGCCCACTTGTGCTTTAATTTGAATTTAGAACAAGTTTGCATAATTTAATGAATAACTGTTTTGGGTTTTTTCCAACAACTGGATTGGGTCATTATTTTGGTACATACATGCTCAAAAAAAGTATTCAGCCCGTATTCTATTATAATGTACAAGTTGTGTTGCTCCTAGCTCGCTGGTTGCGGATATTATGGATATCGTATACGCCACGTAGGAGTAGGATGTAACATTATATACATACGCGATCGTCAACTTTTTACTGTGACAATGGCTTACCTCCAGAATAGAGGGCTGTTGTACGTACGTCGTCTGGACGGGTTTCTAAAATACTGTATTTAGTAACTGACTTACCTGTTCAAATATCATGCAAGGATCTGATCATTGTCATCATTATACTATTATTATCACGATATATTAAACATAATATATCAAATTATTTTTGAGAAAAAAAAAATTATTTTTTGTTTACTATAAATTAATTATCGCTTGCTTCATTGAAGCAAGACATTATGTGGAAACCTGCATACATAAGAGTTCCTTAATGTTCTCAAAGGTGTGTGACGTCTGCCAATCCATACGTTGCCTTTGGCAGGCTAGGGCCTTGCCCCCTCATTGCGAGAGGAGATTTGAGCCCAACAGTGGTCAAAGTCAATGGTCAAATTATCTAGTATATAGTGTTACTTATTGTATACTCGTACAGAGTAGCTTCATGTTAAATATTGTGTTTGTTATAACATCTTCCATATTTATTGTGAAATTGCATAATAATCCTCCTTCTCATTAATATATAACGGTAGTTTTTGCGATAATGATACCGGTTTGGTGTTTCCATGAGCGTATAAAGGTACCTAAATTAAAAAGAATATTTAAGAATGAAATTCCAATTTAAATTGCGGAACCCTTGCATCGCCAAGCAACCGGATTGTAGTTTTTATCGATTCATTCGATAATCCGACTCCGATGCTGACTTTTTGTATGAATTCCTTTTTATTTCATTCGCAAACGCAAATCTCTCGTCGCCGGATGCTCATACATATGATTACATACGGATTTAATATAAAATGGCGACGATTATAATTGCAAAGACTTTAAGAGCATTATAGTTCAGTAATCTGAATATGAATTATGTATTTAGGTTTGTAATACGCGACCTTTTTTGCCTTTTTTTTTGAGCTGGGAAACGGGCAAACTAGCTGATGGTGAATGGCTGTTGACGACCAAGATAAAAGTACAGGTTTTAAATGCCTCTACAGCAGATAATTTAAACACGATAAAATATAACACTGCTGAGCTTAATTTGGATATTTTTGGGTTTGAACCGACCGGAAAATTTGAATTGTACACAAGGACAAATGAACCCTATGATTTCCAACTTTTCGGTTTTCAAGTTGCAAATTGATAGTCTGATATAGGGGTCCTTAACATCCCATAATTAAATAACTTGGAAGGAAGAGAGAGTGAGAGCATGTTATCATATCTATTGCAGGGTTTGGATCTCGTTTAAGAGAAAACAGTCTCTCTGGCTATGTGTCTTTTATCATACTTCATATACTTCTGAAAACATTTAAAAGAAATTTAGGGAAAGCAACTTTTAATACAGTTTTATTATACTTAAAATTATTGAAATAACTTTTAAAATTAGAGGCGTGTATATGACTCTTCAAAAATGTTAGACTAACTTTGAAACTACTACGCTACCAGTGCTTAGAAGGGAACGCCGTTTCAATTAATATGTCTGAAGAAATCTTTTATTCATTTTAGTATGATCAGTTTCATGTTGCATAATATTCCCTTTCCTGAGTATTTACTTCTCATTCTTGAATTCATTTTTTTCTGTTACGTTGGCAGTTTTTCAATTTCCTCTATCTGCTACTTCAACGTATTTTCCTTTCATTTCAACGGCGGTCACGTCAAGTTTAACGCACTCGAACTGGTAGCTTGATGGGATGTCGCTAAACAGCGGGTGGTAATTTTCTTTCTGAAAGTCAATAGAAAATTGAACTTCTGTGCTAAGGATTACGATATACTTTGCTTTGTGTTTCTAAAGGTACGTAAGTCGATTGGAGACGATTGGTAGGAAGTTTAGAACTAGGAATGCGTTTGAAGTTTATTACCTTGTATTAAGGTTCTGTTTGGGTCAGCAGAACACGTTGAACACGTTTCTGAAGAGCTGCCACGCGTAATGTACTTGCTAGGAACAGGTTTCAAATGTCCGTTTTTTCTGCAAATGTTTTATTTTTACTTTTAAGTGCGTTCCTGGAATGAAAATGAAGGTAGTATCTACTTTTAAGTAACGTTTATTTTACTCACTGTTTATAAAGGAGTCTTGGAAAGGGCTAGTGACCCTTGATGTCTGATATATGTATACCAATACAATACACACATATTTGTGCGAAACATGTAGATGTGTGCGCATAACAGTTGTTACTGCTCACCCAAAAATAGTATAACTTGTATGGCACGTGTATTAATGAAAAAGATGTTTCAAAATATGTCCTCTTATATATAGAGTCCTGGTTAGATTTACTATGATCTGATTTACTGAAAAACAGAGAAACTTATATATAAAATACGTTTCGACTACCCTTTGTGTCTTTGGAGGTACAAAACGAGAATTACTGTTAATTTTTTGTACCACTAATGCATAAATTTAAAGAAGTTGTTTCCCGAATTCTACGGAAGTTCTGCATTATTTTGAAATATCAATATAATTTAACATAATGTATAATTAGTAATATAAAAACATATTTACTTTAGATTAGTTTACAAACATAAATAATCACACTCGTTTGAAATTATTACTTTCACGGGCAAATAAATATTTATTACGGGAGGTATGTATTATTTTTTAGAGCTAATTCATAGAATAATCTTCACGGTTTGAATTGATTATAAATATTTTGCGGAGAATATAATGTTAGACAGATACAAAACTAAAAATTATTAGCAGATATGGGTAAGTGTGGCCACTTTCAACAAATTTCAATGGAAAAAAAAAACTTATAAGCACGTTACAACAATACTGATTGAGAAGACTTTCTCATCATGTAACTCAGTTTTTCCACGTCACTCATTTCAAACACAATAAGCTTCAACTGGTCCGTTGTTCATCTTCACTAGTTTTTATGGAATGTGTTGTAAATTGGAAACTCGGTCATAAAGCATTCCAATTCAAGTTAATACAAGCGATTTGAATCGCACGCTCGTATGACTTGCTGTATTTTTGTTGCTATAAGAAGTCTATTAAGTAAAAATATCATTATGACTTTGGTATTTTATGTTTTTTTTTTTTTGCTGCAATCCATTAGTGGGACACAAAACAGTTTTCTACTCATGCGAGATGTGTTTGCTCCGAAGCGAATTGACTGAAAGGTTAGTGAACTAGGAACACTGAAGGTATTCGACAAGACTTAACAACTGTTAACCACACAGCTTTGAATTGAACCCAACTTACTATGCTTATTTATTTGATTTATAACACATAGAATCGTTGAGCAGTTAATGCTTTGAAAGTTTTAGGACATAAAGACTCCATCGTGGAATCCAAGCCAACTCCAAGTTTTGCACTCAGCTATCGTTTGGAGGAGGGAATCCTCAGCAGCAGCAGGTCCCATCCGTCTGGTCGCCGAGATCACTTGGTTCAATCTCAACTTGTATACGAAGTAATGTTCTACTTTATTGTAACTAGCTGTGATACTCGATCAAAAATCTACCGTGGAACGTTTTAAAGTGTCTTGTTGAACTTATGTATTCGTTTGCCAGCCATTAACTTATAAAGGAGACATTGTTATACGTTAAAATATGAATGGAAATAACATGCTAACTTAAAAGTGCAATAACACCAGATTGACTTATTTACCACGTTATTTCCTTAGTAAATTTACCAACTCTTACTTGCCATCTAAAAGAGTTTGTATGAAAAATAATTAGATTTAATGAGGCGACAAGTGGAAAATGTAATAAAATCCCCATGGCTTATAAAGGGACATCTGTTTTACTGGATTATAAGGCAAGTGTTGTACTGTGTAACGTGATGATTCACGAGATTTAATTTAGGAATCATTATTCTGTAATAGAACAATGTAACCGTCCCTTTTACACAGTACGCAGTCTCTTTTACGTACTCGTAGACAGTCGTCGGGAGGAGTTTTAAGAGACACGCGTTCTGAAATCGTACAGACTAATGGTAATATAATTATTTATTCTGTTATAATAATTTGTATGGTGCGATATGGATGCCGTAATGACGCAATATGTAGACAGTATCGGTTTTTCTAATGATATTAAAGACGATGAAGTATTGTACATAATGCAAACGCTTAATGATGAAAATATTGATAATTTTAAAAAGGGATAAAGACAAAAAAATATGAATTGATTTCATGAAAAGTGTATTTAAAGAGCTTAATTAGTAAAAAATTGGTTGGGTTGAATGAAGTAAAAGGTTTGCCGTTCCTGTGAAAATAATATTAGCAAGAGACGTTGCCCAGTGATTCATCAGAGATTTCCATAGTTAGACATCATTAATTGCAATGGCCACATGCCATCGCTTGGCCTGTGTATTATAATCCTCAAAATTAAACCGTTTATTGTTTAAGAAAAAGTTTACGTGTTACTATTTGGATTAAAATATAAATCGTAAAGGATTTATTTTGATGTAATACAATTACAAAAAAGCAAATATAGTAAAACCCACATGCCCTTCTAATATTCTCAAAATATGTGATTTTGCCAAATCGCTCTCGGCCAATGCGGTAAACTATATATTTTAACCCTTTCACCCTAAACGGGAACCTGTGTATTGGGTTAGTTAATGGATTGTTGATGAGACCAAACGATGTGAGTTTGCCATATAGAGTTTAATATCTCAAGCAAAATTTACTGAAGCGTACGTAAACCGACAGCTTGTGTTCATTTTGTTAGTGGTAGAAAAAATTCTTGAGCCCTTCTGTGCTCCGTAGGAACATTGTCAGTCATCGCATCGGCTTGTTTCTTGCTTATCGCTTATTATATGATAGTGGGACGAGCTGGTAATAATTTGTCTCTGTTTACCTACTTAGCTTAATTGCATGCCTAAGTAATGAAGGTACGTAAAACGGCTGTGTCACTACGCTGTACGAATAACAACGACACATTTAGGATATTACTATACGTTGTAATAACGGTGTAATAAGTAATGATTGAAGATATTCTTTGCAAAATTATAAAAATCATTGTTACATCAACTTTGATTGGATGCAACTTCTATAAGTCATATTCTTAGTAAAATTATAGTCCAGGTGGAAATGAGTTTGCGTGGATTCCGGTTCCGTATAATAAAGATATTTCGGACTATTTTCCATTTTCTGAAAAATTCCAAAAAGTAAAATTTTCATTTTGGTTGTTTGTGGGTGAGCATATGTTATTATGTTGTATTTTTTGTTTCAGTGTATCAGAGATAACAAGGAGCTGTAATAAATTTTCGCGTATTTTATTAAAAATCTCGTTGTGCTTGGAAATAATACGCGTAAGGATTATATAAATAAACATAAAAAAAATTGTAAATAAAATTAACAAAGAAATTGTTTATTATACATTGCCGTAAAGACATTACAAAATGTTGTACCACAAAACATGAATGTATAGTTAAACAATCTATTCAAGACTTTCTTTAATCAATTTCAAGACTTTTATCAACACTTTTATCCATATCCATTGTCTGCCATGCCCGTATAACTATTTATCGGCTGTTCACAAAGTGCACTTCACATGAATGATCCAATACATACACATACATGACATTTTAATAAGTTTGTCAAATAGGTATCTATAATTTATGGTAACAAAGATAAATAATAACGTTTGCGAATGTTAAAAATATTTTTAAGTATCTTAGATAACGTTTCATCACGTACATCAGCTATTTCCTTTCATAAAGTTGTTCTTTACTAATTTTGTTCATTCAAATTTATATTCAATGGATAAATTAAAAAAAAGACGATATTTTTTTTCACAAACTTTGAAAGATTGATTTTGCCACAAACAAATAGTAATCAAGGTTGGGAGTTTACCTCGACCTGAATCCGGGATCATTTCACTTTTCTCCCGAATTAATGTCGTCTGCGCCGTCGTTAGTCGATTTATTGTTTGTCAAATTCGTCACTCCAAGTGAAGAAGCATCACAAATCTGAACTTCCTACAGTACGATATTGAGGTTCCCAGATCTCACAACAAGCTGTTGTTGTTGCAAGCCGCATTCAAAGTTATGATCAAAATCCAGTAAATCGCTTTATTTTGCCAATTTTTAATACGATAAAAGATTTTATAGAGTATGTTAAAACGTAACTTGTTTAAATGATTTGTTCCAATGAAAACAATAAGAGTTTAATTATGAAACTTCTTCTCCGTTTGTTCAGAAACGATTTAACCGGACAGAACATTGCCGGTAATTAAACTTAATGGACGTAGCTCGCTAACAAGGAACCTGGTTTTAAAAGGATGTGATTGTATTTAAATAGTTATATTTTAAATTTAAGTATTGATAAACGCCCTTGTCGATGAAGTAAGAAGCCCCCTTTGTCAATGTTACACCGTGAAGGGTCAGCAATGGTTTTGGAGCCGGTAAAGTGTAGATGTGCGAAGACAGCATCGTAATGGCAGAACAAAAGGACGATATTACGTTAAAATATTCGTAGTGTTTAGTATTTCATGCCCCTATACGTATTGGTGTTGTTGGGACTTTTCAAAATTATTCGGGTAATTTACACTGGAAAAAAACGTGAGATGTGCAAACCTTTGGACTGCTTCCTTAAGTATTTTTGTCAATACTAACCATTCCTTATGTGTGCATTTACGAAATAAAATTTATTTAAATGTTCACATAAAAACGTATTGGTGATTTTGAGAAATAATAATGTTAATATATGTACAAAAATTTCAAGACAAGTACCTAACATTTATCATTACGTACCCGATATTTTTTTTTTTTATAAACGTTCACACACTCACACCCCCACACTAGGATTCCCTGTGTTGCGGGTGGCATGGACACACACAATTATCACATCACAAACACCCATGACCCGAGAACAAACATTTATCTGTCACATAAATATCTGCCCCGGCCGGGAATCGAACCCAGGACCCCACGCTCGGCAAGCAGGGTCACTGCCAACTGGGCTATGGGGTCGTCAAATTATCATTTAGATCATTTATATTTAGAGTATGCGTAAGAGAGAACTATACGCTTTCACATAGTACAATTTCATGTTATATTACATAATAAATATAAATAGATGTTAAACTTGTCATAGACTTTAAGACAACGCTAACCTAATGTATTCCGAGGTGGGCGGAAATAGTGGCGACACAGTTCACACTATTGCCGCTGTTTACGATCATTATAGTATTGTAAAATTGTTTTAGGTTACAAATAAATCTTTAATACATCTTAAGATATCACAGTGGGATTGATAAAAAAGTTATACTAGTTTAATTTCCACAAATTTCATCCATCATGTTTTGTCTACTAATATTTGTTGAACGTGTTTCGAATTGTCGCTCGAATATTCCGGTTTTAAATAAAAACATGGATAGAATAAGTATTTAACTAGATATTGCATCCATTGCACATTATAAAATTTCCCATGTCGGCCATTTTGTATCAGTTCAGATCGAGCCGGTCCCGTATCCGCTGCACCTGGCGTTCGAGGTTTTACTCTTAATCTATTTTGTTGTGTTGGTTTAAAAATGTTTTTATACGTCCTATCAGGGAGATATAAGATTGTGTAACTATCATAATTAAAGGCTAAGAATTCACCGGTGCCTAATAATGATTGATTTGTTTTTTTTTATTGTTCGTATGAAGAGTATATATTATCCCAAATGAAACCACTTTATATAAATAAACATGTATTAAAATTAAATGAAACCGTGGTACTAGGGTTCCTGGTATAAAAGATGGATGTACAAATAAAAAATAAACTGTCAAACGCCCAGTATATGTATCGTGATGATGACGTCGTCGTTTGCCGTATCCAACAATAGCGACTCCTACTGTCAATTACCTGTCCCTTTTCTCTGGTGGCAGCGGATATGACTAACGAGACTAGAATTTGATTTAAATACTTACGCACACAGTATAGTTGACCAGCAGAGTTGTACGTGTACGTATAGGAAGGCGCGGGCCGAGTTTTACGGAGTTGACGCTTTGCGTCAAGATCTTCGAGACGCTTTTCTTCGAATTTGTGGACGCTTTCATGTATGATGGAGCGTCAATCCGATCTCCGTGAAGCAAGTCCCTCCCAGATATCAGGTGATATGCTACATTGCTTGAGGTGACGTGACATATTTATAGCGGAGGTATTGGCCCCCATGCTTCCTTTTACCAGAGGAGAGTACCGAATAGAATACCCTTTTTGGTAGTCTCTTGTCACGCATACGCTAAACGTGTCCATACCATCTCAGCTGTTGTTTCATAATAAGAGCTTCAATGCGGGGCATTTTTGCATGTACCGTAAATATCTGTCCAACCGGAGATCGTACTCTGGACCTTTAACCGGCAGGGGATGTGTCTATTAACTGAGATACAGGGTTATCTAAAAATAAAGTCAAAATGACAAATTGAAGCATATTACAGTCTGAAAAGGAGCAGTCCGAACGGGGCAAGCTTTGTTAGCTAAAATAAAATCGGTGAACTTGATTGTTTTCTCTTTAACAATGAAACAAAAAATATCCTCGTACAAAAGTTATTTTAATGTTAGCCAGCCAGGAAGGTAAAAACCATTATCACCTTTCAGCACTACCGTGGTACAGAGCCCAGCGACATGCAACAGGAGGACTTGCTGTTGGCACATTAAACTCGTCATTAAATTATCAATATTTAATGGTAAAAACTTATTGTTTTTCTTTCAACGCTAACTTGGAAATTGGGACAAAAAAGTTTTTCAACAACAACTATACCGCTTTTAGTTTGAATAAAAATCTTATATCTTTAATTTCACACAATTTAGTTTGTTACCAATTATATTATTCACATTAAATAACCTATTATATTATATATGTTCGGTTTGTATGTCAATAAGGTAAAATAAGAGGATTCATATTCCAACTCGTACTCGTAATCTTAGTTTACATTGTTTTTTTGTCTTATGAACGATGTAATACGTCTTGTATTAATCGCGAACGATTGCGTTACGCCTTGTCAGGTGTACGGGCACTTTCATGTTCATGTAGATATGTAAGTTATCATGCATGGATGTTAAATTAATCAAGTTAAATAAATAAATGGATGTTAGATAAATCGTTATATCGTTTCAGAAGCCAGTGATGTTGAACCCTTGCAATTTTCTTTAAATTGTCAAAAAATATTAAAAATGTTATTTTTTCCGTCAATTAATTAAACGCATTGCTGTCGTCTGTAAAGATTATAATAAATTTAATATGTTTCGTTATTTCAATTACATTTTGGGTCGAAACGGACAGCTTCCGTGAAACCTGATCTTAATATAAAGACTTGCTAAATCATGGACGTATTTAAATGAGAAGCGGAATTTTGTTCCAATGAATGATTAATAATAACTCGCCTTCGGTTCACTTCAGAAAACCTAATGCCTTACGTTTAGAAATAGCATCTGCTTTGTTGTAGGAATGGGGTTTGTTAGTACTGTGACTTAGAAAAATATTAATTTATAATAATCTCTACTCACGATGTCAAAATTTTATTTGTTGCTTTCCTAAAAGAATCTCTATATTAACTTTTATTTCCTATTCACGAGTGACACGTTTCCTAGATTTGACCCATAACATAAGTTACTAATGTTCAAAGTATTATCCAAATATGTTCACTGGTTTTAGTGTGATACGTGATACGACAAACAGACAAAAATTCAAAAATATATATTTTGATCTGTATATTAATAACAAAGCCTATGTAGTACCTCATACATGAAAATTTACAAATTACCTTCAGATTCGGTCCCCTTACAATTTTATTATTAGTATAAATATTTATAGTTAATGCTGGTTTTGAAGATATACAAATGTATCCCTCTCAGTTAGGTAGAAATAATTATACTCTTCAAGTAGATCACAGATCAAGGTATGAAAAGGTATGAAAGGTATTCATTCAGTCCCTGAGTGGAACTGTAAGGGGTTCTCTGTCAAGAATATCCATTCTTGGGTCCAACATAACCTTCCATGCTCGTGCACTCTGCTGCATAATGGACATGGCATTGGTGCCCGATCTTACATCCTAGGACCTAGTACTTGTCCTAGGTCTTCTTTGTTGGAGTTCACTGATCTCTGAACTGTACTTGGCTAACTATTATTTGTCTTCTAGTACTAACTTGGAAATATTTCAGTATTATTACTAGTTCGCAACTTATTTCAGTTGCAATGTCGGAGTGTTACGCGCTGTGTAGCTCTCCTAACTACATACAATAAAAATCAAATATTTCGGATAAGAATAATTCTCCACGATAACAAGTTTTTTAAACATTGACAAATAGTTAACAAATTCGCCAAATATAATTTTAATGTGTTTAGTTTGTTTTGCATAACAAAATAACAGACAGACGGACAGATAAAAAAACAGACATTTGAATAAAATTAAACTTTGTACTTTTTTCTTTTAATACTCTATAGATTCGTCTCTGCTCAAGTTTAATTATTACCATAAGTCGAATAATATGAAATAAACCATCCATATATCATAATACTCTAACATAACAACTATTATACGAGTATATTTGCAATAAATGTACTGTTAACTACCAAATATTTTAGTTAAACCCCGAATAAAAGAAAGATTTATATAAAGCTTATGCACCCGCTATCGTTCGAACGTAGCCTTATGATATGTAAAAAGAGTTGTAGAACTGGTTTTCGGAGCGTGGCGCCAGTTGAATAACGGTTATCGATATAGCGACATCCTTACTTTGCTTAAATAAATTTCGTTTTAATGTCAGTAAAAGAGGTCATTGTGAACACGTCTCATTAATCGTCCGATTATTGATTGAAATCAGGAAGTTACATACTAGATTCATTCGAGAATACTTTTATCAACTAGTAAAGAATATCAACATATATTAATTCCGCCTGCTCTAAATCCTAGATATAACTATTTAAAGATAAAAAAAAATGAGTTTTTGCTATCGTTACTCAAATATTTTATGACTTTCTTTCTTTTTATTTCTTGGCTGATAACGCATCAATGATGCCTTTACTGTTGCTAATGTCTATGGACGGCGGTGACCACTTACCATCAGGTACCTCATCTGCTCGTTTGTCGGCTAATTAGTTAAAAAAGTCCTGAACATCAAGGTTAGATAATTATGATATTAAAACTCAAAAACTAAAAGTGTTCTCGAACTGCGGGTGTTAGATTGATTCGTTTCAATACAACACCACGGGGGGCGCCACTGTACTGCCCAATCGATATGTAAATGGCATCCATCGAGTTTTTTTGACGCGAGGAATTTCCTGTCTAACTTTCTAACGTCTACGTCTAAACGTGTAACCTGAAATTGGAGTGTTTCATGAATATCAAGCTTAAAGCAGCTACAAGGAATCTAGGTGATTAGTGTGCTTTACCATCTTAGACTGTCTGTTAATTGTTAAAAATCTTGTGATTCGGTAACTCTTGATTAGGTTAGTGTTCCTTGTACCACTTTATTTCATTATCTGGGTTGCAATAATTAAAAATAAAATACAATTAAATCAACTTTATGCGCCTTGTAGAACCGTCCACACACTCCCATGTTCCTAACGTAACGCCACGTTAAATCACACGAACTATTATTTCAAAAATCATTACGGGATGCACGTTTACATAGCTAGTTTGAAATGTCAATTTTATTTTCCATTTTATTTTCACACAACGAGAACAAATAAATACAGAAAAATAACTCTCGATGCCTTGGCAATACACTCGATAATCTAATAACATTTGAGTGACACTCATCCGTCGGTCGCTAAAAGGCGTCGTATGCTAGGAATAACCGTCGGTAATGAAATATCCCTGCCCCCGGTGTATCAATCTATCACCGCCTTGTGTACTTTGTCGCAATCGGGACGTTTTTGTTTTAGGCTTTAGGATTATTTAATTTAGGTATGTTCCTCCTTATAGTACACCCTGCTGAGCTACACACGAAGTTATGACGCTTAGTCCCTCCTATTGGGTAATGTAGGTTCTTGGGTTCTGTACAACCCAATTTAATCTCGGTTTTTGGGATTAGTTACTCACTAGCTACCTACCACCCTCTTACTAAATCAACCGTCAAATATTTTTGACACTAGTGTACACAAATACAAACCCTACCCTTGGGTCTTCTCCACAAAAGCAGAGATAATGGTTTATAAGCGTCTGTGATAGTTTTCACATCATGAATATGCAGGTTTCGATTTTTAGTTTTGCACATTACGAAAACAAACGTGTCCCTATATGAATCTAAGTTCACCACACGAAAGGCCGAAATTCTCCTCACTAGACAAAGAGTACTGATACGATTTCTTAAATATTTTATATATATTTTTTTATTTTATCATCTTTCAAAACAATTACTAATCTACCCCCGGCTATCGTGCTAACGCACGTACACATTATGAAGATAATGTAAATAAAAACTGAAGATGTTATCGCAAAATATTTGTTTTATTGGAAATCCTCCACAAGACCATTCGGAGTCAATGGGGACGATATCACCCACTACATTGGCGCCCCACAACAGTAGGTGGTAGAGTATATATATAGTAAGAACTGCCTAATTCAGAACATGAAAAATATTGCTTTTTGTCCCAAGTATTAAATAAGATTTTATGCAATAAAATTTGAAGTTATTAGGTTCAGTAAAAAAATACTTTACTATGTTTCATCTTCAAAACAGATGTAACCAGAATAGTAATTAGATCAGCCAATTATTAGCTACAAATATGATTTCGATTGTTCGCGACCCAATACGATACGTTAAGCTCGCATCGCAGCATACTATGGCAACACAATATATACATATATATATAAATAGCCTTATAACAACATACATACCACAAAATGGGTTTTGATAATAAAATGCATTATTCTAAGAACCATGCAATGTTAAATTTTCATAAGAATAAATCAGAAAAAGATAAAATTATTCGTTTAACTGTTGTCGGAAACGTATCGATACACGTATCGATAAACATCATTGTATATTAAACTTTACCGAAGAAAACATAGAGCTCCTAATTCTTGACAATATTTAAAACTTTGGTTAGTATTGTACCTGTGTCGTTCAACACACATTCTGTTTCGTACTATACCACAGAAGAAACAAATTCCAAATTCCTGCAACTGACTCCTCCTGACTTGAGGCATTCGCCTATATTTTACATCACTTTGAGCTCTCATAGCTGGGGATACATTTCAAAGTTAATATTGTTATCGCATCAGTTGCTAGATACGCTGAATTATATACCAGATACCCGTTACATCCGTTCCCAGAAGGATGGGGGTGTAAAAAGTGAAGAACAACAACCTGTCACACAATCGCGCCGTTTGACAAGCATCCAAACGGTCGATTGAATTTCGCGGTCAAATTTTTCTTTCTTCTTTTACCTTTTTTCATCCGTATCAATTATTGTTTGGTTAGTGCCATCAATAAATTGTGGGACAGGAGATAGATGGTTCATATTTATTTAACTATTTAATTTGCAATTACTTCTTACGTTAGCTTACTAGACAGATTAAATATAATATTAAAAAAATAATTCAACAAAACTTGCCTCAATAATTAATTATATATGGCAGATGTGGTCAGACATCTTCATTTGTGCGTAGTGTAGAGTGACGATTCCACAATAATTTACTCTTAAGGACGATACAAACCAAACAGTTTCCAGCAGATGGAAATCAGTTTACACGTGACATACAAACAACGTTGATTATTATAAATATTTCTAATCAATCGGGCCATTTTAATTCTATGTGGTTGTATAATATGGTAACATTATGGATTTAGTCACACTAATAATATATACTGCCTTTTTGACTGTTTTCCTGACACGCTCCATAGGTTTGTCGGTCTTGCATAGTAAATTATTGTTGCATTTATCAAACGATTGCTTGAAGTATCCACTCGTGTGTCACACGTCACGTGTAGACAAAACCTTGTTTGTTTCACCATAATAAGATAATTATTACCATTTCTTGAACAGAAATTGTTGAAATCATATAATTGTGTACAACTGAAGCCAATTGTGGTTTACTGAATATGCAATAACATGAATTTCAATCTCTATTTTAATGGGTTTAAGGTTGATTATGAAGTTTGTATGGATTAACATAATTGAGGCTTTCTTTGTAACCACAAAAGACATACTATAATTAATGGAACGATAATTGCCTAAAAGGCTTTGTTTGAAACGATTATATTGTTAACTTCGTTGAGAAATAGGTAAACCGATTTGAAACTCCAAATAAAGTACTACTACTACATCAAGTTATGTCTTTACAAGATAAGTTTAGTATAACATTTTGAATGTTGCGTAAAACACAAAACATTAACGATTTAAATTAATCTAAAAATTATCATTATTCCACTGTTACTTATATAATAATATTTGCAAGCCTAGTAGATAAATTAATAAATATTGATAGCATCTACGGATTTGACAATGGTAGTAAGTATGTATGAAAATTATAAGAGTAACGCCTTCTTTTACAGACTCTAGTGAACTTACTGTGAGATTACGTGACTGTAATATATATATTTTTCTTTTTGAAGCCATCAAATAGACCTGTTGTTGTTTTAAATATTCTAAAAGTCAGAATAATGACTACAATATTTATTTCAATAATATCCATCATTTGTGTTGCTTCAATTAAAAAAAATAAATTGAAAAATTATCCCATACAATTATCTGTCATAACATCTTTTATCTCAACCGAATATTGATGCTAACGGGATGTCAAGCGCAGATTAACAGGGGACTGACAGGGATGAAGCGAGCAAATGTGTCGATTAGATTAACGACCATTGACAGACCGTTGATTCAGATCATCGCTTCAGTGTGTAGATAATACTATCGTCATAAATTACGATAACCATAATGTTGACGAATAGATAGATAAGTGTATGAGGATGAATTGTGATTTTTATGTAGTCAAAAGAGTTGAATAAATAAATAATTGCTCACAAGTACACAATTGCACTAAGATTCATGACGTCGCTGGTCGACGGATGAACACAAATGAAATATTACTAGCAAAGAAACATGACCCAACATAAATATATCTTCCAGTAGCTACTTCAACCCTGTAACCTTTCAATCAGCTGGCATGGCCGCTACCAAATCTGGACGTGGTCGTCCAAATTAAGAGTCAGAGATCATTTACATAAAAGAGAACGTTTTTATGTAACGTAGACTCGTCTTGCTACACATAATATGATTGGACATTAGGATAGCTCAGATTATTCAGAATTTATATGAGTACTATATGCTAAATATCTTTACTAATGTTTGTGAATGAATGCGTAGGGGACGTGAATGTTTACCGAGGATAGAGTCCGGAATCACGGCATCTATTTCAAAAATACTTTTACAATTTGAAACATACATTATTTCGAGGTTATGAATGTATAAATGTTCAACCAAAACGAAGTAGGGGCGGGTCGCTAATTTAATAAAGATTAATTATTAGAACATTTCATTCAAGAAAGAAAAATAAATGTTGATTAATTATCTTCTTAGGCCACAAATGTCTATAATTATCTTCAAATTGGACCAGGCCTGCAAATTGGTTTATAGATTCTTGGATCTGATTAGAAGTTCTTTTAAAAATCATCTACAACCTTCCAAAGTTGTGCAGTGATAAAACTGCAAACTTTTTAAATGAAAATACTGTAATACTTTACTGATTTGGAAATCCTGGCTTAATTGTAGATAGCTCAACTTAACTCTTAAAGAGATTGTTCTTCATAAAATCAACTTAATTAAGTAACCCAACTTCATATAACATTATCTCCATCTACCTTTTTGCTTTCGAACGATAAATATTAGACAATGCAACAGACAACTAAGGAAATCCGACAGTAAAAGACTATTTAATTTAGGTATATCTTGACGAACCTCGGAATCAGTTAGTCGTGACATTAGTCAACCTCTTGTGCTTTGTAGCGTTCTTTCGGAAAAACATGCTATCTGTGTAAACAATGATATCGGTTCATATTCTGTTTCAAAGTACCTTTCATCAGTAGTTTGTAATTTATGTAAAAAATATCATCTAATGGTAATTCTATTGACTTTGTTATTGAACGATTCTGGGGAATTTTAAACTTTATATATGTACAAGCAGGATTCTAAGCTCAATTATGAATGTGCAATTATGAATACCCCGTACGTACCGACGACCCCGTAGCCCAGTTGGTAGTGACCCTGCCTGCCGAGCGTGGGGTCCCGGGTTCGATTCCCGGCCGGGGCAGATATTTATGTGACAGATAAATGTTTGTTCTCGGGTCGTGGGTGTTTGTGATGTGATAATTGTGTATGTCCATGCCACCCGCAACACAGGGAATCTTAGTCCGGGGGTGTGAGTGTGTAAACGTTTATTTATTATTATTTATTTTACCATTTCTATTAATATTTTCATTACACCCCATAATTATTTCAATACTACTATGTTAGGGTTTCGTCTCACAATGAGGAGTTGGGGACATAGTCCATCTCGTTGCCCAACAGCGAAATAGCAGACTCCATTCACCTTTGTGAACATTTTGGAAAATTCTCAGGGATGCAGGTTTTCTTACGTTTTCCTTCGTCGAAGAAAAGTGATAAATATTTTGTAATACATCATTTGAAAAATTTAGATGCGTGCGTGATTTGAACTTGTGTCTCTCGTGCTGGTGATCGACATTTATAATACTAGGCTACCACTGCTTATTGACAATAATAGATTCGGATACCCCAAAGAGCTATCAAACGTAGATTAACTGTTGTTCGCTTTTGATGTCTATGGACAGAAAGGTATGACGCGACTGATGTTTCGATTAAAATGGAATAACTATTGACAGTTTATTGATGTTGCTTTGATTGATATTGTCTAGTAAAATCTAATCACAACAGACATACGACTATATCATCAGCATCTGGCAGTATCTAATGTAATTTATTTACATTACATACTTCACGGAGAGACAAGGTTTTGGCAATAAAGCGACATTTAGACGTGTAAATTGCTTCGTTATGATTAAGAGCTTCAGCCGGCAAATCTAATTTTATCAGAATTACGGCGCAGTAATGTATGTACATTTCGTAAAAATATAGATAAATAGTGTTATAAACGCAATACGTAACAAAAATTTCAACACAAATTCTACAGCATCAGGAGTTTAAATCAAAATAGACTTTTTAGGCGTTTCACAGCTCTGATTACATCTTGTTAGACATCTTATTCCGTAGAAAGTGAAAGCCTGAGAGTGAGAAAATGAGTCAAGAAAATTTAATTACTTTAACAATTATACAGTAGCTCAATGACTAAAGAAATGCGTGTCGACAATAAATTATATGTTCTAGAATTTAATTTCGTTGAATACATCTAGAATAGTAAACGTATTCAAACGAGGAATCTTGGTTTAAATCGATGATTTATGTCAGCAGAAATTCGTCTCAGCATTAAAGTACTCAGACGATTTAAATAAACGATCGAGGCGTCAGTAATATAACCAGATTTAGTTCTAAATTACTTGAAACATGTTTTGATACGCTAGTAGCCACCAATTAATTGGTGAAAGCAATTAAAACAGTTGATGATATTATCTTTGATGACGATCTTGGTGCGGAGACTGCTTGTAAATGAATTTATTATATCTAGTAAAAGTAAAAATATTTGGCGTGAAGAAAATTAAAGAAAATTAAGTAAAGGTCGAAAATTTGTTACATCAATTTTAAGAATGAAGGAAAGAATTCTAGTTAGGACGTGTACAACCAAATGTTACTTATAATAATCGGTAAAATATTTCTTTGGTTTTCCCCAAAGACGGTATTGGATCTTAATACAAAGTATTTTCGTAATCTTTATTTTTAAGATTTAGTTAATCAGATACAGAAACATTATTGCCTGCTTTATCACCGTAAGGGTTTGTTTTCTGATGCATGAAACACTAAAATGAAAGAAAACCAAAACCATGCTAATGAAAACCGAAGAAATATCCCGGTATGTAATATTCAGGGAACGGAATCGGTAAAGAATATTTACCTGAACTTCGACGAAGTATCATTGAGTGAACATCTACTTCAAGAATCGCGGAATCATGGCCATAACGATTATAACGCGTATTTCTCCAATTATTGGCACGTGAAAAAATGAAATGTGTTAGGTATTTTTGAACCGTGAGATAAAAATGAACAACATACCCTTCGGGCGCGCGAACGATTTGTAAACGTAAGGATTATATTTATTTCCTGAAGTGAAGTGACAATGCGTCACTAATAAGTAACTATATTATAATAGTTGGCGCGTCTCCTAGTCACTATACAAGTTCTGATTAACATGACAGATTCAGGCAGGTCAGTCAGAAGATCATGTTCCTACAATATACATGTTGTTCGAGACTAGTTCATAGATATGGTACGATCTGGTAGGTGGAGCTGTAGCCAACCTTTCAATTTAATCCTTATTTATTATTTTCACGACTCCGCGGGCCAGTTAGTGGCGCCCTTTAATTTCTAGCGACGGGTCCCGGGTTAAATTCTCGGCTGGGAAAACCATTTCAGTGACAGATGATTGTTTGTTCTCGGATCGTGTTTATTATGTTATATACCTATATAATATATAAAATCCTAGAAAGGTAAGGTAGTAAGTGGGTGTTTTAATTTTTGTTATATTTAAAAACCGTTTGCATAGTGAACAAAACGCCAAAACATTGTCTGTCAGGCCAGTTTGCCTTAGATTATTTATAGTTCATCGTACATCTACTAGAGGTCGTGTTTATTGTTGGAAACCAATGGTACTCTCAACCGTTACTTTGATGGTAATAAAATTGTGAGTATATACACGAGAGAGAATTATATTAAACATAAACTCCTTATCTAAGATTAAATCATGTTTGATTACTGAAGTTACAGTCTTAGCGTTGATTTTTATTACCATCTACATATAATTCGACATAAATAATAATTACGTGATTATGTAACTAGGTGTTAGATTCCGTTTATAGTTTATTTATTTATTTTACATACAAATGATTACTTGAATATTACTTCTTAAATGGTCTGGTATACATTAATTTCAAGCGCGTAGCTTGTTAGACATTGAGACTTGTAAATTTTTTGGTTGTTTCAAACAAATTATATATATATATATATATATATATATATATATATTATTAATTGCAGTGTAATTAATTACATGTTTAATTTCGATATTATTAAAACATTATGTAATTTAAATTATATGAAGTATTTCTCAGCTTTCAACTTTATTTAATAAAAATAGATTCTTGTTTGCACTAAAGATAAACCTTTTATAGTCTTCAGGAGAAAGATATATAACTGAATATAATACATTTAAAGTTTTGATTTAAGATATTTCTCAGGGTTGTACAGGATTTAAAGGGTTTGATTATTACTTCGGAATAAAAATATACGCAATGGTAATCTTGATCTTTTTGCTCAAAGAAAGAGAAGACGATATAAATTAGATCAACATATCTTTACACCACTGAAAATATTGTTGTAATGTCGGGTAGAACTTCAGTTTAGTTACATATCTTCTCATGAGGACTGAATTGTAAGTACACGTAATTCTTTGCGTCTACGAACGCTTCGAAAAAGTGCTTTAACGTTGACGAGAAGAAACAGCAAAAGTAACTCTTAAGCACATCTTTTAAATTAAAAAATAGCAGATACAAACTAAGTTTTTAACCTGCGCGGAACTGATTGGGATATATTTCCAGAACTCCCTGTTATTTATGTATTAATTTATGCTATAAAACCTTTTACCTAGAATCTGCAAACCACCCTTTACACTGAAACTTAAAATAACTGACAATAATATTGTTAATTCGTACCCACTAAACCTGCGTAATACTTGCATTTTAACGACAATTATAGTAATATTTGTTTATAATAACCATATTAATTTACCGATTTCAGTTTAAGTAATATTTAAAGGCAGAAGGGAAGATGGATTTGTACTTGCAGGTTTCAGTTTTAGTATATCCGCAAGATGCGTGTTGACAAAAATGTATTTATCAAATATCAAGTTGCATAGGTATACATATTATGAAAAGCACTCCATTGAAAAAAACATCGAAAAAGCATTGGCATCAACCGTTTTGAGGTCTGACGTGTTTATAATCAGACTGAAAGAATCGTATGAACGGAACTACAGTGTGATGAGAGTCGTATTCGCTTGTAATTATCAAAACTCACTGCAGCATAATACAGTGTTCAGACCGATAAATAGAATGATTTACTAAGAAGTATTTGGGGTAGATAAGGAAATTTATAAAACACCTGATAAAAATAAATAACAGTTGTGTCAAGTACGGTTACGTAATGACGCATGTTTCTCAAAATGAAACGAGTTACTAGTTCAACACTGATTACCATTAATTATATACCAGTACCCTAACTGTGTATTACTAGTTACAAATAACTAAAAGAATTCTCACAAAACTGGAAAAATTGACCAGTAACGCATCGGTAATTTCCGAATATTACAGATCAAGTAACCTATCCTCCTCCTTGTTAAATATTTCAAAATGATGATTATAAAAGGATGCACATTAAGATATGTAAATATGTAGGTACTTACTACTGATGAAAGTAAACTTATACTAGCGGCTCGTCTGGCTTCGTTCGCGTGAAATATACGATATATATAATGGGTTATTTATAAGACATATAGTCTATATCTATCCGGAATAATGTCCCTTTCAAATGGTAAAACAATGTTTGAAATAGGTGCCGAAGTCCCGGAGATTACTTTCCTCATATACCTACACAAGCTCACAAAATTAGATATCTCTCTTTATAATATTGTACTTGTACTTGTACTTGTACTTGTACATGGAAGAAACTGGCTATGAGTATCGATATTTTGTTTAATTATAAACCAGAATAAACGCTCATGTTTGATCTGTATGTTATAAAAACATCAAACATTTGTAAAATTCAATGCTATCAATCTAGATTTTATAAAATAAACCAAGTTTACCGACATACTCGGAGAATGCAGTCTGTTTCCGTACAGCGAATAGGATGTCAGCATTTAAATATAGAAATCGTTGAAACAACATTGTCTTCGAGCAAATGCGTTCTTATTCCGTTTACGTAAGGTTCATTTTTTGAGACGTTACAATACTTATTTTAAAAGTATTATTGCTAGATGGTATATTTTGGAATGTAAATATAAAAAAAATGCAGTGAATCTATCGAATTGGATGCAGCGTTACAAAATAGGCAATGCTCTTGGGAAGTTTTAGGGCAGTTCTACCTATAGTTACGAAAGATTAACGAAGAGTTAACTTAAGTTAAACATTTACTGTAAACTGTAATGAATTCTTTGATTAAATGAATACTATTTGAATAGTTTTAGGTCTAGCTTACACGAATAAAGCTTTAAAAATATACTGGTATATATTGTTAAAAAAAAAACAAAAATAATTTAATGATTCTATAACTTTTGCTTGTGCTTTTTTACTTTGTCTTTTTTTATTATCATAAAGATTGATTCTATTTGAACATATAAAAATTAATGAATATGAAAGTTTTAGAATATCACATCATGATTGGTCATATGTATATAAAACGATTCAAAGGATGTATTTTTTTATAACATTTAATATTACTGCACTATCTTAAAACAAGTTCGAAAAAAAAGCACAGAAGTTTGCAGCAAAAACATATTTTTTTAATTTTTTTTATTTTTATTTTAACCATTGCTAACGGTTCATAGTGACACTGGCCTGTGAGTCAGCAGAGCTTACAAGGGGGTAGGTTAAAAATACCCACAATGGTTCGAAATGCACCGCGCGATCAGTGGCGCGCGACGGGCTGGTTGGGACCATCGTGAAATTCAGTGACAGTTTCTATCTCGAGTTTGACTTGAGACCAATGATTTGAGATTTAATGTAACTGGTAAGTCTGTTTTCATATTTCATAAGGCACGTAAAGATTCCTCCTTAATAATTATGCGTTGCCTTTTTTAAATCATAACTTGTGAATCAAAAGCTACTTTATGATTTTGACTTACAATTAAATGTTAAAGTGATCTCTTTAATATTACATGTAAAATTGCTTAATTATACTATGTATAATAATTGTCTAA
>PDGT01000002.1:8198644-8308847 GCA_003671415.1 Megathymus violae
TTTACTACCGTTACGAAAAGTTGTTTTAACATTGAGTAGAAGAAACTGCGAAAGAAACTCCTCAGCACATATTTTTGTAATTATTTATATTTTATTCCAAAACCTAAGAATAGGGCTTTTGCAAAGGGCGGATTAATGTCCGCCTGGTTGAATTCTCTGCCAGTCAACCAAAATAAAATAAAGATACTTAACGCTAGACCTTAAAAATATTTTAGACAAATCTAAATTTTTAAAACTATTACTTCACTCCATTAGCATCTGTTAGTTCTGAACCTACTTTTGGCTGTTTTACGTAGAATAAAGGCTTGCAAATACTGAAAATTGCCTCGAAGCGGTTAATTACGTTACTGGCAGATAAACAGATAAAACACATTGCAATGAATGAAATAATTTAACAAACATATATTCAAGTTAGTTAGATGGCCTAAATACAATTTATAACAATATTAGTTGTCCCGGTAGACGTTGATCTGCAACATTTTGAATACGAATTATTTAGTTTTTTTTTTTAAATTTAATGCCTCGATTACACCGCCGATAACGAACTTTAAAATTATTTTGGACTAATAAAAACTGTATTGATAAATATGTGAATTCTTTAAAAATGTACATGCTTAGCAACAAACACAGTGTTCGAATATAGAGTTAGACAGACAGAAAATAAACGTAACAGTTAACTTTAGTTCGTGCTGTACTGTAATCTATAATGAAAACTATTTAATTAAATGCAAACCCTTAAAAATTTTGTAAGCAGAGCAGTAATTTTATTGTGTTGTAACTTTTAGTTCTGCTGATTTACTTTATGATAATTTATAGATTTTTTAGATAAATATTATTGAAGCATTAATAGCATAATTATCGCATCGTTAATAGTTAATTGTTTATATAGAGCGACAAAAGTTACGTAATTTTTAGAATGTTTTTATTAACTTGATTTTGAAATTATCCAAATAATGTTACACTATCCCGTTGATGAGAAAGAGAATAAAAATTTTGGACTTAGCTCAGATTCGGATAACAACTCACTTAAAAATTAAAAAATAAAATCAATAAATGCCATAAATAAAGTCAGTTTTAAAAACGTGGTAAGTTATTTATTAATATGCAAGTTATTTTGTTTGTAGAGACAGATAGAGAGAATAAAAGAAACCTAGGCACCTTAATTATTACATCCTCGTATTCACGAATAAAGACGAACATAAAAAGCGGCTCGTATTAAAATCATAAAAACGTCGGGGCTTTTATCTCATCTTCCATCTAAAATGAAGTGATACTCATAGAAGCACGTTAAGCTTATGAACCCACGTGGTTAAACACTTAACACGTACTTTCACGTTTAAATCTGGAAACTCCGAGCCTAAAATAACGTTAAATATTATTAACCATATGTACCTAATAATAACTGCAGTAACATAAAATGAACTAAATGAGTTCGTTATGAATGTTTGAAGGTGAGTTGAATTTAGGTGATAAACAAACTCACTCACATCTTCGCACTTTAATGCGGTGAGTGAGATAATTATAGATTCTATGTGTGGGTGACTTTTTACTACTATTTGTGGGATGAATAAGGGTTATATTACCAAAAGTGACCTTATAATGGCCAAAGTAATTATCTTTTTACCCAGTAGCAAATGATTTGCGGGCGGCATGGTTATGTATGAACAAGACGTCGTAAACAACCAAGCTCCTACAGTGAACATTTTCCCATATGTTTTGTAAATGAAAGCCACGGCTGGTAATTGATCCTAGGACTCCTCGCTGTAATGTTACCGCCAACTCGGCTCTAGGATCTAATAATCGTTGTATAGTAATAAATAAAACTTCAAACACTCATACAACCAAACTAAAATGGCTGTGTCGCGATAGCATGACCTATTAAGATATTACGAATAATTAAGATTCGGGTATAAACATATATAATTGTTTATATCATAAAAATCTGCATTGGCATGTAGTTTTTTATTTCATAAGCAGTGTCACTCAATTTGGCCATAAATCCCTCCAACGAGCGTACATAAGCAGTATGCTAGAGTACTCTATGAATCCTGAATCACGAAAAAAAACCCTTAGTTACATATCGTAAAGATTGAATCCATTAATATATTGTAATTTTTATATAATGCAACTTGACACTGAAAGGTATTTTGTATGAATTAAATCCAGCTCATCATATTTAAATCACGCCAAGTTTTGAGCTGATCTTAGAACACATCTTATTTGGCCCAATGCGGTTGCTTCGAGTTGAATTCATGTTACCATAGATTTGATTATAACCCACAAACATACGTGTCCCATATCTGGAACATAACACGCAAGCACACAGTAGGATAAGGATATAGTGTGACCACCTGGCTGTATCTAGCTATATTCGATCGAATTCGTATACCTACTACAGAACAATCATATAAGTAAATTTAGAATGAATTTCGATTCAAAGGAAGTGACTCATATCGACGCGTGTGTATATTTTTGGTGATTAATTAGTTAATAAAGTAATTTAATATTTTCTTTATTCCAAAAATACTTGCCTACAGAAATTAGGCAATATTTGTAGGTAAGGTTCTTAAAGAAAAATAAATTAAGATAAATATAAAAGAATATTTGATGTCAATAATACATATGAATATATTGCTCTTCTTAGAAGATTCTAAACAGATCTTAAGTTTCGTAGCATCATAGCATAGCATTCTTCATAGCATCGTTTCTTCGCTTACTCGCTGATGGTCAAACAGTATAAGCATATGTCCAAGCTTGCATGCGAGGTGGTCACGAAAATGCTGGTCTTTGTGAATTAAGGCCTCATGTTTGCAGTATTTATTTGCTGTACGTATTATAAATTAGAAACAAAACAGCGTTTGATGTGGTTGGCATTGCCCTATTTTGCTTAACCAGAGGCAGTAAAGGTTTAACTACAGCCAGTAAATAGACAGGTTATATAGGGTTAAGTCATCACATCAACCCATATGTCGCAATGAAAAGGGCTCCGTCCAGCGTTAAGACTTAGCTAACCTTTATTTATTTATGTACACACAAACTTTTGCAAACATTAATAATCTTTAAAATATACAAAGCATTTCCAAGGGCACTGGTGAAGAAATTTCTGCTAGTAGACTTGCGACTGGTAACTTGATATCGAGAGGTACATGAAGTGTGCAACATATATAAAGATAAGCTTAAATACATTAACCGAGGAATCACCCACAAATTAAATGTTTTAACGTCTTCTGGCTAGTTGAAAAAACAGCATCTCCATTTCTTTTATTAGCTTAATGCGTCTATGAAGCATTGGTGTTACGATCATTCAATCGGCGAGCGGAGGAGATCGTTTACGATTAGAGGACTCGTCTTGTTTGTCGGCTATTGAAATCAGATAAACTATACGGTACTGGAGACATTAAAAATTCATTGTGATTTTAGGAAACCAAGTCTTAGTGTCTTTAGTCTTTATTTGTGTCATTAATATCAAAGTGACAACCATAATGATGTTCTCCTTGTTTTAAGTAAGTTCAGATGGATATTGATTTGCATTGTCATGAATATATCGCTTCTCTTAAGTTAATTATTAAATTACACTTGAACAAACTTCCATATCCTGCTATATATAATATTAACTAATCGTACAATAACACCACTTTTATTTCACGTTTGATATGACTTTTATTTAATACACATAATTTATAAACAATAAAAGGTTTGGAAGGCAATACAATGTCTTTCCTCGACGCTCGTTAACATAACAATGCGCTAGCGTGCAGTGTCGGCTTAGCCCTCACTTTTCCTTAGTAAGTACTAGCTTATTGGTTGACGTCACTTATTGGTTCATATCTGATAATTACAAGTTGATAGAGGACGCCACGACATTAGCGTGGTAGGGATTGTCAAAATGGCCAATGTGCCAAGTGCATGCCCTCAGGCATTGCTTAACATCCACAGGATACAAACAGCACAATACATTGCCAACAATAAGCAGTGTGAGTTTATATATTAACATAGATACAGTATTTAATTTTAGTTTACGTTTTTATTTGCATTGCTCAGAATAATTTGGAATAAGTTCGGCAGTGATGCTAATACTGTAAGCTAAACTACGCCAAAGTTTTTGGCGTGAAGATTGGGCGAAGGAGCCAAATGTTCGATTAAAGAAGCGAGCTAAATCATGTAAAGTTTGAGTAAAATATTCAATGATAAAATTTAAAATTCGGTCTCATTCTGGGTATTCCTTATAAATTGTAAGATTGAATATTACAGAAATAAAACATTATTAAAAATAGCTTGCTAAAATTCTTCTAAAATACTATCGAATCCATTTGAAATAATTTTGCTACCGTAATTCTTAAAAGGGAAATTCGAAATTTTAAATGCTCATGACTCAATTTGACTAAATCTTAAATCTTACTGAATGCACCCTAACTTGGTACAAAGCTATTATCAACAAACTGTTTACCTAATCTTCATAATCCTATTAGCCGTAGACTAAGCTGAGATCAGCTTAACGAGAATAGCCATCTTAACTTAATTATTACCATAGAACAGATGTTTCACAGAATTATTTGTATTAGGAAAATAATTAAGAATACCTACGACCGGATATTATTATATTCCATTATGAAAATATATTGAGACAGGATTATATGTATAATAAATCCATTTATTATCTGTTTCTTATGTATTTGCATCCTCAATAATACATTTGGTACCTTACGCGACAAAGTCACGACTTACAGTATTCTTTATTTCGCAATATCATAATTACAATATCATATTTTAAATACTCTCAATGCATTTTAAACTAGGTATTAAGAAACTCAAAAATAATAAATCAGAAAATTGATCTTTTTTTCGCTAATGAAATAGCGTATAAACGTAATGAAACAATAATTATACACGAGGATTATTTTCGGGTGAGGCCGACTAGTGCCAGACATGTCTGTCAAACAGCTTATAGCCGAAGGTTAGAGGCGTCAACTAGTGTAGGTTATGTCGCTTTATAATATATAATTATACACGATAAAAATAATTCCCAGGATTCGTAACTGCCATTTTACGAGACAAATATCTATTTTAAGTATACATATAAAAACTGGATATATTTTAAATGGATCGGACGTTATAGATAAGTTAGATTTATTTTGTGACTCTTACTTTCTCTCCATATCTTGCGCTTCATTTGGGTCCAAATTTTCCATTTCAAGTATTACTAGAAGTATATGTGAAAATAGAAAGATTTCTCTATTGTACTCTTTATTGTACTCAAGACCTGTTAATGAAATAAAACAAAGTAGAGGATAACAAAGGCAGTATTATCATTCAAGAGTTACCTTTACTTGACAACCTTTGTAAAGAGGACACAATTACAACACCAAAAAACGATATTTTCAGTCAATGACATGGGTCGATAGTAATAGACTAACTCCTTTTAAAAGTATTATGATTAAAAATGGATTATATAATCCTTATATTGTGTATTTTATTGTTTGTATAAATAAATGGTTTGCTTGATTATATGACCCTTCTCATTTCTAGTATTATTTGTCTTTGTCGCTATTATATTATTTAGCTTATAATTGATTTACTGTCGTCTTGCTTCTACTAGATGTGATAAGGTAGATGGACTATTATTCGAATTATACTAGTGGTATATACATTCGCTTTATCTGATTTAGAGCTTATACTACTCATATCTACTAGAAGATAACATCGTTTAACCACGACAGTATTCATGAACCTCAATGATTATTGGCTGGAATTATAGATGGTTTTGTAATTAAACGATTATTATGGGTTAGGTAGTGATCGTGTAGTCGATTTATTCGTGAAAGATCATGTGAGCCCAAGGATTTCTCTAACCAACCAACATTTCGTTCTAATACTTATGTTTGTTCGAGCAATATCAAATAATACGGTTTCAAAAATATAGTTTTTCATTACATTAGCTAGTGCGTCAGAATGTGCTGTTTGTTAGTACACTTGAATGTAATTTTGATTACTGCTTAAAAAAGCATTCACTGAAACACAAGAGCGCTAAAGTTACCCAACCAAATACATATAAAGTGCCACCAAAGTGGCTTCACTTTAAACTCAGTCACGATTGACACAAGTCGCCACGCTGTGAACGCTTCGGATGTTTCAATATCTTTATGGTTAAAAAATTGAAAATCTAAGAGACTCCGCTTTTAAGAAAATATAAATGACTGGGTTGGCTGCTTGGTTACTTTGACCGCAGACGACATGAGTTCAGACTGTGTAAGGAATAAAATCAGGAAAGTTCATACAACAGCATAATTAACGGTCCATTACATAACGAGTTATTAACGTGACGTAAAAATGATATTATTACAAAGTAATAAAAATATATTTTAAGGGTATAAAGTTGGGATTAATATCGTAATCCAGCTTAAGTGGCCGTTCGTATGGGATTATGACTTATGGTATATTTTTACATAAATATTATAATAAGAATTAGGTAGCTTCATTAAATTGTAAAGACTTGGATTACTATTTTTGATCAGTATTTATTTTTATCTACTGACAAGCAACAGTCGATCCATCTATACTCATACATAACATAAAAAGTATCACTGACGCGTTGCCAGCTAATAAGATACGTAGTAACTAGTAACTTGTTTTTAAACATACAGTTCTGCATAGAACTCTGAATAATGTAGTACTTTTACATATAGTTTAGTACATATACATACTGGAATATCACGCATTTCCTTCGCGCCAATGTCTGATTACGAATCTTTTTTTTTCTTGTTGTTCATATATTTAGGTAAGTTCACTTGACATGTACATGATTGTGTATATTTGTTATTTTATTTCTATATGTCTTGCAATTTTATCACAGAACAAGTATGTTTGTTTATCTTTTCTTATTACCTACAGTTACTATTACTTACCTGTTACTTATTGGAGAGATTCGTACATTATAGGTGATCTAGTGATGTTCCAATTTGACCTAATTAGAATAAATCTAATGTAAACATAAGCATTTTCTTTTACATAAAATAGGTTAATGCTTCACAACAATCCCACCTGACGGTACGTGATAATGAAGTCTAAAATGTTGAACGCACTAACTTATAAGAGCCTTTTCACTCTCCTGTTGAAGAGAGTCCCACACCATAAACAGTTGGGAAATATGTAATAGCATCACGAATATTATTATACTCGGGCCATTCGTTGCGCTGGTACTCGGTAGATGCCAAAAAATGTCAATGATCATCCCCCGGTAAAACAAGGTGAACGAAACAATGTGAAATTCAGATATTAATAACTTTAAAAGTATAAAAGCAATGAACATTCGCTATATTATTTGGACTTTACAACCATGAGGGATATAAAGTTTAAGATCGTAATATTTACGTATAATATCAGGAAAATATATATTTGCATTCGGTACCTTGTAAACTTTTGCTTCTTACAGGTTCATTATTATTCTTAATTACTAGTAACCCATTTTGGCTTACTCAGAGTATTCACGTTACGTTTAAACGTAGCACGCGCATTGTTTCATCGATTGGTGTTCTTTTATAGTCCTATGAAATAGTTTTTTAATTGGCAATGTATTCGTTTATAACAATAACTGCATTTAAGCAGTCAAAATTCAAAATTCTACTTTACTACCATCTTGACAGAATGCCCATGTTAATATGACTTATTTCCCGGGGTGAAACGTAGCTTAAGTGATGTGACCTATAAGTAACAAATTGTAACATGCCAACAAAAATTGTTCCTTACTTCTATGTCACCGAAGGAGGGAAAGCCCACACGAAAATTAAAAAAAAATTAGCTAAATATTAAATGTTATATCTGAAATATTAAAGCCACCCATCTATCCATCAGTGCTATTATCATCAACTTCCTGAACTGTATTTAAGTTTTCTAACCTTCCCTTTTTTGTTTCAGATATTCAATACGTCATCGGAAGCGCTTGTACGCCGATAAATCAAAGAAAAACAATTTATCATCCGCTTAAAACTGTTAAAAATAGATTCAAACATGGCGTTTAGATCGCACGCGCGTTCGAAAATAGAACACGGGGTACGGTTAACAAATAAGGGAAGTTAGGCTTCCGGTAAGATGTGAATGACCGAAATAGATACCGGAAATACCAATGGGTGTAAGGAACTAGTTCAAAATGTTGAGTTACAGATGTAGATTAAAAATAAGTAGTAGATGTGTCAGACCGCTGTTCCTCCTTTTGCGGACTTGGGAGTATTCGGTGATCTTGTGTTGTGTTTTCGGTGTGAGTGGCGGTTACACGGAGCAGAAGTTTGCGATGGAACCTCAGGATCAGGTAATGAAACAATTTTATTAATACTAATTGTACACAAGTAATTTTACTAGTTGCTCGGTTCATGTATTTTTGGAGGTGTATCTCTCTCCATCTCTGACCATCCTTGAAAGTCCAAGCTAACGTTATAATTCTTGTCGTGTATCCTCGTGACAACTGGAATGATTCAATGTGTTTAATTAGAGTTAGCTAGGCTCTCCGCGGCCCTGTTTAATCTTGATACTCATATATTATGATATGGTTCTTGACTGCTTTGTAGCGACTACCCTCTTTCAAAAATCAACCGTGAATAGTTAAGCTTGATTTAGTTGCAGTGTTGCAAAATAGGTTTAGGAGTGGCTTTACAGCTTTTTTGGCTGGTAACATATCGGTGGTACACTCTGAAATTAAGAATGTTTATTGTTCAAGGGTACCGTTAAGTATTTCTTTTACCGGGTATTATTATGACAAAATTTTCAAATACTTTGTGCGTACCTTCACATTCATTTTTTTCGGACACACCAACATCTTCACAATAAGTATTTTACATAAACATGATCTGATATGCATACCAATTACAGGTGTGTACATCGATCAATTAATCAATTTATTTGTCGCTCACAATTATTAAGAAATGGTACGTGTTATCTTAATTTTTAGTTCCAACAAATTAAAACATTACAAGTTGGGAAGCCAGATTAATAGAAAAACTAAAAATTGATCACAAACTAACTTATTTACAGAGATGTAATTAGATAAGTAATTATTGAATTAGTACGGTGGATTACTTGGCTCAAGGGTCGATGAGCAGGACACATTTGAACATCGACATTTCGAATGCACATTGCGGTCCGTTGACAAACATCCAGGACCACTCCTGTCTGACGGCTGGCTGTATAAAAACCCGTCTTGAAACACAGACCAAGGAGTCTAGCATGTGTGCGAGTCATTGAGACTATACATAGAACGAAAAAACACGATGGTATAGAATTTTAAAAATGCGATGGATCTTTTTCTTTTCACTGAAGAAATATGCTCATAGTATAAGAAATATGAAATACACAATAAAATAAAAAAATACATAAAATATAAAATACATGCACCGTTACAGAACAAAGAACGTATTGCTTATGAGATGGAAGATGTATTAAGCTCTCGTATACATGTTGTGCATTTCTCGTATACTGCATCGCAATATTCACTGCAGACGCCTCATATCAAAGTAAATCTAGCCAAGGACCTAGATATATCTACGAGCCATTCTGATGCAGGCCATGGTGATCAGATTAATAGATAATGTCTGGATGCAATAGAACAGATTTTAGTGACTGCTGGGAACCCTCACCTATCCAACAAATCATAATACCTAGGTGTATATTTCCTGTCCACAAATTTTCATTCACAAAATTATCCATAATAATAGAAATTCAAATTCCCAATTTAGGCTCATCCAATCTTATAATGTCATCCTTAACAACCCAGGATCAGACAGCTCGGTCGTAACTTCTTATAAGAGAAATATTTAATCCAAAACTGAAATAGCAATCTGCTCGCGGCTTGACGGCTTTTGTATCTTCTTATTGTATTCCTCGAGAATTCAGATCGTTGAAAATAAACATTTTTAGTTTTCAGAGAAATATTGTTAGTTTTCTCTTTTTCATAACTTCATCGGAATAGTAAACTTTTTTTTCACTTATCTAGCTTTATAAGGTTCTATTTTTTTTTATTAAACGAGAGAGGTGAGCCAATTTTGCTCGGGAAAATCATTGTAAAATATAACGCTGTGACATTTCGAATATGATGGTGGTACGTGATGTTGCGACGTAATGCGTGGTAAAAGAACTCGAAATGAGGTATGGCAGGTACGGTGCGTAAGATGTAATATTATGGCGTTTTTCAACTTACATGTATAAAAGAACTAGCTTAATTGCTAACTCATTTTAGATTAAAGTTTCATATGTAAAAAGGCTTAATTACAGAAAGAACAAAACGTAAAATTGAAGTCAGTTGTTGGGCAAGAGTAAATAAGGATCACAGTATAGGTCGTGTCTACACTATTCATACCTAATCTTTGTCTTGTACTGCATACAATTCAGGGACCAGCATTTTTTGTACTATTTAGAACAATTCAGAAAACAGAAATCCCTTGTACTTGTCAGCATGTGAGATGTAGGTTTGCTAGAGAACGATAAACATTGAGTTTCTACTTTAGAAGAAGCAGCATTTTGTGACAATCCGCTGAAACTACGAAAACTTTTTGCAATAATGTTAATAATTTGCCAAGTAGCAGATGCTTCCAGTTTGTGAGAGAAATACAAGAAAAGTATTTCAAAAGATATAGGACGTAGAATACTTTTACAATTTGAGCAAAAAAATCTAACTGATTGTCGTGAAATCAATAAGAATGTAAATATTTTGGCTCAAGCTATAAATGACTATGAAAAATGATTAAACAGTCTCAAAATTTATGATGGAATGTCATAAGCATCGGTATGGGAAAAGAAACATGCTTTGCTTGCTTCCTCCCTGAAGCACAATAAACGAATTCTTTGATCTCATATTACTTGAGGTACATAAAATCCACAGGACATGTTTAGCCGGAACGTCTTTAGATATAGTCGCACATTGCTAGAAGGAGATACGATGGCTCTTTGGCTTTTAAATTTTAAAACTTAAATACTAATATTTTATTTTTTAATATTTTATGTTATTTATTTAATGAAAAACTTTTCTATTGGCTGGGAACTTCTGGCAAACATTGCCTATGTTTTAATACGAAGTATAATTGAAAAAACGAACTATTTGTGGCCACATTTTCGGGAATTTTTACTTCGAAAAAATATTAATTAAGAGGTCGTTATGGTTTGAATAACATTCATCACATGTCTCAAAAACTACTAGAGTTGTTTTGTTTTTGTTTTGACTGCACCTAGAGCTCATATTGAATATTCATCGAATCTTTAGTATAATTAAATTATCAGATTACTGAGTAATTGCATGAAAAATATTTTACCGAGTTTGACCAATTTCTAATGTCAATCAATAGTTAAAAAAATCATTTTAACGGGTGACTCACAATCAATCATACAAAGTACTATTTCAAAATTAGTTAAAAAAACCTATTGTTTCCTAAGACAGTTTTCTTACATCTCCTAAAATATTGGATTTCTCCATACTGGCCCATTTACAATAAAACAGCATCCTGCATTCTATCAGACTATTTATTTGAATAGTTAAAATTATTTGTTAAGAATAATAGCTTTAATTACTCTTCAGACTTTGAGTACTCTTGTGTCATTTTTGGCCATTTCGTATTGAAAAAGCACAACACAAAAACCAGGACTAACTGTTACAGATAAATGTAAAAGGTAAAATGTCCACGATGATGTAACTTTAAAATCATACGCAAACGTTCGATAACAAAGTGTTGGGTAATAAGTAGGCGAAAATAAAACGTAAATATGTGAATAAAGTTGACAGTCTCATCGATAAACTGCGATCCATTCTAACACTTTCTGGACAATTAAGAATAATTATTAACAAATAAAAAAGTAATTAACAACATGATGTCACTTATACAATAAAAGGGGTCATTATGAAGGACACAATGAATTATATACGGTAAATGAAAGCGGAAAATATTGCCCACGTGAGATCGATTTGGACTTAACTAATTTTATTTAACTTCAAAATCAGAATCCAAAACAGACTTCAAAAAAGGAGATTATATGTTTGTTTGTATGTGTTTTTTCTTCAAATATTTTAATAGGGTATATAATGATGTTTTATTAAAAAATATATATTTATTATGCATTTTTTGTTTTGAATGATCTCTGCGTTTCAGTAATTTTTCAAGTTTAGTTTTATTTTGTGCTTTTTTAAGTAGGTTTATTTTTGTTTATTTGAAATGTTTTGAAATTTTTAGAAATGCTAACTCCTTAAACCCTCTCGTTATGTAATAAGCTGAACTTAAGACCAAGTTGTGTTATCATAGTAATAACTATTACACAGACTGCAGTGGTGGGATCGAGAGTGACGCTACCTTGTCGAGTGGAGAACAAAGCTGGGCAACTTCAGTGGACAAAAGATGACTTCGGCCTCGGCCTTCATAGAGACCTGAGCGGTTACGATCGGTACAAGATGATTGGAAGTGATGAGGAAGGTATGTTTCACGAATTGCTATCACTTATTTCATTGACATAAATTACCTAAGAATTTATAACGTTTCATTACAAACAATTTCACATAATAATATTATATATTCTACAATCTATTATAATAAATTTTTCCAACTAAGTTGGTAGTAAGTATGCAAAATCTAGGGTTGGAGTAAGGGCCAAGGCAAATATTTATGGGAGAGATATATTTTACTTCCGGGAATAACCAAATAAATAACGATCATTACGTCTTTAGAATACGCTTATTCGTATACTTTATGGATTTTAGGCATATAAGATGATGTACTTTATACATGCGTATCCCAAATAAAATCTGCTTATTTTTATTTAAAATAATCATTTAAGCCTAGTTTAGCCCGATAATCTAGTATAGTGTTTTTAACTGTGATTTACTTAGCTTCAATATGCTAAAAAATATCTATTTATGTAATTTTCATTTTCACATTTTGACGTGGAACTTCACTAAAAAATAATACATCATATTTATATAACAATAACATTGGTACATATCCGGAAGCATATTAATGGTGATGTACAAATTCAAAATTATGCGTAATACGTAGATACTACTAGCAAAGGCTTTACTTTCAAGTTTTGAAGTAATGATTTTCATACTAAATATTATAGTCAAACGACCAGTATCCAAATACTTACGATATTAAATTGTGCTTTGCAGCCTGAACTGATATAACTTCGCGAAACTCAAACTCTACTTGACTTGAAGTTTCGATGAGAGTTACAGTTATTTCTACATGAACAGTATTATAATTTGTAGGTACCGTCTATGTAAAGTTGGGGTTAGTGATATGAAAAATAACTTTTAATTGAGTAGGGTTGGTTATCAATTACATATTTTCTTAAAACTGGTCACCTGTACATTTGAAAGTTCTCCATAGGTATTAGAGGTGTGTCCCTGTAGCCCGGGACAAGAATAGGGCTACGGTATCCCCTGCCTGTCGTAAGAGGCGACTAAAAAGGGGCTTCCTTGGTCGTGGGCGGCTAGGGTGGGAGCCTGAACCGTCCTGCCAACGACCCCGGGAAGGACGTCGGTATGTGTGGCCGCATACCGGCGTAACACCAGAAATTCGGGGATGATCGTCCGCTCATCCTGAGCAGAGCCCGACGGGGTACGCGCTCATAGGACTCCGGTCGTGTTCCGATGGAGATCGCGGCGTTCTATCATAGCGCCGAAGAAGGCCACCGGAGGGTTTTAGTGCGGTAAAAATCCCACATAACCCGGCGCCGCTCCCACGGCACCAGGTACCTTTTGAAGGTTTCCCCCTCGTCGACAACAAAAAAAGGTATCAGAGGTGTGTGAAGCTTGAAAACCCGCACTGGGATAGCGTGGTCGATAATGGTCTTATAATAATAAATCTGTGAATATAAATTGAAAATACAAAGTACACTCATAAATCGTATTATTATCAAAATAGCTACAATATGCAAAAAAATTAGCAGAAGAGTAATTTCCTTCGATTAATTACATTTATTCTCTACAGGAGACTACTCTCTGGATATACGAGACGTGACATTAGATGATGACGCGAAATATCAGTGCCAAGTTAGCTCTGGTTCAAGAGGTATGTATTGTTTTAATTCACAAATTAGCTCTGAAACAATTAATAATAATTGTAATTCTTAGTTTTTCACCAAAAAATCAAATATGTTATCTTATATTATTAATAACAGTAAGTTGTCTATCTATTACAGTATTATTATTATGATTATTTTCTCGTTATCATTGTTATTATCGTTTTATCTCATTATATAGAGGAAAAGCCATAACTGTAACTTCGCTAGACTTATAAATCACTAAGGGAGCTGACAGAGGTTGTTATATCCATACGTAGAAAATTAAAAAAAAGGAACGTCTCAGATCTAATCATCACAGCGCCACCTACAATAGTACAACTATACAAAATAAAACTATAAAAACTATACAAAAGTACAATTGTGTCACACACCAAAAAAAAAAAATATAGCTCCATCCATTTACACACGTACTGCAGAATTTTATATATGAATACATACATAGATACATAGCCTATGTCGCTCCTGAGTAACACGTCTTTCAAACTGTCAAATAATTTTTCAAATGGTACCGTAGTGCGGGAGACTATCCTCCGCATACACACATATTAACAAAATTCGCTCTGACCTTTTTATACTAGTACTAACGGTCCGTCCCAACTTCGTTCGGGTTCACCACTTATTTATTATTATAAACATTCAGTTGATATATATTTTTTATCCATCCGAAATTATTTGTATGTAAGATATGGTATAAGAATTTTTAAAATAGATGCCGTGGCTACCTTCCGCATATACACAAACTCACAAAACCGGCACTCTCTCTTTATAACGATAATATAGATAGAAAATTTATCACGGAGTAAATATTGTATAATATATAATAAACAATTAATAATAGTGTGGGCGATGTGTATATTTTACACTGTGCTAATACGCATCGATTTGTCCAGAACGCTGCTAAGATCTAGGAATACTAGCCCCGTAAAATTGACCTGTCTAAAGGTCTAATTTGGGCAACTGTACACTTAGTTAGTTGGTGACTACTAGCGCTTGCGGTATGCAGTTAATATGCATATACCTATGCTACAAAACACCAGATTCTAAACTCTCATATAATAATAATAACATATTATAATTATTACTTGCAATAACAATGATAATCAACCACAATTTTGTGAGATTTTATTTTGTTCCAGTCATCTACCCCTTTTTTATATTCTTTCATTTATTTGGTTTCGTATATTTGTATATATTAAACCGAGTCTCTTACCAATGACTCTAGTCTTTCAATCTGCACTTATTAACTTGGGTTGAACGAGTCGAGAAATATTGTATAAACCCAACTCATTCTGTGGTGAAGGACTTTTGTTATATACTTCAATGCCTAAAAATACTTTTATTATTCAAGTTTTTCTAAAATTTTTAAAACACAGACAGGCATAAAATTTTCACGTTTCAAATTTTGCGTAAAAATTGTAAATAAAAAATTGGATTCTACGATTCTTATATCCAAATAAATTGTAATTTTTCGCAGTAACTTCATAAAACTTAACTGTTAAGCGTTATATATAGTTCTTATGCGCTTTTATATATATTTATATTATTTCTGTCGTCCTATTTTTCTCCTGATTGTCACAACATCTATATAACTCCTACCTTTAATCAGACCCTTTTAATTAAATTCAAAATGTCTATCAACTGAGCCTGTCTTATTCAAAACAAAATGATATCACATAACCTTCCTCAGTTGAAAAATTTTAATCAATTCTAAAATAACATCAAACATTCTTGTAAATGATTTTGTGTTCTTTGTATTTTAGGTTCTGACATAAAGATGCTTAATTATCACTCTTATGTCTTATTCTATTTCAATATTTTCACTTCATTTATCAGTTTCAATACATACAAACCTCAATTTATCAGCAAATGTATCATTTTGTCAGTTGAACTAATAAGATCGATTATAAATTTTCCGTTAAACTACTAAGAATCGTGCCGGATAAAGTAACCAACCAGTTCCTGGAGCTGGACTGGCAAAATTGTATTTGCTTTTAATAAATTGAAAATCTTGCCTCGTTATTCTTTATTTACCAACCTTAATCTTTTCCTATTTCCAAAGGAAGTATTGTCTGCTGTAACGTAATTTATTTTTTAATATTACCTGATCCATTTTCCGTTAAACCTGTATCCCATTTATTCGTGTATTCTGGTACATTGTATTTTTTTTCAAGCATCGGTTAAATTATTTAATTGTACCTAATTTTATCATCTGCTTATGGATTGTTTTCAAACCTTTGAAGAACCGTAGCTATAATTCATTTGATTATAATTTTATTGAATTCGTCCGTAACATAATATGGACAAAGATTCAATAAGACTCCTTATCCATTCAGAAGTAATTTAACGAATGTTATATTTTATGGATCTTCTCGAAAGATAATGAAAGATGGATTTACTTTTACAAAGATTCTATGGATATAAAAAAAAATCACATTTCTATATACATACATTGATTATTACAATCTTTATTACATTTTTTTCATAATTTTATCATCATAATCATAATTTTATGATCATATATTTTATGATATAATTATATGTCTAATAGTTTTAAGAGGGCTTCTTATTCACTACAATTGTTCAAAATTAGCATATGACATTTACGAGAATTTAAACTAAGTCTTATCTAGTCAACAATTTCGATCCTTTTTACAACAAGTGTAGATTCTATTCAGAATGAAAGGGCCTTTAAAATTAATTTCAATTGATAAATTCTTGTTATTACTGCTGTCTGATTTTAAATCGCGCTTATGTGTCTCCAAATAATGATGTTGAAGCTAATGAAACAAAAAACAAAAGTATCCCTTTGTTATACATCAAACTATTGAGAATAGCTTATCATTAAATAGCTTAGACATAATTATGTGATTAGTGCTCTATTCTCGTCACCATTTAATAACGAATAAACAAAACCTAGCGAAACAACATGTAACTATTAGCGGCCGAATCTAAACTATAGAGAAATTAGAACTCTCAGCGTTTACTTACAGGCACAATCTGCTCCGCCCACCACAGCCTGCCTCTCTAGCCCTCGGCATAATACTACCACCGCCTTTGTAAAGGTCACTGCGATATTCGGAATGACACGAAGATAAAATGGTCACCGTATTGATTTTAATAGATCTCTCCAATGCTTTCAACATGGTGGGTCACACTTATCTCCTTGTCATTCTGCCCCGGCTGCGCTTCTCATGTATGGTGCTCTTCATGTCTTCGTGGCCACATGCAGGCAGTCTATTTTTCATACCTACAATCAAAAGCACTTTCATATAACGAAAGTAGGTGGTTGTACTTTTCCATTTCTAAACGAATAAATTCATTTATTTACTTGTTTTTGCCAGGAGCATTTTCATAAAAAGAATACAAGAAGTTAAATCCACGTATTTTATTATTAAGACCCGAAATAGGACACCAAAAAGCTTTTAAAAATAAGGCTATTAAGTCATAAAAGAGCAGTCTAAAGGCTGGGATTTCAATATATTTTGGGTGGCTTATTTCTAACTTAATTTGACTTTTATCATTGACGTCTAAATCATGTTTGAAAGCGGAGTTTTCATTAAAATAATTTTTGACTTAAATTTTTATTTTAACTCTGCAAACTGATCATTTCTGGTTTGAAGGCAAAAGATATTTATCTTTTTTATCGATAAATTGTTTTGTTTCACTAATATAAGAAAATACTTTGAGATGTAAAACGTATACTTTTGGAGTAAATTAAAGCTTACACGTTAACATCATGATGTGTGAACGTGTCTTGAAGTTTTTACGGAATGTTTGAAACTTTACGTAATACCTGTCCAGTAAAATTAGCCTAAAACATACATTACAAACGTTTTACATAAAAATACGAGTAATGTAACTGGAGCAACGTTTTATCAGTACAATGGACAACCAGCTTGCGGCACAATTGTATAACTTTGCACTATTTAACTTGCAAACTTAGTTGGGATTCTCGTCTCGGCAACTATCTGAAGGTCTTTCATTGTCTTTGGGTTGAACCATTAAATAATGTGTCGTGCATGAGTTTGTAGTGCGGCTGCTGTATCACGAAACTTCAGACTTGTTACTCGTTCTAGAGTGACAACTTTGCTGGTTTGTAACCCTTGTGTAGTCCCTTTGTGCGGTCAAATTTAAGCAATTTCATCGTTTGGTCAGTAACAATTTGATCCGAATGGTAGTAATACATATAAAACATTGTTGCCATAATTTTTCCTCGCTTTCAGTACTACGTACGAATATAACCTTATAACCATAAGTAATATTTTTGATTTTTAAATTATTATTGTGTTAATTAATTTAGTGTATAATTTAACCGGTATTAATGTTTTTTCAATTTAAATATTTTTTTTTCCGTCAACAAAACCCTAATTTTAAAGCAACTGCCGCTTATGTTCTATGTTGTTGTATGTTCAACACCAAAACTTTAATAATGAGACTCTATCAAACTTCACTTCAGATGATAAACGAAAAAAAACTTACTATCATAATTATTTTTAATGTATGTACTGAAATATGACCGTCTAACCATTAGTTTATAAATAACTAAGCTACTGGTATTCCTGTGAGAAATAGAAAATAGTACTTTAAGAAATTGCAAACTTCCAGCTGAATATATAAAACTAAAGTTTTCAAAGAACTCAACCTCTAGCCATTTATAAATTCCGATGATGTTATATTGTAAATTCTTAGTGTTCAAATAATGACGTTATGGTGATAAATTTTCGACAAATTTTGAACGTAAACTCTCTGAACACGAACTAAAAAATTATAACTGTTAGATCTCAACTTCTTGCTAGCTTAATCAGTGATAAGCGATAAAGCCTCTATTTCACTGATAACAGGATGAACCAGAAAAAAATTAAAATTGAAAATTAGGTATATATATGATAACATATTTTGCGTAAATTTGTATTTTATAGCATCCTAAGTAGTGATGAAATGAAACGAAATGTGGTCACAGCATCACTCATAATTCAAAATAATTTTATGTATTTTCTCATTATCTCAAGTTGAGATTGATAAGTTACGCTTTTAAATCGTTATTCATGTCAAGACCCAACGTAGCTATTAAAAACAATCCTTAAACTTATTCAAAGCATTTTACTACGATTGAAACTAATGTCACGTTAGAGAACAGTTTGTACTCTATCAATGTTTCCTCGTTAATCGTACGAATAAATTATTAACTTCCTTAAAAGTCCATTAAAACTCCGCGCTGAAATCTAAAAGGGAAACGACCAACTAGTTCCCAATTCTAAACACAATAATCTAGTTAAACCGCAAAAGTACGCGAGCTCGCAATCAATTGTCCTGTTAACTGCGAAATATATAAGTGAAATTTAGAAATATTATATTGTCTAACCATGATATGCCATCTCACGTACTTAATACTAATAATAAAACTATTTCAGGGCCGAATCTTTACATTACATCATTTTAAAAGTCTGACTGAATGCCTAGAAATGTTCAAAAAAGACGGTACCATTAGTGTTAATCCGTAGTCATAAGGTACAATAGTAAAAGTTGAGGCGTAAAAGTTGTCTTATGACAACCCTAACCTAGTAAGCAAGATTTGTTAATCGATATATAAGGCGTATCGATAACAAAAGGCCTTAGTAGGAAATAAATTGACCTTTCTTTAGCACTGTAGTTTCTGGCTTCTAACATTAAGCGCTGAAGTTTTATACCACAATATAAATGTACATTGTTCCCTCCGCAAATAAATTAAAACTCTTTGTACAGGTGAACCTGCAATTAGGTCACGCTACGCCCGACTCACAGTCCTAGTTCCACCGGAGCAACCTAAAATACTGGAGGGGAATTTCTACTCTACCACTCAAGACAAAATGATCGTTTTGGAGTGCGTCTCTGTTGGAGGGAAACCGCCAGCCGAGGTAAGTGCTGTGATCGTCAAAATATATTTTAGGCTGCCTACATGGTTGCTTCTGAATTGTTACGCGATTTTTGTTAATAACTAGTAAATTAATTTTGTTATTGCAGTAAATTTACTCCGAATTTGCTTATCTGTAATAACATTATTGTGATCCATGAAATCATTTAAATAGTTTTTATTCAGTAATAAACGAATAAAAATTAAATAAAATTATAAACAATACACACTTACGTTTTAAGCGAAATTACTAGATAAGAAAAAATATTAAAATCTTTGTATATAAATAGTATATATACCTACCAGTTAAATTTTTCTTTTATAACTAGTGGTCGCCTTGTGGTCAAAAATCGCCCATAATTTATTTAGATTTTAATTTTGAACCGAATTAAAATTCTGTTGTCAAAGACGTATATGCTATATAATTTATTTTTATACTAAATCTACACAAAAAAAATCTGTGCAAGCACCAAATTGTTGACAATTGCCACGGTCACTTCATTTACTTCAGAGGTTTTATAGTTTGAACATGAATCAATAGATGGATCTATAATGGAAAACTGTCCAAAAATCAAACGAACGACTTATTCTAATCTGTATGTACCTATATTACAATGGATAGTTTACACTTTTATCGACAGATGTCGCTGACCTAATTGCCACAAATTAATTACATATGTAATAAAACTTAAATAAACAGATCTTTAATTAATATTACAGATATTTGATTAATAAATAAAAATATGCCGAAATAAATGTATTATAAAGCACAATAGGATAGACTATAACCTTAGGAGCATATGTGTTTATATATTATGAGTTTAGGTGTGTCAAATGAATGGTAGTTTGTGCGTAATATTGGTTTTCATTAATTTCATATATTTGAAATGCATATTATATAAAATATTAGTTGTCTCCACACCTTCTCCATGTAAACATTAACTGTGCCAAATTTCGTACTCCTCACAACGTACGTACGTAACAAGGGATACAAACTCTCTGCTTCACGTATTAATATATGTATAGATAAAATCAATAATTGACATAGAAACAAAATAAAAGCTTGTTGTTTGTACGACTTTTAGCAACAGAAAATTAGAAGTCTGGCATCTAGCGGGCTCTTTGTCCCGTATCGAGCTGTTTAACGTGAATTTATTACACGATATTAACATGGTGAACTAATTATACAATCCTACACAATATTGAAATTTTAACTTTCCTAATAACATCCTAACCCAAAAATATATCTTTAAACCTGCAAGGATGTAATATACCTTATAGCAATTTTCAGTGGATGCTAAAATGAACCGTCATTTTGAAATGGAACTAGAGAAAGTAACCAATAGAGACAGGAATTCGAAATCTAGATCGAGCGTTTAATGAGATTTTTACTTGTTCTCTCGGTGTTACTACAACGTTTAGTAGGTTACTGGGCTTCGATTTGTCAGCTATTTTAGGTTTCATCGATAAAATTTAATTATACGGACAGAAACGTACTTTTCCGCTTTAGATTACAAGTTGGGTTAAAGGGAGACTGTATTAGTTACAAAGCATAAGGTATTTTTTAGAGTTTCGACATATTATTGGTATAATTTTATTTTCTCTTTGTGAGCTTACGTTTTTGGGTGACTTAAAGATATACAGTTAAAGACATTACAAACAGCCAAAATCTGAGAACGCTTTTAATTTTTTATGTAAAGAGCTGTCAAACGAAAAGAAGGTCAGTTGATAGTAACTAGTCACCGCGAACCATGAACGTCTATCTAAGAACTGAATACAAATTAGACGTAAAGTTGACAGGGTCATCTGTCATTAGTGTTTATTAAGAGTTAACTGGCAAGAGTAGTCTCGCTGCGACCATTATCCCATGTATTTGGGTCGAAATATAGGTAACATACAAAAATCGTGAGTACACTTTACCATTAAATTATTGGAATCTTTGCACAAGCTGAGACATGAATCTTGGAAAATTTTCTTAGTAGTCAAGTCTACTACCAAATGTGCTACAGTTTAGTCTTTCTTTACTTTTATATCTGTAAATTTATCATAAAAACATAAACTCATCATCTTGGATTATAAATAACAATATTACTATTACGTTGAAAACCAAACATCGATGAATGTTTGTTGTATCAAAAGGAAAAACCTGTAATATATATAACTATCACTTATTAACATAATAAGCACTTATTCGTGAATTGAATGGCGGTATCAAATTAATAAATATATTTAGAGATTCAAAACTTAGAGACACTCGAGACGGTATTGAAGTGTTCGTTGAAGATTACTTTAGAACAATGAAGATTAGACTGTACTTGAGCACAATAGCGAGCTTGTGACTTGGCCGAGATAGAGGTTTGGAGGGCTTTTGTCAGTGTGAGGTTATTCATGCTCTCTTTCTATAGGCATTAAATGCCATGCTTATAAAGGCACACAATGCCGCTAGATGGTAAAACCTTTATATGACCTGACTTAGGACACCACTGACATACTTCTGCTGACATGTTTGTCATGGATAACTTGAAATAAAATAAAAAAAAGTCATGATGGTTGCTAAACGGAACGCGGCAGGTGACCTGAGTAATAGCAGCACCATCGCTATGCCTCAATACCTGCACCTGTTGTACAACGGAGTTTCGGTAAGAGACGAGGAGTACGGCAGGCCTCATTTGGTTTTTCATTAAACCGAATTGGAGACTAATACCTGTCTGCTAGTGAATGTCACACGTTTCGTTAACATCGAATTCTTGTGGAAACGCTACTCTGCTCGAATTATGAATTATCCGCCCTCGAAGATATCTGACCACAGCGCCAGTATTACTGTCCGTCCAACATATATTTAATTTAAAAGAGTTAGTGTGATGTTAATGTAGTAATTAAATGCCATGCTCATAAAGTTTCATGTATATATATCTGTATATGGTAAAATGTTAATGGTTACACATAGGCTACCAATTTGTTAGCGGCACTTTGTAAGTTCATAAATAGATTTATCATTAAACTCACTTTTAAAGTCACAATGCCGGTAGATGGTCCAATCTTGGTACGGTTTAAGTGGCCTCTGAAATACTTCTGCTTATACACCTTCTAAAGTATCAAGCAAACAATTCAATCCATTCAATTAAATGGATGTATATTTAGATTCAAAATTTTTACTGGTTGGGTTTTCACCCAAACCAAACAATTATGTTGTTATTGCTGCTCTTGTGTTCAGCATATATGTATATTTTGCAACATGCATGTGCACCAGCAGTAGTAATATCAGTAGTTATATCTGCAATGTAGTTCAAATTTAAATACAGTCTTTTTTGTCCATCTTTATGTATAGTGTCATAAACACTAATTATCAACATCGAATACTAGTCCTAAGAACTGTGTTGAAACAATGAATGAATTCATTGATCTTAAAATTTCCTTTAACTGTATTTGAAGAGAAAATAACTAGTTTAAAAACTGTACAGTACACATTTACACACTCACACCCTCGTACTAGGATTCCCTGTGTTGCTGATGGCATGGAGATACACAAATATGACATTACAAACACCCAGGACCCCGATGACCCGAGAACAAACATTTATCTGTCTGCCCCGGCCGCGAATCAAACCCGGAACCCCTCGCTCGGTAAACAGGGTCATTACCAACTGGGCTATGGATTCGAAAACTGAAATAATTTATATTCCTAATATTACAGATAAGAATGCGGAGTTACGATCATTTACCTTTATTTCGTTCCTTTAACGCCTATTAGTACAGAAAGGGTATTTTTTGGGTCTCAATAACGAGCAAACAATGAGAAGCAATTAATAAATCTCAGAAAACCTTGCGAACGAAAGAAGTTTCGACCATTTGTATCCAAACTCTTGCTAATTTTGGCAGCAAAAATCTTTTCAAGTTGCTAAATATCGTGCTTAACTTGAACAGTCCGATTATAATTAAACAGACTATTTTAGGGTCAATTCTTTGGTTGTTTCTGAGTCATTCAGATCAGTTGTTACTTTTTATTATTATTTATGTCGACGGCTGACAAACGATCCGACAAGTCACCGTTGCCCATGGACATTAGTAACACCAAAGGCATCAAAGACGGGCTACAGGCCGAAAATGAAGCGTGGGATCCACATTTTAAACTGGTTCGCCGACAACCATCAAAACATTTCATCGTTGGTTTTAGAAGAAGTGTGGTAGCTAGCCAGTCGGGAAAAATACCCTACCACCACGCACGTATCATCAGAATTCAACTGGGTAGTACAGAGCCTAGCGATCTCCAACAGGAGGGAGCGTTCGCCGTAACCTCGTTCCTTGTTCACTAGGGTGCATCACTAGCAGAGGAAGTTAGCTTCGGCTCAAGGGATCCATTCATGGAGACATTATATATTATATTGTTATTCATTGCCATTATATAGTTTATAAATCCATTAACTAAAATACTCTATTCATTTTGATAGTTTGTACGTATATCATTATTAAATTTATGTTTGTTATCATATATATTATTATATATCGTAATATTATCACGCCTTAAAATATCCTTACTTAATAGAAATGGTTTTTATTGGTTCCTAGTATTAAGCTTCGCCATTTCCATTTCCGGGAATGAAAAGTTTCCTTAATTATGATCCGTAATATAAGTTCAAAATATGCCAAGAATAATAATTAACATTATTTTTATTATTATTATTATTCAGTGTTTTTCGTATTGTACGTGTTCAGACAGAAATACAGACAAACATGCAGACAAGAATTAAAAGAAATTGTATATAGATAACAAAACACACTTATGTAAATTTCCAAAAACAGATTTGATTAATAGATTCGATCCCGGTACAGTTTCATTATTACTATAGATTAAACTTGTTATATAAATTTGTCTTCACTTCGTAGAATCGTCAACTAGCGCTTCATTTCTGGATCGTATTTGATAAATCCACGATTACGCAATAATGTCGTAAACACCCCAACATGAACCTGCTTCAAATTTAGCAATCATAACAAGGCACCTTTGAACGTGGGGCTGCTTTTGAACATCGTTGTGATTGTACGGCATCCAACGTGAAACTAAGTTCCTTACTCGAAGGTGCTCGTACAAAATATCGTGATCGATTTGAATTCTATCTAACGATTCGTACCATTTAGGCGATATTTGAATGTTTAGTTTAGTAATATACGAGTACAGTCATAGCACAAGGCATTATTTTAAGAACTGATTGTTGCTTTTCACCTGAACTGTAAATAATAAAAGTTAATTATAATTTCCCGGTCCTCATCCCAATCACTTGGGATCGGCACAGTGTGTCCTTTTTTACGCTATATGTACGCTTGAATTGTATGTATGTATCTATCTCTGTATGTATGAATGTAACGGAATCTTTGAACCTTTTTCATCAATTTCAAAATGTCCTAATAGTTTAAAAAGTTGCATACATATAGAGAACCGATGACAATACAATAATTTCATACTTAAGGTATGATTTTCTCATTAATCCATCACAAAAAAAAATTGTCGTCATAAGTTATAGGTTATATGACGGCTGAAAAGTGACACATTATAACCATTGTCAGGTATTCTTTAGTAGTAACGACGCGGTTTGCTTCTTCATTCACTGTGCGCACTGCAAAGGACTGGAATAATTTGCTCGCGTCGGTGTTCCCGGCTACTTACGATGTGGGAGTCTCCAAGAGGAGAGTGAATAGGCTATTTATAAGTTAGTGCGTTCAAGATCGTAGACTTCATCACCACTTACCATCAGGTGGGATTGTTGTCAAGCATTAACTTATTTTATGTAAAAAAAAAATCTTTTCTGTGACGAACATAGTTTTTACGCACTTTATATTAGCTTGACTTATATATATATATAAAATATTATATATACATATTATATTATAGATCATGCAGTTATTTATATGGGATCACGTCTCTTTGCTGCTGGACAGGCATATGTAGCTATCGGGCGTGTAAAATCATTAGATGGTCTACAAATAGAAGAGCTCGATTGCTCCAAGTTAACAGGGAGAGTCCCATGTAATGGTGACGCGTTAGATGATTTTTTTTTCCAGAGGTTCTGGATATCAGTTGTTGAAAGCATCTCACCCTTTTTTATGTTAAAGGTAACTTTTCTGTTAGTTACTTTATCTTATTTTGAATATGTTCAAAAAATTATAGTAAACAGAATTAAAGGAAATTCCCCCTCTCTTTTTGTTTCTCTTGATTGAAAACAGTATATTTTAACATTATTTTCAATTTTTAAGTTCATTCGCTACGAAAGCGTGTTTCTTTAGTTTTTTGAACTGTAATTTATTTTATAGTTCATATTTCTACGAAAGCGTTTTTTAGTTTTTTAAACTATATTTTATTCCACAGTAGGTGCTACTTTTAAGCTTCCTCTAACATAGTCATTTCGTACCTATCCATTGTTGTAACAGTAATAATAAAAAATAGTAAATAATAAAATAAAAAATTAAATCCATATAAAATACGAGTTTATTCACTAATGGTGTATATCAGACAAGGTCGTATAATACATGAAAACGTTTAAAATACTTAATAACTGTTTCAAAGAGCGAAATACTAGATCTCAATCACATTCTCATTATCAATTCTAATTAAAAGATCCTTCTCCAGATGCTTACCGTTCGGTCGTATTTTATTTAGCCCAATTATCTAACTACAATATGCCTTATGGTGAAAGATTAACTATGAAAAGTGGAACAATTAACCGAAGTTTATTTGAGCAGTGATATAGACGGCACGCCTCGAGTTGCTGAAAAATTCACTAAACACTAATCTACTGCACTAGTAATTATTACAAACCACTGATAAAAAAAAGTCACTAAAATCCCCAATGCCTCTAGAACTACTAATACCATTAGTTCCACTTGCATCACTGGTGTCACTATTCAATAAGGATAGCAATGAAACTAATTGTTAATGTCATGTTGCTGAGAGTTTTGGATTTTCGAATTTATATAAGCATTTGAATTTTAGAATTTCTACTCATTTTTAATTTATTATTTTTCACAGCTGAAATAAAACGACAAAACAATATTAAAATTAACTCAATTAAGGAATGATTCAATTATACTGCAGGTAAATCTGTTCATCGCTCGTGATGCAACACGTCAGTCCGTCGTTCCAAGTGTATTTTCTAAGAATATCTCCTCAGCAAAATACTTATCTCCGTTAAATCCTTTGAGATTTTAACTGGAGTCTGAAATCCCCAATTTATTTAAACTGGTGTCAACGTCCAATTTATTTGTACTGGTGATAAGCTTGGGAATGTTTCGTTTAATCTGTTCAAATAGAGTGAATAGGTATGTTCCCCATGGGCCCTGATACAATTAGGAGTTAAATTGAAAATGATGCCACTACGAAACAGGAGGGCCCCAAAGGGAGCGACGCTTTTACCAGAAATATTGTTGCATCAACGTTGTCCGAAGACGTTCAAATTAAACGAATACCTCACTAAGCATTTGCATATATTTTATGTGTATGAGAGTTTACGATGTCAGCTCTGAAATTATTTATCGTTCTTGAGTCAGATTTGCATTTATTATTCCAACTTGGGTCTAGTAACTGTTTCATTTTACTCCAGAAGCATGTACAATATAGTGAAAAAAAAATGTTTGAAAATATAATTCTGTACATTTAACTTAAAAAAAATTATACACCTATAAATATAATTTAGATAAAGAGTGTGCCCAACATGTGAATTATAACTGTTGTTAATAACGCAAAGCAGTATTGAACTTTACTTGAGAATTCTGTTTTACTGTCATATATGGCTCGAAATACATACAATAAGCGCCTTTATATAACACATTAGGCATTACCCCACATTAGGATACCGTAATACATGAGACTATGAAAATAGGCATAATAAACAAGTCTAGCTGTCAACAATTCAACAAGTATAAAGTAAATGTAATAATGTGAATGTCAAAAATTTAAGTGTAAGTATATGTATACATTTTATTGCAACAGGAAACCCGAGCACAGCAGTGGGACGATATGGGTTGAAATGATGATGATATATATATATATATATATATATCCTTTATTTAATACTAGCTGTACCCTGTGCGCGTTGCTACGCCATCAACTAAAATAAATTTAAAGGAAAGACATTACACAAATATTAAATTCATTTTGAATTCACGACAATATATGAAATTCACCGGAGTGACAGTGGCGCAATCTGTCGAAAATTGGTCGTACCAACTCAGAAACCTTCGTGGGCCCGTGCACAACAACTTTGCTAAAGATCATCACATGATCAAATGCATAGTTTACGATTCTTTAAAGGACATACAGACAAAGATTAGTTTTTATACTATATATAGATAAAATTAATGTACACTTGATAAAAGTACCAAGGTGCTGCTCGTTACAAAATAAATCTCTTGTAGCAGACCTAGGATCACCCAAAATAAATGTGAGAGTTTTAATATTAATTATACCAATTAAAAAGTATAAAATTGTCAGATACTTCTAAACTTTAAACTAAACTGTGTTAAAACAGTTTGAATCGAGTGCAAGCAGTTCGATTGGTAGGAAGCGCTTCAATAATTTCTCAAATTAATTTAGTACAAAATTATTTATTGAAAAAAATTATACTGTATTATAACAAAATTTCATACTTTTAAAGCGATTTCAATATATGTAATTAAGCATGAGTGCACTTTATCGCGTGCAAATATGAGTTGATTACTTTTTGAGTGCACTTTGATTTCAAACCTTTTGTACGTGAATTATTCATTTAGCCGTATTTAAATTGTAAACAGATGTGGATTATGTCGTTAATAAATTTAATTTTAAAAATGAAACATCGCGTTTTGTACTGACGGTGTTTTATTTTAATTCTATTTGTCTGATTGTATTATGTTTTAATAGGTTAATTTTAAGGTCGCTATAAAACTATATTATTTTCAGATAACGTGGGTGGACAGCAATGCTGGGGTCCTGACACAAGGCGTTACAAATACAGTGGAGGCTTTGCCGGATGGGCAAAGATTCACAGCCAGGTAAGTGATTATCACTAGTGACGGAATCAAATCGAAAGAATGGTTTATTAGACCAACACCTATCGTGTAATTAATATTGGTTTCTTACCATAAAGCATAGTTATTTTTTGTATAATTTTGGGTAATTTATCCAAAAAATATATAACCCTAGAACCTACTTATAGTACTTTTATTGGTTAAATCAAACATAATTATTAAGTTGTGTGTACTGTAACACTATGTACAGATAATAATAACAGTGGAATCATAAATTAAAAGTGACACAACTAACAATTAAACAGTTGTTACTGCAAATAGTCCCAACATTATCCGGTCTGTTGTAATTAGGGTTGTCGCTACAAGTGTTTGCATTCGGTTACCTAATTGTATTTGTTGATGAATTAATTACACCCGAAGTTGACTCCAGAAATGCCACACCTGGATAATAGCTTACATGTTTAATGACGGCTGAGACGTTTACAACCAACGCGTTTGATTTCCAACAGAGGTTTTACATTTATCAGGATGTTTGATGTTGGAGCCCAACTTTCAATAACAAATGACTGTTGGTACAATTTTTTACCTATAGGCAGTGAAATTTTATGTGCGACATACTTAAATAGAAGATTTAGGAGCTAATAAAGATATATCAGTAAATTTAATGACGGACGCAACAAAATCAATTTGCATTTGGTTTGAATAATTATTTTTATTAGACATACATATGTAGGTACACATAGTTGTATCTATACTGTCATCTATGGTTGTATCCGTCAAATGTTGTTTGGTGGAATTTGCCAGTCCGAGTTGTTTAATGTAAAGTTTATTGAGGAATTGAATATACTTGGAAGGAATAGAGCTATTTGTGCAAGTGAGTTGTTATACTTACTGAAATAATGGCTGATAGTGGTGATGTTGTTAGAGTTTTTGGTGTTTTCAACGTGACCGAATTGAACTACGGTCAAATCACGGGTGACAGTTACTAAACTCAACATACTACATATATAGTACAATATATATGAGCGTTTTACATATATGCCGTAAACAAATCATGTAATCATCATCTTTGGAAAGACAAGCTACTACTAGATTTCGTAGTTTTTATATTTGGGTACGTAAATTATCGTAAAACCACAAGTTTGCTAAACATTTCACATGACAAGGATTTAGTGATATATTGGGAGCATATTCTTTTGCAAAATGTCAAGTGTAAAAGTTAAAAAAGGCAAAAGAAAAAGCCAATATTTTAATTAACCTTTCCAATATTTCGATCCAGTTAATGTATTTAGGTCAGAAATATCCGGTTAAATCTGACCTGATCTTGATTGAAGTGTTGTTTCATAGAAGCAGTTGATGATGTTGAATTTTTCCTAATCAAACGTTTAAAATAAAGCCATTCAATTTGAATTTGAAGTTTAAATTTACATCTAGCTGAACTGTTTCATATACCTGATATGGTTATTTATACCGGTATCAGATGCTTTGCGATTAAAAGCTGCGTTCTTACCCGTAGCTCCGGGGCTGTTATTTTTGAGTCTATAGAGATTTGTACTGAAAATTACGGAAATGATAATTTTGAATTCGTAAAATGAACATTGCTTCGATTAGGAAATGGAAAGTGAGTTGTAAATTACGTAATTTTTACCTGTAAAAGGATTTCTTGAATGTCGATTTATTATATCATTAACGAGCAGATGGCTCACCTGATGCTAAGTGGTTATCGACCTCCATGCATGTTGGTAATACCTAAGGCATCACTGACGAGTTTCCGTCCAAGATAGAAACGGGAACTCGATAAGTAAGGGTAAAATTACCGTTAAATCCGAACCACTATATATTTATTTTTCTAAAGTTTATTGTATTCAGGTTTAATAAATTATTTATCTAATATAATTATTTATACATAGTTAAATATAATTATTTGAAATATACATTACAAATAAATCATGATAAAACTATTTGAAAGCACCGTTTATGTATAACCCATGTCAATGAAATGACAAATGCATGAAATTCTTTATAACAACTATTAATATTTTTTTCTTGTTTATAACAGATCAACAATAAAGATGGCTCCGAAACATGAACACAATAATCAGACATTTACTTGCCAAGCACAGAACACTGCAGACAGAGCGTACAGAGCGGCCAGCGTGCTGATAGAGGTAAGAATATGTAGTCCCTTAAGATTAATACAGTGTAAGAACTTAAAAGTACAGTGATCCGTCGTACTTCATGTCTAGACTTTACGTCATATTGGTAGAGTTATCATATGATACAAAATAAGTAATAGTGCAAATATAATATTTATATGTAGTGTTGTAACAAGTTTAAGCTACCGTTAAAATGTTTAATTTTGGGTTTATAGTGTATATATCCGTTATTTATTATTAATTTTTAGTAGATAATATTTAAATATCTACATAACATTACGTAATGTTTATGATACTATCACTTATAAATATCATGAAGCGGCATCTATGTATGGGACATTAAATAACCTGTAATATTATAAATAGTGTCATAAGTTATTTATAGCATTTAACACTCCCCATGTTGTGAAATCTATAATATTACAAAATTAAAAATCATAACAGCTAGACTCTTTTAAATAAATTTATTGCGTTCTCTATGTATGTGTCGTTATAATCGTCTCCTTTGCACTATATTTGTTTGGAGATTAAGCCGCCTGTATGTAAATGTACTCTGTGGTTAGCTAGTAATTCTTACAAGCGTGGAGTGCTGGCACGCGGGACAACTTTTTGGAGTTATTTTTGTTTCACTACCACAAAGAAGTATAACTTTCTTCTTTTTTTGTTTTAATTTACTCATAATGTAACCGGCCTCGTTTTATAATGATAGGATTGTATGACAGTTACATTATCAATCATTTTAGTTACTACATACATTGACATTTGTATTTTATGTGTCCTTCTTCATGTAAATAGCCGACAAACGAGCAGACGAGCCACTAACTAACACTAAACACGACACTATTTAGCATCTAATTTTAAGATACTCCAATATTTTGTTATTTGTACTTTAGTTACATTAAATAGTTCTGTTCTGTTAACATAATTGCAATTTTTTTTTAAAATATCAAACCTGAATTATCATAGAAAAACATTATGCGCTTCTGTGCATGAGTGTACTTACGTTTAGAGCGTTCTTCGCAGCGTCGTGAAGTGTAAAATAGTTTACTATTCCAGATATGTACCTGTTTTATGTATGTCATGGTTTTTTTTGTTTCTCATTACCAAAGGTTGATTATAAAAGTGTTATGTTGCCACACGCGATTTCCTCCTCGGTCATATCGAATGACTTTTTCCACGAGCTTGGTTGTTAAAGTATTGTTGTAGTTAATATACATAGGTCACTTTTTCGTGGAATAGACTGATGACTTAAAAAACATTTTGAGTTGCTGAGTTTTATAAAGAAGTCATCCAGTTCTACATTCAAATGGTATTATTTAATATCGTTAACATAATTGTTTCGTGTATTAAATTAGGTAATTAAAATGTTTATTTTCATCCAAGCTTTAATGATGTGCTAATTATATTTTATTGCTGTTAGTCTATTTACATGTAATCATTATTTTTATAGCTTTAAATGAAAAACCTAAAAGTACTATGCAATTGTTTATTCTCACGCATATACAGTACATAAATTTAAAAGTTATTTCCTGAGCTAAGTATACGTTTGTCGCTCCTATTTAAATGTGGAATTTCCATAAATAACGCCCAATAAAATTTTCGTCATTCTTTTGGCAAGTAGGTTAATTGTCAACTAAACTACAGGGTCTTCAAAGGAAAAGTAAGTGAACATACCGATTAACTTAATTCCCAAGTTTTGAATATGTGTACAATTACACACAGGTACTAAACATTCCTAATACAGAGGACTCCTCTTATAACGTGTGCCAAATACTCTAAAGGTACTCATCATCAAGATAGCCCTAGTACCCATGTCAAGTCTCTGCATCACTATTGAAAATTTGAAAATTTTGATATTGAAAATTTGAAAATCATTTCTCTAAAAAAATTTTCAAAGTATTCGTAGTTTTTACTTCATTCATTTGATTGAAGAGTTTGTAAATAAAATTAAAAAATCGTATCGTAAGTTACCTGTAAGAATGATTTAGAAAAACTTAAAAAATAGCTTTGTTTTAGGTTAACCGGTTTCATCCAGACAAACCATAAATCAAATATTTCAATTTATTGTTTAATACCGTTTTGATTAATCCGAAACACGAAACCAGCCGTAAATTATGGGAATCTTAAGAAATCATTACTTGTAAACTTACGTACAACAATGAATCATGTCAAATTTACGGTTTAATTAAACTGTATATAACAGACAATGAGTTTATAATTGCTCCGTATAAATTACAATTGTTTTGAGTTTTGGGCTCAAGTGAAATGATACAGTTTATAAGGTCAGCATCAAAAGAAGATAAACGATCACACACTCCCTCTCCTGCACTAGAATTTTCCGTTTTACTGAATGAGCATACACAAATTATGATGTTTATTCCACTTTATTTGCCCAAATTAATATAGTGTAATTTTGTGATTACTTCATTTCACTAAAGAATCTTTTCACACAAATGTTAATACGCAGGTGAAACAATTCGACATTTGTGGTATTTGTTCATCTTGGAATTGAATATCGACAGGGACAACCAATTCGACAAATAATTAAGTGCCACAAAAATATCTGCCTCGGATAAAAATCGACGTGTGTAACTCGTAAGTGTTCGAATGAGAAGCGACTGCTGGCGCGATCTGAATTTGAACGGATGATCACTAATGACTATTTCATTTTCTACTTCACTTCCTTAGCGAAAAATTGAATAATTGTTATGGGATGCCTATATTCAAAAAGATAGTACGTGTAAAATTTTAAGCAATTACTTTAGCTTACTTATATTTATATATATAATGTACAGATTCAGCCTTGGTAGAATATATACATATAACAAAGATAATTGATTCCTGTGATGACATGTGATTGACACAAACTTTTGGATGAAACGTTCATTGCTTCAAATATTCCTCCCAAGCGGAATTTCGTAGCAAATATCCTAACTCAATTCATTTTGTATGTGAAATGAGGTTGAAACCGCCTCATTATTTCTGACAAGGGTGACGTTTCACTTCGCGTAATACTTCTTCGACACACGGTTCCAACTCCCTTAGTATGTATATGTTTATTCGAGTATATGTATACAAAAAACTAACTTAAACAGATAAGGCAATAAAAAAGGTCATGAAATTCAAAATTAAAGTCATTACTACCGTATTACTACCGTATTACTACCGTTTCAAAAAGGTGCTTTACGATTGAAAATAAAGCACAACCCAAATAAAATAGTTATACACAAATAAACCAAACTAAAAATTCATGATAAATCACAATTGAGTATTGGTAACCCGCTTTGCTGCTGTTTAGACAAACTACGTCCTATGTTTACATGTAACACTAAATCCTGAAAAAAATTAAATAAGTTTTTAGTTTTGTCGGTGATTTTATGATTTGTGGATTCATGTTACTAGTTTTATGAATTAGAAATATATAATATTTTTTTATTTGTTAAATAATTCATTTATACATAACGTTTTGCAATATTTAACTTTTAATACCTTAAAAATGTACAAAGGTCTTCCATTTGTTATTCGTCCATATTTTTTTATATCCTATTCTGCGGGTACTGGTTTATTTCCCGGGCTGAATGTTATAAATTATGACGTATAGTATGAGTTAAAAATTTGCCAAATATCCTTTAAACCTGGTGGTGGTTTCCACTTGATTTGTGCATAGATAGATAGACGCATAGATAGATAGATAGACAGAGTAATGAAAGGACGTACGAATGGACAAATATTCCAAAAAAATATGTTTTAGCCTATATACAAAAAAAAATACTGCATGGATTTTCTTCCGATTTTTAGTAATATATACAGCTGTTCACGAAAAAAGATTAAGTCCATGGGACAAACAGGAAAACTTTAATCAAAAAGGTAAAAAATATAAAACGCCTGATAAAAAAAATCTTTCGACACGGTTACTGTTTGTGAACTTAATGATTATATTTTTGAAAGGGAAGAGGGCATGTTTTAACAATAGTGGCACCAATGATAAAAATTCTGGAACAAATCCCTTCCTCAGTGATGTCTGATGAGTCAGTATCATTACCAGCAGTCACACAATATCATAAAAAAATACCTGTTAAGGGAAATAAAAATCCGTGTTAGTACAAACAACGGTATAAACATCGATTTCCACGTCCAACTCTGTGACAATACGCGCGTATCGCATTGTCAATGTCGTATTGTGATTGTGATCGTTCCGTTTGTTTGTTGCCTTTCTTTTGTTTCATTTTTTGCATTCAATAACTATTTGAATTGTTTTAAAAGGATGATAACTATTATAAACTTCTTCAATCACATAGAATCTGTGATGAGTTTGCTACAGCATTGTCGTATTTCTGTGGATTTTATTTTAGTAAACCTCCGTCGTACCCTTACGGGAAACAATCTTTTTCCTTCAGTAATTTGCTTTATCTCATCAAGTTTATTATAAATTCTTATGTGTACCCCATTACAGCTTTTTAGAGGTCAGTTTTTGTAGTTCTAAGAATCAAAAATATATTGTTAATTTATTGCAATAGCTGAAATAAATAGCCAACAAATTATTTTAGTGCTAAATCACTTAATAATAGTAATTAATTTAATATAATGGTTTAAACGTTGATCTCCCGCTCAGCAGTACAGGGTTCGAGCTCTGTACTTATCTATATATTTATATACTCAGTGATTCGAAAATAAATGAATCGATTTTCATTAAATTTGACATGGTGATAACTTATCATCCTGGTCATAATCAAAATTAATTTTTACGGCGAAAGAATGTCTTATGGCGCAACAACACTGCTACGAGATAATATTTTAAAACATTATTAAATTTTCGATCTATTTATCTTTCTAACTCATCACATTCATTCACATGATATTGAAAAGGAACCACCTATCCTTGTATAAAAAAGAATAATCAAATTCGGTTCATAAACAACAGAGTTCTGGTTGTACATACATACAAAATACATGCACAAGAACATACAACTTCCTTTTTTTCTGTAGGACAGTTATTATTATCCAGGAAGAAAACTAGTACGTTGTAAACATGCATAGTGTAAACATACATAGTGTCAACATGCATAGAGTAAACATGCATCATAATCTGGTCAGTTATTTCCGCATGATGCTAACCCTTTTAAGTAAGAACATTAACATAAAAAAGTACTTAAGAACTTACTTATAAACCCAAATTCTTCTTTACAAGTGTGAAGACCTCTCAGAAACTCGTTTATTATTTACTTAACATGTATACGTACACAAGCTCGCTTAGAACGAAGAATATCACCTGTTGTATTGGCAACGATTAAGTAATTATTGGTCATAATGAACAAGACTTCCCAATATTCCTATTCATTTTTTTTCATGACGCTAGATTGTCGAAATATTTGTCACCTAATATCCAGCAATCTCAATCACTATCCTCTTGCAAAGATCAAACAGCATTATTTATTTATTGCTGTTAGACTTGTAAGTGATGTGCATATAAGAATGTATTTTTATTACATTTATGTGTGATTTTTTTGTTTGTTATGTATATACTTAATAATTGTGACGCAGGCTAAATCTGTGTCTCACATATCTTTTCCGATTCCAGATCTATTGGGAACAGATTTTTAAAACTTGATTTATTTCAAATTAACCTTGTGTCAAATTACTATACAGTTAAGATGTCGAGTGTACGTAGTACATTTAAGAACAATGACTTAGACTGTTGTATGATATTTATAAATATACAATTTTTATTCGACATGTGTGTGATAAAATATGAATCCCAAACTACAGTTCAATGTCACTTGTTCGACACTGTCTACTTGTTTCTACGAATCTATTTATACGTATGTATGAATGGCGGTGACCAATTATCATCAAATAACTTCTCGTTTGCTTCCTCAAAGCATCAAAAAACTATTACGATATGCCTTAGGAAGTAAGTAATAAGATTAAGTAAAAATATTGTAACTGTGGGACATTCATGTATGAACTTCCTATTATCAGTAAACTGCCTGACAAATAGTAATCTCACCCAGAACAATTGCTGTGTATTCGTATTTATCAGTAGTTTTATAAATTTTATATATTTACCTAACACTTTTATACTTTCCCCCTGAATCGTGCCATCTATTGGCAAAAAGCGCATGGAAATGCGACTCGTTGTTTTTGAGATTATTGCGTTCAAACAGAAAGATGGCTATTATGTTATACTATGTTGTGATAGTGACTCCATCTCTCTACGTTATCATAATGACGTAATCATACATTTTTCACTTCCTATTAAAAGTAACAGTAATTTTTATAACTCCATACTTTAAACTGGATACCTAATTAGTATTGTGAAGACAAGTAACAAACTTCCTAAGATATGTTAATGTAAAGTTATGTATAATTTAGCTTGAAGATCGAGGTGATACAAAGACCTTACCTTATTTAAAATTACCCCCATGTTCGTCTCTTTGGAGCCTAATTGGTAAAATATGCACATCCAACACGTATTTCTTTCATACTGGTATTGTTTTTGGCTGTTTACTTATTCGCATCTCGTGCTGCCCTTTGAAAGCCCTTTTTCAAAGGTGTTAGATTTTCTGCGAATCGGGAGGCAAGGGTTTCGGATACATTATTTATGTACTGTTAGGAAATTTCTACACTTATTATGTTATGTCTTATATAATTTAGATTTAAATATGTTTTTTTTTTATTTTGAATTTTTTTATACAAATGTTGTTTATCTGGCGTTCAGCCATTACATTGTAACCGATTGTAAAGACTTCACTCGTACTATTAATAATATATACATGATAATTATTTTTTTTTATGTGTTTTACTTTGATAAGACATCGTTAGGTTTACTGATATTTTATATAGCCTAACATCTGCGCAACCAAGTGTTCTCACTACTTACCAATTTTCATGAAAATCGATCAAGGCTTTATTTAGTTATAACGGGACATACAGACAGAGAGATATTCAATTTTCAAAATAGTCAAATTAATGTCAGTGAATCGTAAAAGGAATATTTATCATGAAATTTTGCAAAAAATTGGAATGTACAGACAGAGAGGCTCAGCAGATTTATACATATAAAAATATAGATATATATTAATATATATTAGTTAGACATGTAGATACTAGTTGAAGTTCTTAGTTAGTTACTGAAGGCATGGAGAGGGACCCGGGAAGGGTTTGGTTTTCACTTTAGGAACGTAGGAGCTACTCACCTCGGCCTTCGACCGCGACGCCTCGATCTACAGTTTGTTATTGAAGATACGATATTGTTGAATCACACACGCACTTTTAGAACACTTATTTGATGGGCCCATCCAAATTAATAGCGTTTTTTTGTTGAATTTTCACGAAGCACGGTAGAAAAACGTTCGCAAACGCCGCAGTGATGTTCGGCGGATAATCAGTGGCGCCGAGCCGCAGAAACAACTTTTGTCGCGATCTTCTTTCGCGCGGCAAGCGGATGGCGCGAATGTTTCAATTCATCGGCCGAGGAGGAGAATAGGGAAGGATCAGGAAGCCCAAACATATATAATATAATATTTTTTGGAAATTTTAATGTAGGTAGACTTTTTATCGATATATAGACCCAAATCCGTTTATTTGAAACCTTTGTCAGGGTATTTGTCTGAATGTAAACGTATTGCACTAAAACAACTGAACAGCTTTAGAGAATAGGTATTTGGCATATTTGGAATTTATATTATGGGTCATAATTTAAAACACTATTCATCTCGTGAAATAGATGTGATCCCGCGAGATTTTTTAAAATAAATCGAGAGTGGTAGTAGTCATGTAATAAATAATCCAGGTCTACGGCATTTATTATAATGGATATATGAATAATCAAATACTACGATGGTGATGCTTCAATTATTGTTTCATTAAGAATTCAGGTCATATTTAAATTACAGGCTTATTCGTCAGTACGTTGATTTTAAGTTTCTCAATATTTCATAGAATTTATTGGAATTGAAAGTATATTTGGTTGAATGAATAATTGAACCCAATTGTACTGGCGCTGTTTTTGACCTAACTTCAGGTGTCATATTATTAGACAATAATTTTATTATAATCGATAGGTTAATTTAGGTATGTGGTTATCGAAAAATCGATAACATATAGGTTTCAATTTATATCCCTTGTACCTATAGGAGACCTGGGTTCAAATGCGAAGTTGCGATATATATGAGCAATTTGTATTTAAATTCACCATCTCCGAAGAAGAAAGGCTTTAAAGAAACCTACATACCATTAATTTCTCAAGTTATCAATTTCCTCTCTCAGTTTGATTTTACTGATCAATTTGCTGATATATGATCTTACTCCCTCTCACACTGAAAGAAGGCTGGAGTCTTATAAAAGGCCATTTATGGGCTGTTAGGATGTTGGTAACATGTTTTAGTGGATACATGCTTTTAATCTATTTTTCCAATTATGGCATCCCGATCTTTAGGACTATTATTAGTCAGGTCTGGTTGAAATTAATTGCATATATTCATGGCCTATATTGCCAAGACTGGACAGCAGAAGCAACAGCAGCGATCTACAGTAGCATTGTTGCTCTCTTGTTTCGTCTATCTATCATCCGTTGGAAGTCCAATGCTGGACAGAGGCCACCACTGACCGATGCCAATGCGACCGATCCAGAACCCTCTTAATCTAACAACCTCCCGCTGCGTTCATCCAGCCCAGTCCGGCTGATCGGATGGTGAAGAATGCTCCTTAAACTAAAGAATGGGCATAATTCAAAAAATTTTTTCCCCACAAGTTATCAATAATTCGGACGTATTTTTACAACGTCCATACTAAAAGAAATTAAAAACCTCCATATGAAACATCCGGCAGAATTTAATTCAAATTCAATTTTCAATTTCATGTTCAACTGGCGCCACCAACGCTCTCTCCTATACAAGCCTCTAATTAGGCAAAAATCGGTTGAATTTACGATACTTGCTCGTTATTAGTGCTATACTAATTAAGTTTTGATGTAATGTGATGGATTTTTATGTATGGCCGGTGTAATATTCCATTTCATATTCCAGTTAGTAATATTTAATTTTTCAATTCCTACTATTAGTTCACACTCTCCCCATATATATTTATATATCTGGTACAAATTTTCAATCGTTAATCAAATACTTTTTATTCATCAACTCGAGTTCAAATATATACATTTTATTTAACTTGTAGTGGATGACACTTGATGTTAATACAGTTTATTCAAATATCAATAAATTAATTAGCATGGGATTGGGGGAAGTATTCTATGCCGCCTCAATGCGGCCAGTACTTGTACTTTGTCCTTGATACTTTCAAGACTTTATCAATAATTAATGTCCTGAAAAAGACATTTCAATATGGTTTTGTATACATTTTAATTAACCTGAGGCGAATCATCTGAGGAACAAGTTGTTCTTAGGGAGTTTGTTACGAATATAAAGGTCTTAGGGCTAATTGTACAAATAGGACATTTCATATCAATCAGGTTAAAATATCATACTTATTTTTGAATATAGTTACGGCTATCCTTCTTAAGTTTCCAATGCCTTAACCAGACCTGCCATTTCGCAGACTAGAAAATCTAATTTGCAGTTACGTCTACGTCTAGAAAATATATTGGCTATTCATAAGAAATATGTACATACGTAATGCCACTAAACTCGAAAGCCCTTTGATATAAAGATGTACTGCTAAAAGGATATTATATAAGATTTCTTTGGGAATATCACACTGCATACTAAAACAAGGAGAATATTCAAATGAAGAAGAATTGTTTATTGCATGAAACATTTGATGTAATACCATAAATCGGGTGTTGCTTCGCTCCGAGAAATATTATTAAAATGTGTATTATACAGATGTATGACTAAAAAGTTTGAAATTTTTCTGAACATATATGTAAATACGCACACAGTAATTTCAAGTAATTAGAATTTTGGACTCTAAAATTATGAGATGCTTAAATTTTTATTTAGCTATTGAAAGTTTTCTGCTTTAAATTGTTGCACGTACAAGAATCTGGACTGAAAACATTTGAGGCACCCTGAGGTTCTTTGAATTAACGTGAGACAGTAATACAGGATGTGAAATGAAAATATTCGGATGGTCTTCAATTCTTCTACAAGGTTAAAAAAAACATGTTTTCCTCTCTTATGTTTCTTTCAGCTTTATTATAAATTAAACATTTTGAAAAATGCTCACATTTTTTGTACCATCAAAAACGAGGCCCTCGTAAGGTCCTGATAACTCTGTCCTCAACAACAGGCGGATGTCATAAAGGCTTTAGTGGATAAAAATTCCACGTAAAACGATCACTTCCCTTTAATATTGTGCCCGTGTATCTTATTATGATTCTCTAAACAAACTAAACAAAGTAGTTTTCCTTTATATGGTTTAATCAAACAAAGAATACAGTATTGACATGGTATAATATGACATGGCATTATTTAAGTCTGAACAGTTTAAGACTTCTGGAGTGCAGGTTTTCTCCCAGTTTTCAACTCCAACTCTCCAACTAATAACTAACTTTTATTTTCTCTGGCTTACGGAAGACGAAAGGGATTCGATTCTCTTTCTTTTTTTTAAACATGCTCCTTGAAATATACCTATGTGGTTTTACGTTAACTTTTCAATAAATCTGTTTTTGCAATTCATTTTTTGTCATTCAGTGATCAGTTCAGTTTCTTTCTTATCTTCTTCTCATTTCCTAGCCGACATACATTACTGATACCTTTCATCCTGTCTTGGTCTGGTTTGATGTCCATGGGCGACGGTGACCCCTTACCATTAGGTAGCTCGTCTGCTCGTTTGCCGGCTATTAACATAAAAAAGGTACCGCAAGCTCCGTAAGATATTGTTCTACATGTATATTTTTAGTGATCACCTAAAATCTACTTTTCTTTTTATGATTTAACTCTTTTTTTAAATTAAATTGTACAATTTCATTTCCAATCCGGTCATTGCATCCTAAATTCAGCCCTGCTTTGGTCAATGTGTGAGTTGGACATTGCGAACTTTACCAGATAATTTAAATTCATGCTTGTATGTATGGTTTGTTTGAATAAATGTGTGAAAAGTTGATACATATGTTTCATGGGCATCTAGAAAGAAATATAGATAAAAATTATTTCATTGTGATGATTCAGTTGTAATTATTTCTATTGTATATAAGTGTCCTGTGCGGGCTTGCGTATGTTTGTATGTACGAGCGTGTTATGGAGCTTGACTATAAAAGTGATGATGACGCAATATCAGCCAACTTCAGGAACCAGTGCGAGTGTTGCGTTTTGGTTCTACGAACTCCATTCTCGTACATGGGTCGCTCGGATCGGACCTCGCTTAATTTAGTTTAGGTTAGTTAGATTTGGATAATTCTTAATTTCATGTGAAATAAGAAATACAGTGTGTAATAAGTTTCATCTCAATTCTTTATATATAAAAAGAATGTATGTGTATATGTATGTTCACTTAAAACTCGAGAACCCTTAGCCCAATTGATATGAAACTTTGCATACATATAAAGGGTGACTAGCTATTATGTACATTAATCAGATTTAGCCCAAAGCATATGTTTCATTCCGTAAAGTTTCCTTTGTTCCAATGCAGTATCCGTACGTTGCAGTCTAGCTCCTATCTACACTTCGATGCATTTGGCAACAGATCTGTGTTCATGTTGATCTTTGCTAAGTGAGTTACAGCACCCGAGAGCCTCAATCTAATATATAAATGCCAATGATTCCCCAGAACGTTGTAGATGTGGAACCAAATAACGCGTACTGCAATTTCACATCTCCCCGCTGGTCATAAAGCCGACATTTGTGGAGTTACCATAAAAACATTATTACAAGGACGCAATGCCCAGTGTACACACGGTGTTGTAAAAATTATTGTCCTCTGTAGAGTCTGTTAAAAGGATATTACTATTCCGGTCACGAAATAGGATCAACTGGAAGTGTCTTATGTACTCATTTTTCCCAAATTTTGTTTGAGTTTGTTTCTTCTAATAACTTAACGCTTAGAATTTATAGTGCTTTCTAATAATTAGCGACAGATAAGATTTAAATTCTACTAATCTGTTCCATTTATGTACTGTCTGTAATGTATCGTCACGGTAAATTTGCTTTTATAATACTAATAATATTATATTTTTTGTGTCAATTACTCCACACTCATTGCCTGAGACGCCCAATCAGATGCGATTTTTTTGAACGATTGTCTTAATTATTTATTTCGGACGCCGTTACACAATTGGTACGACCTTAAGAGATCTTTGGATGCAATAAAGCAAGTGTACCTTCTAACTCTTACATTGCATTGGACTAGACTGGTGAATTTGCATGTCTCCTCAGAGCCTAATTTTTTTTAATCATAAAGAAAGACGCATACAGCAGTAAGTCTAATATGCCTACATTGAAAAAAACCATAATTTAACTAACACTGATATTAGATAATATATTAATATATTTGTATACATATACATATTTGTATTGTGCTATTAAAAAACAAAAGTAAAATGTATCAACCAACAAAACCAGGTCAGTGGGATAATATATCCCTATTTGCGATAAAATTGACGTTAGTTTGAGAGTCCGTGAACGCGTTATTGCATAACCCGCAACATGGCATCAGCACTTTGTACACATTGATACAAAAATTATTGTCCGCTGAAGACTCTGTTAAAAGGATATTACAATTCCGGTCACGGAATAGAACAGACTGGAAGAGCTTTATTTATTCTATTATTTCTGTTTTCTTTAACATTATTTATTATTGTTCTAGTTGCTTTTAGAGTTTTTCGATGTCTAAAAATAAAATGTTGGAACAACTGAGTCGAGGTTAGATTGACGGGTACCTATTTGGTATGCAATGTACAAGACTTTTGTATTGTTTTTGTTCATCGAAATGTGACCGAGAATTTTAAAAATTGACAGGTGAGCGTTTAGTATTCATGGTACGCTGTTTTATTGCATTGAACGCGTTGAAATGCGAATAAAACTTGTACTAACATTTTTTTCATTTCTCATTGTACCTACTTATCTTTGTGTACGCCTTCAGACATAAAAAATTTGTTTCAAAGCTTTTCGAATAGGTTAATAAACTATTTAAGGTTTTTAATATTCGTTCCTTTCATTTCATATATATCATAAGTATTTCAATTCTATACCACAAGATCACACCAAGGCCAAGCGCAAATGTCTCTTCGAAATTGTAAAATTGTCTAATACACGAATTGGTAGAGGCACTGACTGGTAAACGACTTGAAAGTGGAACGTTTACAAGTTGTCCAAAGACCTCTTGAAGATCGACCAAACAACTATTCACTACCGATAATAATCATAACCGACTCTCATGTTCAGCATTCAAGTTAAAGTGAAGATTTTGCCACTTACCATGCATCTGTCTTCCCTTAATTTGCTTAAAATCTCGTTAGGCGCGTATGTTTTAAACAATGACTCCATTATAACATTAAATAGGATATTAGTAGATATTGATATTGGACTGTTCGTATAAGATTTTATAAAAACTGAATGACGTTATACTATTATTATCTCGAGTTTCAACATATATCAAATGTATTTATGAAACGGCATTGAGTTCTATAAACCTTTTTTGTTTTTCATATTAGTCGCAACCACAACGTAAGTGGTCGTAAAATATAAACGTTTCCAGTATGTACCAACGCAAATATTTGCGTTCATCTTTGTTATGACGTAAAAAGGCCGGTTTGTTTATCATGTATTTTTTCGTTGGTCATAAAATAAGAACCCTTTTTACGGGCAACCCAATTACTTTTTACGATCAGATGGCCGCCACGATATTGCTTTCATATTGGGATGGTCGTTGCCGTTACAAAAGTCGGTGGTGTGACTATTTTTTGGATGGATACGCCAATCATTTTTCATCGCTACCCACTCTGAATACGCTAATTGTGACTTTGTAACGTTTCATTTTTTAAATGGCCCCGGTAATTGTTTAAGTGGTCATCGGAGTTAATAAGTATTTTATAATTTGTCGAGTTAAGGGAAAATATTGAAAGGAAGGCGTTTTCTTCAGGAGAAATGCTAAAAACGAAGCGACTACAGCATTTCTAAATAACAGTATTCTGCGATAATTCAATTATTAAATGACTTTCAACAAATCACTTTCAATAATACTTATTTCTTATTATGTATATATAAAAAAACCCCTCCTCGGCTCGCGTACGTCGGGGATTTCTTTTAGTGTTATGAATATATTGACGGTGATTCGTTTGTCGGCTATCATGGGCAAAAAAAACTGATTGTATTAAGTCACATAAAACGCTTACGCTTTAACACCAGCTCATTGCAGGAGACTGCATTCATAATAAAACATTCTGATACTTGTTTCGGCCTTCATTCATGTGGCAGTATGCACTGAAACAGTTTGGTGTAGCTCACACACCACCTCGATGTTAATTCACTAACCATGCGAGTGCTTGCCTCTACACTTTCTGACAGCATATTCAATTTTAGGTAAAACTCGTGCATGTTTTTTGCAATAATAAATCAATAAAAGACAAATACAACTGTATTATATTACTAAGTAAAGATAGAATCGGAGCGGAAGGTCGAAACTGTAAATTATTCTCATGAATTATTGCTATGATTATTTCAAGAAATATAGTCGCAAAATTTCAGTAAAGTAGATAAAGATATACAAAGGTGAACTGCCCTTGTATCGGATCAAGAATCAGAAGGTGCAAATTGTTTATTTGAGATGCATTTTATATAAACCATACCGAACATAGATTTGCGTGGGTGAGGTTTATTGTATCGACAGGTAACTGTCTGCCCACCAAAAGACTGCCTAGTCCTTACACTGCCACCATGTATAATTAATTATATGGACGGAATAAAAAACCAACCAACACTCAGAGTCATGTACTGCATATGTTTCCAGGATATTTCATTTCCTCTGGCAATTTAAATAGCTATACTTATATTTTATCGTAAAATAGCAGCTAAATGAAGATTACCTTATCAATCAAAATGTTAGAAATGCCTTACAAATAAAATACCTCTATGGCATGACCACGTGAAAACCACTAGGCTTATACAAAGGCTATAATTTATCTATTCTTTCATTTTTCTTCCTTAAGTACCATTACATAACGCCACAGAATAGAGCGACATCTTTACATACAACGCGGAAGTTGGACAGGGACATCTGTCAAGTGTGTATCAATTGTTACTCCTCGTCACCAGTCTCAACGTGACCATGTTCCATGTAACTGGAAAATATTGGTATAAAATATAAAAATCTGTTTACGATAAATTAACACTTTACACCTTTATAATCATGAACAAATATTTTTAAGTGCAAAATTAATTAAATCTAAAATTTTAATGTCTATTCGCTTTGACACTTTCGAAGCTAAATTGATGTATCGTTCAAATGTCCTGTATAGCGACGTTGATTGTAGCGGAAAATTCAATTAAACGAGTCCCCAATTAAATCAGGAATTGGCAATGTTTTAGTGTTGGCTGTTTTGTTGTGATGCGGATAGTTGATATGTACCCAATCTACGAGTACGTCATATTCGGGACAATGGAAATTTATGTATCTTTAATTTAGATTTATAAACCATTTTAATAGTATATAGCCGCACTAGTTAGGGAAACCAGTAAATCGCTTCAACGTTCAAATCATAAATAATGCAGGAACGTACAGAGAAGTAATTAATGCTTTTGATGTCGTCAAAATCTGACAACGTCTTGTTACAGGTTGTAACACAATTACCGCGGGGTTAATAAACGTTTATATACTGACACCCCTGCACTAGTATTCCCTGGGTTGCGAGTGGCATGGAAATACACAAATATGACATTACAAACACCCATGTCCTGAGAACAAACATTTATCTGTCACATAAATCTCTGCCCCGGCCGGGAATTTAACCCGGCACCCCTAGCTCGGTAGGCAAGGTCACCACCATCTGACCTATGGGCTCGTCTATTATATTAAAACAGAAGAACCAATTATACTTCAGGTTACAATCATATTTTCATCGTAACTGGTTCTCGCGATTTCACAGTTCAACTGCTTATCGGATTTAGTGGACACGAACCAATGATCTCAACGAGATAACTAAGTTATAGCCTATTCGTCGCCGATTTTTGATACTTGTAAAGTTTTAAATAAAATATAAATTACATTCGGACATACGAATAGGTCCTGCTAATTTGAAGCGTATAAAAATTAAACCCCACTGCCAGAAAAAGTTTTCGAAATGTCATGTGGTTGTTAAAGATGTTGCAAAATTTGTCCCTAAATTCGGGGCATGTTAACTTCTTGTAAAAACTTTGAACAGTCGAAGTAAACCAAACAATATGCTAGTTTTAATATATGGAAACTCATACTAACAGGAGTTGTGAAAGCGCTAACAACTTCGCTAGAATAAATCTTCTAAACTAACTCTAAAACTCCGCCAATAGCAACCTGCAGTGCGAACTATGTATTAAAAATGCAGTCGAAAAACACCCCTTCATACATTATTCGGACACTTTATGGCTTACCCTCCACCCTTATTTATGGGTATTTTTTTATTTTCGCGTGTAGTAATGAATTTTGTTTATTGGTCTGCTCGGGTACTTTTTTACTGGCGTGATGTATTCGCTGTAATAGAAAGTGGATATAATATTTTTTTATTGTCAATGCCAGTCTCTACTATTTTGGATTTGTAGTCGTAAATATTTTGGTAACGTTAATTCTAGTCAAAAAAAAATTTTTGTATCATATGTTTTGCCACAGGGTAATGTTAAAACCACAGGTTAATTACATTGGTAAGGCGTGAAAGACTAACTCCGAGCAATCTAATCGATGAAAGTGTTCTATCAAAAATTATATCTGGATACAAATATGAAGAAAGGGATGTAATTTCACCAAAAATTGTCCACCTGGTATCTGTAATAAAAATCATTCCAATTGCTAATTTTAATATACCTTTGTTTAGTATTAGGTACTGAAATTAGCTGAACTTCGCCACGCTTTCTACTTACTGCCAATTTTTGTAAGTATTCAATTCAAATTCCACTTTTAATGCTATATAAGTCTTTGATAGCCGGACAGACTATGCTACGTGTAACTATATCAAATTTTTAATCGAATGTGTGGAATCATAAAAATATGAAAATTGTACATTTTATTAATTTATCATATGTATAGTATTTCAGTAGTGAGCATTGATCGGGGGAGCAGTGAAAACACCCTTTACTAGAATCAGTAACGTGTTTTAAAAGGCCTATGTCCAGCAATGGACCGATTGACGATTATGATCATTATATACAATTATTTATTTATCTACATAGTTCTAGTCATATGTATATACTAAACTATCAATTTTAATTCTAACACATGCCATATTTTATTAAAGTGTAATTATTTTTTAAAGTCTAACAAATACGTTAAACCTTTCGGACAAAGTTTAGAAAATAATCGATCTATTTTAAGTATTGAAATTAAAAATTATACTCAGAGGTTTTTCAAAGTAGGTTAATGCTAACTCAATTATACTCAATAGTTTGATTTTACATTTCTTCAATCTGGAGGCCAATTTATATTGATTAATTTTTTTGTTACTTCGTTTTTTTGTACGTTACGTACCAGAAAATTGGACCGGCATTGCATGATCTCACGAACTCACGATGAATGAAACCTCGGAAATAGAACCTGAGTAAACAGGTGAAAACTTTGAAAGAAAGCCTCTGTTCGGTCTTAAAGAAACCAAGAAGTGTCCTCCGAAGATAGCTTTGATATTACATCAAGGTGGAAAATTATATTAATATGTAATTCACAATTACAGTGTATAATAATTTTCTGACTGCGCCGTTATGGTATGAACATGGCCCAATTTACATTATAAACGTAAATTAATTATATATTTTCGTCTTTATATAATAACTAGCGGCCCGTCCCAACTTCGTTCAGTTTCAACAGTTAATTATTATAAATTTACATTTGATATATAGGTTATGTTCATCCGAAGCAATGCACCTTTCAAATGGTAAAAAAAAATGTTCCAATAGGTGCCATGGTCACGGAGATTATCTCCCGCATATGCACAAACTCACAAACTTCGCGCTCTCTTTTTATAATATTAACATAGATATTTATTCCGAAATGATGTTTAATAAGTGTGTCTAATATCCATATTATGTGATAAATTAGTGAATAGCTGTATTTATATTGTCAACAGGTGAAATACGCGCCGATAGTTAAAATTCACCACAAATCAGGAAACAAAGTAATTCCGGAGGGCAAAGACGTCATCTTATGTAAGTAACTTGGAATAATATTTTTCTTATACAGGTGTAAATTGTGGTTATCTATCTTAAAGCGTTAGTTATATTTTTTATGGTAACTGTAAATGCATTTTTACGTTTAATAAATGAAGACAAATACACATATCTACATAAAAAAATATTAAGCTAATACAAAACAAAATTTTTTTTGTATAATTGGCTCCTCAACGAACTGCTCTCCTATTTACATTCTGTTTAGCAATCGATCTACCTTGTTGGTTCTTTATATTTAATTGCTCCTGATATTTAGTTTTTCCCTTCTTTTAAAGACTCGTGAAGCACATTAAAGATCGCTGCTTTGTTGTGAATTGAGAGATAGATAAATGTATTAGAATTGAGGATGTTACAGAGTCGTTTTACTGCCCCCGAAAATAGTTTCAATTATCACTATCTAATTATTACATCGGGACTGACTTCTTAATATAATTCCTAAAATCAAAGAGCTTATGATAATTTTACCTCACCTAACCAACACATGACATTACAAATCCATTACATTGGAATCCATATTCGCTTGTGTTGGATATAAGTCATTAAGCGATGATATCTTTGATTTCGTTTTAATTCCATGTTTGTTATGATTATAACTGACGATAACACCGGCCATCTGATGATAAGTAGTTAGCGCTAAGTGGTACTCCCCTTACACCAGGGTTGTCACTTACTCGCCGCCGGCAAAAAACCAAACACTCGACAGCATTGCAATACTTCATTTGACTTCAACTTGGATTACCTACTATGTACATATATATTACGTATTATATTATTCTGTCGTAAAAGTTGGCACTAGCTTCAAGTTTGCTGCTATTCAAAATAATCACACAAAACTTTTTTCCAGCCTGTACCGCTGACGCCAATCCGTCGAATTTGACTTTCAGATGGATTATGAATAACGAAAGTGTCATTGGGAACAGTTCTGAATTGGTAAGTAACAGATACGTGTTTTCTGCAATAATAATTAAATGATATTTCATATTTAGAAGTAAAATTTCATCATGTGTAAGGTATGATGATAATTCGTTTCAATATTTTCAAAATCAATGTCTGCCAGATTATGTTTAGTAATATTATTATTTTTAGTAAATAATAGAAGATAAACACTTAAATTAGGTGAGGTATTTACATGGTCTTTAAATATTCACAACTACTTGGAACTTGCATAACAAAGTTTCTTTTGATCCTGCTGAGTTTCGGAGCTATAAGTCTTAGCGAGTTAACAGGTCAATAAATCCTGATTGAACAAAGATTATAAATAGCCTTTTAGACTTTTTAGAATGTAGTACTTAAAACTACTGTAAATAATACACGTAAGGTATCACAATTATGGTTCGAAATTTTGTAATTTGCTGAAATATGGTAAGAAGTGGGTCGATTTCAAAAAAAAGTATCTTACAGTTGCCAACTTATGGCGTACAAATTAAATTAGTAAAATACATTTATATTATATATTAATATGTTAAGAGATTATTAGGTATTTAATTAAATTTCTTAAGTCTGTATTATTAAATTGCAAGAATATATCATCAATGTTAAACAGTTCACAATTAAATAGAATGAGCATGTCAATATGTTATACTAAATAAAATATAAATGAGTCAAAATAAAACATTACAATAATAATAATTTTGCCACATAAATTGTTTCAATGAACGGACTTATTCTTTACAAGGAACATGACATAGTATGCATCAGCCTTAAGATGCGATCGCTACCTTCTATCCTACGACTGATTCTAGGATAAAGATCTTCGACTACGTATTTTATAAAATCTATAATAATAACGTGTAGTAAAAGTACTTTTTGAGCTCAATTAATTGATTATTATTATTTATTAATTGATTATCTATCCAGTCCTTGCTTAGTAATGAAATAAAGTCGGGAACCTTACTTTGATTTTTCGTGTTGTGTTTTATATGTATGTATAACTTTAATCTTGATATTTATATTATATGTACGCTCTAAGCCATATCTATTCAACTAAGCCCGGCATAAGACAACTGTCAAGTTGTCTCCGGGGTAAAATCTTATTTCGATTCGCTAATACCTGGATTTCAGAGCAACGTTACGTTAAAATGAACTTAATACTTGGAGGGAAAGCGTCCCTGTAAATTTTTAATTGAACTAAATTGTGTCTTATGTACGGAGTAATAAGGATTGTTATAGCAGAAAGTTGTCTGTTAAAATCTCTGAACGGTCTAAGTCACGCTGGAAATATTTCACCAAAATATACCAAATATCTTTATATTTTGTTATGGTCGCCGCATCTATAGGGATCGTGTGACTTGGAAAATTTGACAATGATGGCATTCATTCATATAATATAATGATTGTTTTGTCGAGATGACATTTTTAGTAAGATATGAATATGGCGCTGTTATCAAATTACTCGTAAAGACATTTTATATTTATATAGTGTAGTTACGAACACTGGATCAGCTTATAATTAATATGGCCCATTTTATGCAATACATTTTTTTATTTCTCGGTTTGTCTGTCTGTGTGTTTGTGCACGTATCACGTGGATACTACTGAAAAGTTTTAGATGATAGTTGACATATTTATCACTTTCATGATGAGTTATACAGAAGGATGCTTTTCAGCTCGGGAAATGGAACCATTCATTCATCCAAATTTAAGTTTGTATTAAAGCTCTATTAAGAGCGTACTAAACGAAATATTGACTGATTTCGTGCAATAAATAATTATGTTTGTAATTCATGAAACTAGAATCACAGATCCCTAAAACAATAAATGGTGCAAACATGAAATTTATTATGCCTGACAAAAATTAGTAATAAATCTTTCGGGTCCGCGCTCAATTCGTAAACATAAAGCGTAGGCTTTCTGACGCGAAGCAAATATTTACAAGTACCTAATAGATTTGTGTTAGTTAATACAAACAAGTTTCTCTTTCAGATAATTCCAAATGTGACGAGAAAATATAATGGCGTCGACATCAAATGCGTTGTGTTTAATGATGTCGGAAGAAGCGAGGAGTCTGAGAAACTTCAAATTGGATGTGAGTCTTTCTGGAAAAATTTACACTGTCGCAACTCATTAAAGCTGACAAGTAAATATTTCGTTGCCGCTTCGCTTCCAGAATACGGGTTATCGAGCTTCGCTGTAACCTTCTTTAGCCTAGCAGCTTATATCCGTAAACAAGCAGTTGGTTTCTGGTCTGTACCACACAACACAATACCGTAGTTGGTAGGTTTCTATACTTACCATCCTGGCCGGCCTTTTTTCTAAAAACTACTATAAAATAGTTTTATCCTGCTAAACTTACAGTGTAGTAGCACCGGTTACCAGGCGCGTTCTCTCTTAACACAAAAAAGTCAATGGAGTTGTCAGGACATACGTAACACAAAAGGAACAGGAAAAAAGGAAAGTGAAAAATCTTTCACGTAATCAATCAAGTTCCATCCTTATCGACTGAATCCGAAGAGGTTCTCCACAGTCCGATTTCAATATCGTTTTACCGCGTACGTGCAAACTATGGAATGAGCTTCATTCAGAGGTCTTCCGGGCCGATATGAGATGGGGTTTTTCAAAAATGGCGTAAAAAGAGTTCTGCTTCAGGGCCCGCGATGCATTTTTAACTTTTCTATGGTTGCTCATGTCCCTAGATGATAGTGACTTCTTTCATTAAGTAGCCCGTCTACTTCTTCGTCACTTCTTAAAAGTACAAAAAAATATGTGTGAAAAACTATGTTAAATTATTAAGAGTTGGTTTCAGATGTCGGTATGTTGCAGTTCGTCCGAGATGCCAAATGGATTGCCCATTTATATATTAATAGATATATTATAATTAACAGGTCTATGATGAGGTCTATTGATAATAAAGTTAAAAGAAAATTGACAGTCCAATTCTCCGTTCATTTTTTTTAATCGTCGTAGATCCACCTTCGTTCAGAAATCGTCCTAAAGATGTGGAAGCCGAAGTGGGAAAATTAGTAACACTGAGCTGTGACGTCGATGGTTCTCCAGATCCTGAGATACAGTGGATTCATTATGAAGAGGACAATAATCTCGTATGTATTGTAATTATAAAGCGTTAGCTAGTGTAATGAGGGCTCTTACATTTTAACATTTCTAGATTTCTTAGCATACGTCGATATGGTCCAAATAGTTATTATGATTTTTAAAAAATCTCAGTGTGCTGTTTTGAGATTAATGTTGATATAAATTTAATTTAATTCTAGGTTTTATTACACTTGATTTGTTTTGATTTTCATTTGAAGTGATTAAAGCTCTTTTCAAGGCAATTAAGTTTACTATGAATGAGGGTAAGGCGTCGTTTTTTTAAATAATAATATCACGGCAATATCTTATCATTTGTCAGAAATGTCAATTGATAACGGATTCTTAACTTATACCTTAATGGATTTGTAAGACATTGGGTGAATTTTATATCAAATATTTGGAAAGGTAAATTATTAGTACAATTTTTGTTAGTTGATTGTTAAAAAATTATGTACGATATTGATTTATTTTTAGTACAATTTTAGTAACGACCAAATTGTAGTTAGTGTCGCTAACTACCAATGAGTTGTCTCGAGTCCGGTACTCGGTCGAGACAAATATTTATGTCAATTCAATGATGTCGCATGGGTATAGTTATAACAAATTTGTGCACTCGTATGTCCTTGTTCAAACTTTCCACAACACAGTGAATCATATATATATATATATATATATATATATATATATATATATATGCATGTATATGAGACAATAGTTTCTTTTGAAGTTAAATTCACAAGATAATATGAGGTCAACAAATAACATATTAAGGTTACTCTCTTGACTATTTGTTCACTTTAATCGCGTTATTAATCATTCCATATGAGAAACTTATACGACTTAACTTTATCTAAAAGCGTCTAGTCGAAAACATTGTACGTTTATTTTATCTATGTACCAATGATTTAAAGTTTCCTGTTCAAGGCAATACAAATTCAAAGGTCTCATTTCATCCAATCGCATCGCACGTCTTCGGAGACAATACACATCTAATATTACTTCCCGTTGTGATGTTGAGCAAATTGAATGTCCTTATTACATTACCATACCTGCCTGTATCAGGTAGTAAAGATTGTGTTCAAAGTAACACGATTGAAGAACCCAATTTTTTGGGACCAGCTGTTAAACGTGGAATATATTAGAATATATTTTATTTATATAAATATTCTAGCTAGTTGCATTATAAAAAATACAGTATTTTATTTTAAACTCATGAGATTATCTGTAAAGTAAATTTAGGATCAGGATATTGCACTTAGTAAAAATATAATTTATTATTTATCAACTTTTATTTTACATAATTAAAATTGGAGTAATTCGTTAAACGGTGTAGTTTTATAAATGTAGAGTATCTGTATACTTTAAGGTTGTATATTTTGTTTTTAAATTAATAAAAGTGGTTCAATAATAAAAACGATTCAATGTGAACAAAGCCTTGCTGGATATGTACAGCTCTTATTAGAAGTCACCATCTCTTTGTTATCTATCGCGTAGACGTACTCTGAGATGTAGTTAATTTCACTATTTATAGCGATTAATATTACCTTATTCTTATCTGACTGCTAAGTGTGACGGTATTCACTATTAGTTTGATACTGGAGACATTCACAGCCTTATCTTACTTGTAATGTTCGAATGAGATGGTTTAAATAAAGGGCAAATTAAACGGTACGTGAATGTCAGTGATAAGCCATTATCTTTTGTCATTGTGTGGAACATTGTACTTTTATGGGACGGTTTGTTACTGTTTCGGATATTAATGAATATCGTGTGATTTAACGGCGTATGGTTTACGGCTCGTAAAACAAATTACAGTCGCCATATCTTGGACATAATAATTGTAAGTGGTGATTACTGGTATGAATATAACTTATACGATTCTATAGCTTATTTGGTGGACCTGGATCTTGAAATTCTAACCGAGTAAAGTTTTGGGTGTTCACAATAATCAATATACACTTATCAACAGAAAGTGGGGAAAACAGCCAACCTCACCCTGACAGTGGACACACACACCGCCGGTCGATATCTCTGCAAGGCCAGCATAGCGGGTTACCCTGAAATACAAGCGGAGGCATCTATATTTATTAAAGGTAAGGATATTGTATATTTTAGCCAGCAATTTTATGCCAGAGATACTTTTAACAGCTATCTAGTTTTTCACCTAGAAATATAACTTTGATAATATGCGGTCGACATCTCCCAAATAAATTACCTTTATTTCTATTGACAAGGATTCTCGATGGGATAAATTGATATTACACACATGGTGATTAATTTATAACGCGATTTAATCTGGTTAGAATTTCAAATTTTATCTAACATCCAATAGACTATTAGAATCGGACCCAATTACCTAACAGAATTTATTTCAGATATATCAAGTACATTGCCCCCTACTATCGAGTGGCACTGTATTATAATAATATTAAAAATTATAATTATTAAAGAACAAAACCTTGTTTTCTCCCATACACACGCACATTCTTTCACTTGATCTTTATAATCACAAATTCAAGAATTGATTTGAATTAAATAACTTCAATCGAAATCTTAATATAATAATATTTTTTTTGTAATAATTTTATCATCAATACAATGTTTAATCAGTAAATAAACCATTACATTTATTAGTATTCATTATCATTTCAGTCAATCGTTAGTAAGTTAATTAGATATATGAAGACATAATATCTTTTAAAATTGGGCTTCATGTTCTAATCTGATTAATGCAATTATTATATTAAGCGTAATTATTATATTTAACAAATTAAAAATATATACGTCAATTCGAATCGAAACCGACAACATTTATGTTAATAAACTGATAAGGAAATATTTAAAAAACGCGACTTCAATTTGAAGAAGGTGAATTTCTTGGTTTTATCTCATATTTTGCAGCGTTAGGGATGGTACTTTTGCTTCAAATTAAAATGGGACTATACGGGTCGAGTATAACCTCTCAAACGGAAAAGGATTTTTCTAAATCGATTAATATATGTCGGAGTTCTGCAATAAAAGACGGAATTGAGAACTTTCCGTTTGAATTCGGTTAAAAAGAGCACACCACCAATTATGATCAACAATGACAGTATCACGGTGTGGTTTGATCTTATCGTAGTTATAAGTTATTCACGCCTTAAATCGAAGCTGTTTTAAATACTAGATGCCGTGGCGGATAGCTGCCGTGGAACAGACATATCACGACCATTAGATCTGGGGTTAGCTCTAAACATAACACGGAATGTTTCGGTTTAATTACAGTGGTGTACTTACAGACTTAGGGTTTGGATGGCTTACCCGAACACGAAACCTATTAGACTTTCTACATACTATTATTTTATACTAATAATAAAGCTGAAACGCGGCCGAATCTCTACGTAGAATATATTTTGGAAATTTTTATGTAGATAGACTGTTTTATATCTTTTTTTTATGTAACTAGTAGACAAACGAGTAGTCAAGCCACTTGATGGTAAGAGGCTACCGTCGCTCATGGATATCAGTAACACCACAAGCTTAAACGACGCATTGCCGACCCAAAATGAAGCGAGGGACGCGCATTATTACTTTAATTAAATTAATCATTTCATGGTCGGTTTAAGGGAGGGTGGTATCTAGGTGATCATCGTGCTGCTGCCATGAAGTTACCGTTGGTATTAAACTAGGCGGGATAAACTAGGTGGTACAGAGCCCAGCGTCCCCGAACAGGAGAGACTGGTCGCTAAAGCGTCGTGCGTTGTTCAGCACTATATATTCGTAGAACGACGATAATATATTCGTAGAATCTGGAAAATATTTATTTCGATTTTTCGTCTGCATAACATTTTTATTGTTGGTGACTTTAGTCACTAAACAGATTTAGATGATTTATGGCACATTTGTAACATATATTATAGGTCAAAATTAAAGATCCCTTTAATACCGGGAAATGGATAAATTCCCGAGGAATTTTCTACAGTGAAGTGACGACGTTTTACTTGTTTCTATATAATTTTACTTATAAAATTAAATTTGGAGGTAAAATATCCAAATCACATACAATGGAGGTAGTTTGTGAATATGAATCTCAAAAATTAAATAACTCTACACTTACATTCTTAAATAATTCCGAACAGTAGTTGTTATATTTTGTGTAAAAGTCTAAACATAAATATTAATTATTAACTCGTTACCGAATACTAATTACTGGAGACTACATATTTTTTACTCATTATTTCACGGTAATTAACATTAACAACAACCAGTGAATAAATGAACACAGAAGTAAATCTAGAACGCTAAAGCCTCATAGTGTGGCAAATAATTAATATTATTCAAGAATGTATCGGCTGGTTCTACTACCAGTTATTAAGCGATGTAATATAAATATGTCTAAACATGTCAACAATTTGTTGCGCATTTTTTTACATATACTGTAAAACACATATAGACCTTAAAGATATTGCTGAAGAAAAAATGTAGAGATTGGTCTTATTATCGAGGAGCTCATTGCTCCTGTATGTGCCATATGACGGTGCGTTGCATTCACTAAGCTATTAGTGGCGAAATTTATTATGGCGTGCGATGGCCTCCGATGTAGCTTAACGGTTACTATTTTGCGTTAGCAAACAATTGTGCTTTCAGATTCATGAAAGCAATCTAGAAATTTTGACACTCGTTTTCACCCATAGCCTAGTTGGTAGTGACCCTGCCTGCCGAGCGTGGGGTCCCGGGTTCGATTTCCGGCCTGGGCAGATATTTATGTGACAGATAAATGTTTGTTCTCGGGTCGTGGGTGTTTGTGATGTGATAATCGTGTATGTCCATGCCACCCGCAACACAGGGAATCCTAGTGCGGGGGTGTGTGTGTGTGAACGTTTATTTTTTTTATTCACCTATCGACCACAACAGTAGTTAATTAACTCTGTCAATCATTAACCACCCACACAAGTTGTCGAGATATGAGCACTTCAGTTCTTTCTTATGAGGGTTATGTTATCCAGCAATACTCAATATTACAAAGATATTCGCTTACCCGTTGTTCTCTGAAAGTGAAAGCAGCGCTTTAACCCTTTGGTGTTTCCATGAAAATTACAAATGCTCCCTAAAAGGTTTTCGTGGCCTTCATTATAAATACAAGACGCTATGCCCTTGGCTAAATTCATGGAATAAACCACATGACGTATCAGCACGGAAGTAGTATATTAATATTTAATTAAAATCGTTCCACGTATGCATATTAGCTTTTTATAAGATCGCTAGAGTATTATAATGTTTAAATGTGTAATAATATTGTTATTTATTACTCTTCAATTCCCGTTCGAGTCTCTTCAAAACAGAATATTGGATTAATTACAATTTTAACGGTTGTAATAAAGCTTCGAAGTATTTCAGAAACTCGACTTTACGATAATTTATTCAAAATGTATTACAATATAATCTATTTAAAACTGGTAATGATTTACACGTTATTGTATTTTGAAAATGATTATTACATATTGTTACGACTGCTAATGAATATTAAATCAGAACTATTCATAAAATTACAGGCAATATCATTATAATTTTGATTGGTTTCGTGACTGGCTTTCTATTGAAAATTTGTTTACTTTATCAATTATCGATGTGACTGCACTTAATCCTATTGGAACAGTACCGACAACAACAAAAGTGTTGAATAATTCATTATGATTTGTTTCATCGTCGATCATGAATACTAAATGTTACAGGTACAGTTGATTATAATATTGAATAAACCCGTTTCAAAAATGTATTTTCTACATAATTAGATATAGAGGATTTACACGGTTTTTCCCTTTTTCAGTTACAAATTATTACTACATGTAATGTTTTGCAAGTGACTGAAGACCTGAAAGAAAACTTTCGAAAGCTCAAGATCATATATCAATGTTTATCACGTTTTCTTGGTTCCGGAATACTGTAGTAACTAATAACTAAACCTATATCGACTGCTTTACCCCTCATTAACACATTAAGGTACCTTGAAACTATGAAAATAGGCAAATTACTCAAGTCAAGCTGTCAAGAGATTTACGTGGATTGCCTGCAAGAACCGATATATGGACGCCCCTGTTAAAGTTTACCCTATAATATGTCACTTAAAAAACTGTGGATTACTACATAATCAATGTTCTCTTATTTAATTTAATGATTTAGCCTGCTTTCTGCACATTTGGTAATGCAAAATTTTACATACTGAGTTTTATTTACTTGCATTTAAAAACTAAATTATTTATAGTAAACAAATCATGGGGCAAAGCACTGTTTGAGTAGTAAAAATTTAATTTATTTTTTTAATCTTAAGTATTAAGGACCATCAGCAAACAAAACAATGTCTGCATAATTGCTAATTAAATACGGTAAAGCGTTAATATAAATTAAAAAAATAGGATCTAGAATTGACCCCTGTGGTACACAATTGATGGCTCCGATCATTTAGCTGGCAACATTTATGCTAAAACATTTATTCTTACTCTTCAAATATGATACAACAATATCAAATACAGTGTACTTGACGACTTATTGACAGTAGTGTCTAAGTTTAAGAGTAGTGTTACACTCCACATGCAACACAGGGAATCTTAGTACGGGGCTGTGAAAGTTTGGATTTTTGTGAAGGTTTTTTGTAATGGTTTAGGTAACATATAAAAAATAAATCAATGGTTATGTTCCACTAAAATTTAATTTGACCTTTATATGATTGCGTATTAAGGTCATCAGAGGCGTAATGCTTCTTATAGAATATTGTATTTATACGTGACTTTGATTCTATTCTATAATATATATTTTTCTTTACAGTATGAATTAATGAAAAGCTATTACTGTAATATATATAGCCTAATATCAAAATATGACTAAATATCGATATTATTGTAAATGTAATATTATAACTCTTTCTGTCTCTCTTTCATATAAACGGTCTAAACTTTAGACGATGGAAAGTAAGACTGCTTTTGTATTATTTGATTGATTGTTATTTGACATGTTCAATCAGCTTATTACCATAGACAAATTAAAATTAAATTCTATAATAACATCGAAGACGTCGTCGATCTAATCGATTAAAAAATATCTGAGCAGCTAAATGCAGAGAAACGTACTAATTATTTTCTTAAAGTAATTGGTATAAAAAAAATGGTCATCTTTAATTGGTAATAAATTTTTATCGATATCCATTACGAGTGTTTAAATTGAATAAATGTCTACGACATGTAAGATGTACAACAAATGTAAAATCAACAATTTCGCCATGAAAAAACTTGCTTAAGACTGGCTTAAAAATATATAGAAACCAGGCGTTCCTTCTTAATTTCCAATAGAAGTAATAAATCTTTGATTCATCTCAAAGGGTTGATTAAAAAATAACCATGATTGTATAAGCCACTGCACGTCAAATGAAAGGCATGATCATTTGCTAGATCTAAGCACTTTTAATCGATAAACCAAGAAGAGTAATAATTATATAACTAGTGAAAGTTTTTTTCACAGGACCGCCCAAGATCGTATCAAATCACACCCAGTTTGGCTCACAAGGTGATTCTGTAAATATAGAATGTGCAGCTTTCTCAGTACCAAGAATAGATTCTATTTCGTGGACCTTTGAGGGAAAAGAAATAGATGCTCTCCATGATCAGGTAATACGTGTAAAGTTATAATATCCCCACTGTGATAAATACAACAATACAATACAAGTCTATACCTGTGTGCCTGTTTAAGCATTTAGTTATATTAAAGTAACCAATAAATATTGATGTAATTTGTACCAATTCGAGATAATTTATTTTAAATAAGTTAATTAATAATATAAATGAAAAATATTAAGTAAAGTATTTTTTTGTAAATTTGCCGAAAGTTTTAACGCGTTTAACTCCTCACCATACACATGTGTGACGATTTACTGATGGCATATTATATAAACGAATATAAACAGTAGTAAACGTGCATGACCATTTTTTGGCATAATCACAAATAATTTATGCTGGGAATAAATCATAACTTAGCAACTGTTTTTCTTTATAAACAGGATTACGCATTTCTAGAAGACCTTCAACCAGGTGGAATAGTGAATTCAACACTAATAATTCGGGAGAGCCAGACGAAACACTTTGGTACCTACAAGTGCAACGTATCAAATGATTACGGAAGTGATACATTAGAAATTGTTCTTCAACCTAATAGTAAGTACCCTTAGTATACCTAATAAGAAAATACTTGTTTATATATTACAACAAAAATAACGGTAGATGATTTTATCTTTGAAACAGAAACTTGTTAAGAGTTGACTATGAAGTGCCAAGATAACCTATAACTAAGGGAATAAAGCTTGTATTAATTAAATAACACAAAGAATTTTGTTTATTGGAGAATCTAATTATATTGTAGATTTCGATTTTGTATTAATGCTGTAGCTTTACTAAAACATTCCTATGTCAACTTTATATTCAATGAGAAAGTATGCACCTAATATTGGTATTAATTAACAGGTACACTTCGACGGCGAAGTGTACCTGTTAATTAATATTGCATTTTTTCTGTACATAAGATAAGAAGAGATGGAGCATACAAAATATAATCTTATCTCGAAAGGAAGAAAGAGCCACTGTCCAACTGTCACATGTTCCCAAGTTTCCTGGGTTATATCAATAGACTCCATTACATTTATGTCTCTTTCTCTCTCACTTTCACTAAAGTATTTTTAGACGCCGTCTTTTGCCAAAGACAAAAAAATAAATATAAAATTGACTCAAACTTCATCTTCCACGAATGTGTTATCAACCATTTAAGATACATATGTTCACTGTAATTCTGAAAGCGGGGATATTACTATTAACGTTAATTTGCACTAAACGCGGCCATACTTTTTATTAGCAACATTCAGTTGAACGTCTTCTTTATCGTCCAAGTATATCCCCGACTTTACGACTGCATAACGTCTACGTTTACTCCAAATGATGATTAATAATAAAAACCTCACTGTCGAAAGTACCCTATTGCACTTTAACTGATGTAATACTCGTAAACTATCAATGAACTTCAAGCAGTCTGAGCTCTTTAAAGTCTTATAAAGTATCAGTTTAAAACATATTGTGTTCGTATTTTTTGTCACGATTGGGGTCTAATACCATCACGCTAGCCCAATTTGAGACGGCAGACTAACCTTTAAGAACATTATTAGAATCCCAAGTGTGTAAGTTAGGTTGTGACGTGGTAAAATGTATGGTAAAATTCGCTTAGAATTCACCGAAATGTAATTTGACCCTGGAAAAGTGTTTATTAACATCAATATCGAATAAATTTCGTTTCTTTGAAACCCTGGTCCTTCGAGTCAGAAATCGACATTCAAACCGATACTAAGCTATGGCAACTGTGTTTTATTTTAATAGCGCTAATAAAAACTATGTTACTCTATTTACTTTGCTGATCTCATTCTTCTGATGTCGATGGGCAATCTTGTATTATTATTAAATAAATTCTTAGTTAATAACACAAAACTGGAAAGAGAGTTACGAACAATTGCAACATGACTTGAATGAAATTTTAAGTCCTTTATTTACCATTTTAAGACCCAGTTGAGGTTTGGAATCTAAATCCATTTTTAAATTTGGGACATCAACTTTTGCGTCACGTTTATTTATTACCCTCGGGAGAACATCCCGGAATTTTATTCAACGTCTTCTTCCGTTTTATTTAATAGCATTTGTTTTATCTTTCAAAAGTTTTCCACTTGTAAGTTAAGTTATAAAATATTAAACATTTTATGTTACAAGCGGTGTGTTGCTTGAATTGTTGTTGGCTTCATGCAGAATTTCAAAGTACTTTCATATTTTTTATTGATGTACCAGAGAACCATAAATTAATCATATTATTTTTTCACTATTCTTTGTTTGTTGGCTGTCATATTTGTGTATGTCCATGCCACCTCCGCAACACACTGAGTCCTAGTGCGGGGTGTAAGTATGTAAACGTTTATTTGTTATTATTTATTTTTTTATTATTTGTGTATTGAATGTATTACAAAAACTCGAATATGGAAACTATAATGTTCCTAAGAAATAAACTGTATACCCATTTCGCATAAAGTTACAGTGATAACTTTCGATAATGCGCGGTCGTTTCTGCAATGGCCTTATGGCTTCCGTCATACTTGCCAACTATCGCTCAAGATGTATGGGCTTTTAGAACATTATAACTTTGAGATAAAGACGAGAAATTTGACAGTTTTGATCAAAATTTTAGCATAAATCATCTATACAATGAATGATGATAATACAAATAATACGTCCTGTAACTAAATCATCGTCATATCATAAATAAGTTAGCGACTAAAACAATCATCATTTTATATTCCGTAAAAGGTATTTACGCTTACAAATTATTTAAAAATGTTATAAACAACGGTAGGTACACTTTATTATCATCTTGACAAGTTTGAACAAATTTTAACCTGATTATTATTTTTCTCCTTTTTTTAAAAACATATGTTTTCTAATCTAAATTGAATCAAAATTCTTAAGTACTAATCCCATCACTCCAGAAACATACAAATTCCTAGTCTCAAGTTCAAACCAAACACGGCAAGCATCACGAATACTCGTATATAAAGATAATAATCCTGTTATTTTTAGAATCATTCCCCCTGCTGTTGATTCTATTTGGAGTGACATCAGGAACGATAATGGTGGCGGCGGTTATAATGCTAGTAATACTATGCCAGAGAAAGCAAAGAAAGAACAAGCAGGTTCAAGTAACAGAGAAACCAGATGTTACAGTCAGAGCGGAAGAGTTATTCAAAGAGAATGATAGAAATTCAAACATAAGCGATTTGAAACTCGAACTGCGACAAGCGAATGGTAGTTGCGAAATAGTAAGTATTATATTAGCGTTAGAACTATCGGAAATATCCGTAAGCCATGTTTGCTGGCGAACGTGAAAATTTCTTTTTAGCCTCTTTTGCCAATCGAAATTCAATTTAAAATCGTTTTAGCTTTTTAGCTTTTCTGTTTACTGAGTCATTTTTCTTCATTTGGTTTCGACATATTACGCTCAGATTTTATTATGCTTTACAAACAATTTTTTAAAGCTTTAGAATTATATTTTGCTCTATATGACGCCTCATTTTTAAGCGTAATTTTTCTTTTGATCCTTTTATGGAAATGATTTAGTATACCTGAAATAAAACTTCTAAAAAGCAAATCTGATAAATTTTGTGGACATGTACATATATTATACAACGATATGTTTCATCAGTACAATCCATATTGTCCCACTGCTGGGCTCGGGTACGCTCTCACAATAACAGAGTTCATGTCCATAGTCCGTCTCGTTGTCTATGTTTGGGTTGGCAGACTTTATACACCTTTGAGAATATTAATGAGAACTGTCAGATATGCAGGTTTTCACCTTCACGGAAGGTAGTGGTTAATGATGTAATATGCACATCACTCGAAAAAGTCAGGAGACATTTGTTCAAATCACTAGGCTATCATTACTGTATGTGTTATATAAAGATACAACACTATATAAAATTTGAATATTATGTTTTTATATTCTCCCTATATTTTAAATTATTTTGTTATTTTTGGTTCTATCTCTTAAAACTTTACTATAATAACATTTACTTATAATATTTTGAGCTTTATCAAATAACAATTGTGACTTTTATATATAGGATTATTCAAACACTGGTTCCGATAGTACTCTATGTTCGAACGCTAAGTTGGGAAGTGGAATACCTTTGGCAGGCTCTGTGCCACTATCAGCAATAAATCAGAGCAACTCCTATCAAGGATATCGCTACAGCAACGACTATACCGATCCTGCATACTCTGATTGTTATAAGGTACGTATTTTTCTATTGTCATTGGCATTGTATTGAACATTTGTACATATTTCGAAGTACATGCCTCTACTATTATAGTTTTAGTTTGGGTTCCCTTTATGTTAGAGCGTTTGAGAAAATTTGCTATCATCACATTTAGTATCTTAATAAATATATATATATTTTTTTGTGTTATTTCACTCGATTATTCGATATTTTTGTATGTTAACACTAAAATTAATTCATTACCTAAGTTACTAATACATATTTCATCATCGCCATCTGTTAAGTTTTTTCTTTTTAAACCTACAAATTATTGCATTCCACGTTAAATGTTTCCTAGGTAAATGGATTCAACAATGGATACCAAACGTATGTTCATTACGGACATGATTATACCCCTGGGTCTTTGAGGGTGCAGTCACCCACGATGGGCAGCGATAAATTGACACCGAATAGGTAAGTTTATCATCTTTTCTGATATTTTGTGAAAACTTCTCATTGTAAAAGATTGAATCATCCAATTTTCAACAGTATATTACGTGACAGTTTAAACTTTTAGGATTTACAGACAATTAAATATTCGGTATCCTTCCAAGTGCTTACAATTTCGATAAAGTTTAATTACTTTTTAATGTCTTTTTTTTAAATCGCCGAAATATATTTTATTAAACCAATCTCAAAACTTACAATATTGTTCAAACATAATAATTCACGTTAAACACATTCACTAATATTTTATCTTCTGTTGCCGACAAACATAAAAAATATGAAATAAATTCCCGGCGCAGAAAAAAGAAAGAAAAGCGTAAGCCCCTGAACGCAGTAAATTTTAAAAGCGGCATTGTATTCTAGGTCAATAAACGGCAGTCTACCGAGAAGCGTAGACACGCCGTCTACAGTGCAATATAATCCGGCCAATGGTTCCCAGAACAATTCTTTACAAAGGACCGCTAAGCGACAAGGCAGTAGCAACGCATTGAATAACTTAGGAGTGCCTGAAGGTTGGTAAATTGGAAAATGCTTTGGCTTTTCAGGAATTAGAATCGTTTGTACGTTTTTAGTATATTTTTGTAGTAAGTTAGCTTGCCTAGTTTTTAGGATAGTTTTTCAGGAAATTTAAGTGAGCTGTTTAAGTGAACTGCCATTGAAGTAACCTATTCAAATAAAATTAAATCTGTTGACTGTTGATATTTATTATTTTTGAATAGTTGCAATTGGTTTTGAAATAATTTCCAATAAGAATCGAAAACTTTTGGGATCGTTAGGGGCTCCACCCATCTTTGAGTCCAAGCCAACCCCCCCTGCTGGTGGTGCCCCCTGCTTAACAACAAACGTGGCTGCCACTGAAGGCCTTCCCAGAGGGCCAGAAATAATGCGGGTCCCCCGCTAGTTTTACGGTCGACAACGCTTCGGAGATGCCTTCGGTGCTACTGGAGTCTATGGACGAGAGTGACCATCAGGTGGCTCGTCTGCTCGTTTGTCGACTAGTATAAAAAAAACCAGAGAATGTTTCTGATTGCTCAATCCACAATAAAACTCATAATGTTCATTGTAATAATCAAGTTTGTAAAATTGTAACTTAAATTTAAGTCCTTGTGAAATTAAACTCGAAACATCTATACTAATATTATAAAAAGGGAGTGCAAATTAGGTGAGTTGATGTACATGCGGAAAGTAATCTTCAGAGCCACGTCACTTATTTGAAATAATACGCTGTTTGATGGTTAATTTAGTTTAAAATGTAGGTCGTAATAATTCCAAGTACATATATTCGGTGAGAACATGTACGTAATTTGCTTTAAAAATCCCATTCTTCTCTGGAATTGTATTGTAATTGTATTTGCACAGCAGGATGGCTTTATTTATCCAATATAAAAATTTATGTACCATTAGATTTAAGTCCCTACAAACAGTTATTTATACAATGTACAATAGTGGTGCTGGTATACCTGTAAATTTTAAGCAACCACGGAGTAACGTTGAATAGCTAAGCAGAATTTGAAGGTAAGTAAATTAGAAACCTGATAAATAACAGATGCCGTTTCTTTGTTCACGTATAATGTTGAAAACGCGAAAGAGAAGCCTTTGTTACCTTTGTCGGAAATTATAAAGGGTATTGAATAGAAAGGTAAACAGCTAAACATTGTGAGTAACGAAATATTGTTCGGTGTATTTATTGCTAGCCTCGTATACTGTATTACCGTACAGTTGATCGTACTAGTACCTATGGGCTGCGCAATAATTAATAATTTAAAGTAATTTTTTAACAAGGCTTACTCACCATGTTACGAGTATTAAGTTTGATATTCTCTCGTATCATAAGCTGAAGCAAAATATCGTACAGTGGTAGTTTTGCTTTAAGATAAACGCAGTATTTAAAGTGTCTGTAACAATTGTCTTGGTGAGTATTATTGGATAGCAATTAATGAATATTACTGATTAAATATACTTCTCAACAGGTAGTAGGGTACCCAATGGCGGTATACTACATGGAGTAGATGTTCGATATGCAGCTACTTATGGAAATCCTCACTTAAGGACTGGTGGAGGTCTTGGATTTTCTTCCACTGTAAATACCGCTAAACCTGCGTCAACCCCTGCTCCTCCACCTTATTCTTCCGTTAGGAGTTCAGTAATTTTACCTTCTGGTAAGTAATGAGTACCTAACTACTAGGTAATGACTTTGCACGCTGTTCTTACTTCGATTTTATTCTAACACATTCTTCATATGGGTGAGTAAGATGTACTCAGCTCATGATTAAGAACCTTGAGTGTACAAACCTAGTGAAACTTTAATAGAATCATGCAGAATGAACCAAAAATGTTCACCAAGTTGAAAAGGTAATTTATTGATCCATGTCAGAAAAACCATATTGAAAATAAACCCCAACCAGTGTTTACTAAATCTGTACTTTAGATTTTACGAAGCTATGAAAGGTCACCTTAAGGGAACTAGGGTTAAAAAATATAATATTTTTAAGGACGACTAAAGCTTCATAATCCCAAACAGGTACATCATCGCATTCGATAACATCGCCGGCGAGCCTCGCATCGCCCCAATGCGCAACAAGTCCCATTACGAATTCCACAATGTCGACTGACAGTGCTCAGCCTGCGGTAACTACTTCTTCTTGTTTGTTTTTTTCTTTCTTTTCCTCTTATTCTCAGTCTACTTAACAGTTTTATTCTTTATAATACATATATGTTTTTTTTAAATGTAACGACTACAAGACAATTTTGTTGTTTTTTAGACCCATATTATATTTCGACTCAATTACCATGCTCATGAATCATAAGAACATTATTAACTTTAAAATTTAAACATTTACTAAGAATAATAACTGAAACTATTTTTTATATTCCGCAAAGTTCTCTGAGTGCTCCACGTACCTTATATTTATGTTTCATTGCTGACAAAGACATATCCCGTACATCCGAAGGAAATACACATTAATATCAATGATGTAAGCTTGGATAAGCTCATTTATTCTGCTTTTAACTAATGCCTTTTGTCGAAATCTTATTTCAGGATATTGAATTGGATTTCTAACAACCTTATAATCTACTTATGACGTCGTAACGAGAAACTAACGTTCAGATTTGATGATAATAAAAAAATAAAGACTCAAATACTTAAACATTAAAAGCTCATAAAACCCTTCATTTTATTGAGGTCTTTCAGCAGAATCCTATATCTCCATATGTACCAAGAGCCAAAACATGTAAAACACCAAGATTGCTGAGAGTCATAAATAAACTTATATAGGCTATATTTTGGTTAGTAGCTAAGGAAGCACCGCTGTTTCATTTTTGCCATTTGTTTGCCAAAATGTTTATGATAACTTACTTAGAGGTTGGTTATGAGTCTGTACAGTGTAGTAGTATTGGTATAATTAATTATCTAATATGTAGATTTCTTACAGACGGGTGTAGCGACAACATCCGCAACTCCTCAGTCGCCAAGTGCTCATTACATACTCGCTCCATCGACACGAATTTTAAGTAACACTACGGTTACGAAAAAAGGTAAGGATTTAACATTTCTTAAGTTATTGAATGAATATTTTATATATACTTATTTATATCAAGTACAGTGCCTGTAAGGAAGGATACAGTTTTCGCCATCTGTTAATACAGTCTTCCTTTTGCCACATATAATGCTGTAACTCCGATGCTGTTCAAAGTACGTCGGTGTTACTTATGATAGTTTTTTCATTGTTTTATTGGCAATTGCAGTACATCAGTTATGTAATTTTTGCGTTATGTCTGGAAAAACAGATAATAACAAAGTTTATCACGTCTTTCTTGACTATTCGACTCACTTGTTGGCTGTTACCGTAAAAACCTAGAAAATAAAGAAATAAGACGAAGGATTATTAATTGACTATATAAAAAAAAAAATACATTAATAAGTTATATTTATTATCAAGGATTATTTATAACATCAAGATTATATTAAATCGCCTCAATATTTCGTCTTTGTGTGCGTTTTATTGTCACAAAAGAAAATTGAATTTTATTCAGATTACATCACATTTTAAGTGTTTCTATCACCTCATTAAGTTAATTAGAGTCGCCAAGAATGTTCAGAGCTCATATAATTAGTTTTTTTACGTTAGACTTTTCTTTTAATCCAAGTATGATTTTCAGGTAACGGCAACCAACCGCCATTAGCAACGCATGTATAACGGACAATAAGTTTAACGAACTCATAAACCTTTCTAAAGTTACTGAAGTGAGTGAAGTAAAGTCTTGTTCAGTGCGTTTTAAGTGCAGCGTTGTGTTGTTTAACGAATTTTATGACTACGTGTCGATGCTTGTAAATATTTTGGACTTGTTTTTATTATATTATGTACGAAATAATCCTTAATCGTAACTTTATCGATAGACAGTTCTCAATAAGTTCTGCATTTATGGTATATATTTTCTGTGTTTATTTTTGAATTTTTGATCGTATATTTAGTAATGTGTGTAATTATGTTAATTTTATCGATTGGTTCAATTTATAGTTATTCAAGTTTCAATATTATTTCTAAACTTGTATAATTAATTGACGTATGTAAATATTTGAGTATATAATTGTATACCTGGACAAAATTTTATGCTATATTTCTCAAAAAACATTGATTAAAATTTAGACTTTCCCAGTGATCGAAATAAGAACTTAAGTAAATAGGTAATAAAAGTTTTTAAAGTTCTCAGATTAAAATCAGTAACTTTTTTAAATGCTACTATATTTCAATTTGCCTTAACCCCTAATGGAGCTTCGAACACAAAATCGTTCTTTCTTCGACGTGATCCTTATCACTCCCGACTATTGCGTGTCAAAAGTGATATTTTCATTCAATTAACAAAAACGGCGGAGTAGATCGCTGAATCAGTATATTTTAATCAAATCGACCACTTTCCTTTTAGATTTTATCTTCAATGATGTCTTAACTTTTAAGTTCTTTGGTTTCCGCATATTTTTAACTCCATTAAAAATGTTTACCTAGTAATCAGTATGCCGAAAGTGAATATTATCAATATACTATTAGAAACATTAGTATCAACATTTAGTTACAGAATAATATTTGCAGTTTATGACTCCGATGCGTATATATTTATTGTTATTTAAGTATAAATTCATATTATCCTACTTTATTTATTGGAAAATTTTGAAAAAGAAAAGATGTGTCTCAATTACTGTCATTATTTCTAATTTTTTAAAGTATATAATCTACAAAGCCTAGGTTTTACATCAGTATACTTTTGTAATTGAATTGTTTAAAATAAAGATAAAAATAACAATATGTATGATTAATTAATTATATTTCATGCTTAGAAAGTATTTTATCTTAATTTTGCTTTAATCCTGTCATCAGTATTTTTATTGACAATTACAACAATTAATGACTGTTACTGTCTATCTTTTACTGTCAATTAATGATTTATGACATTTACGCGTCTGCATGAAATACAAAATATAAAAACAATTGACCCCAATGACTTAAGGCCTATTTGTAAAAAGTCAATTTCATACTAATCAAACTGAGACTGGTCTTTTTAGCTGTAATTATTGTAATATAAGTATAGAGATATTAATTAAAGCCTTAGATTATTGATTATTGTTTTTAATATTTAATAATAATAACCGTCTTCATTATTACATGAACTGTTGTGAATTTGGTAAAAATGTAATCTTGTAATTTTTATTTTATTATAATGTTGTTAATTAAATAATATGTACGAATATTTAATATTGACTTATAACATTGTGTTTATTTTGATTAAGTCGTAAATATGCAAAATCTCCAAAAAACCGGCATGTTGCTATTGATATTAAAATTGTAATTTGAAAATAATGAATTATAAAATAAATAAATATGCAGCAATAACCAATAAAACATGAAATAATACCAAGTGGTATTATTTTTAGTAAATCCAATATGACAACTAGTGTTGAAAAGGCAATTTTTACATTTCTAAATAAAAAAAATTAAAAACAAAATTAAGAAGTTTTTCATAATCACATTTAATATAGAAAAAAAAAACAATGATTTAATTAAGTTGTAGCAACACCTCGATATAATTAAACTAAGTTTATTACGACTTTATAGTTTTTTATTTAAACAAAAAATATGTGTATATTTCTAGTTTGACTTGCATATTTTCCTTTTTATTACTTGTTAATTAAAAGTATGTACCTAATACATATGTACGTATGTATTATCATACTTTTTATAGTTGTCTGTAGTGTTATAATAATTATGTATTTATTATTATTATTTCATAAGCTTTAATTTTGAAATATAAACGTGCCATTTCTATTCGCAATTCAGTTATTTAATTTAATTAAGAATTTTGTCTTCCTATTAAATATTGTGTTAAAAATTATTCCCTCCCCTTATATTAAAAATATCAAGAAATATAGGGATACAAATACTCTTCCATTTATTACTACAGCACAAGATTAATTATTTTATTTCGAGACATACAAATTTTAATTTCATTTTGTAGATAGCAAAATTGTATTTACTTACAATATTTATAAGGAAATTATTTACAAAAATTTAAAGCTGATGAAATATCGTAGATATTTTTAATTTAATATGCACTATTGTACACATACTTTAGGATTTCGATTTTACGTTAATAATTCAAAAAAATCATCACGATTATTTGAACGCAACTGGTCACGTGGTACTGAACTGTCAATTATGTACTAACTAAATAATTTTTAATGGAATAGTTCGTTACATTCGGACCAAATTGTCGGTCAGGCTAGAGACCTTCGTTAAATTTATATATCGGTACATTCATGAATATGGGAAAACCCTCACTATATACATTTATTATACATTTCACCTAACCCTTATCAATTAATCATGAACTAAAATTACTGGTCACGAAAACTCAAGGTTCTCTGAGATACTATTGGGTACGATCTAGCTATGTCTGTCTCACTTGGAAAACCCCACGTCGAAATAAACGATATGACGCACACCAACATCCCCTATAGAAAACTAATTTCTCCTGCAACATACAGAGCTATTGAGGCCTAAATTACTTTGAGTAAGTTACTTGTATATTACTGAAGGGTAAGATGTCACTCACGGGGTTTAAGAGAGTTATTTGCCGATACTTTCACACTGAAACTCCGATAAATATGTTAAATTTTATGTAATGCTTACATATTTTATTATATTTCAGTGATGGAAATTTAATAAATGATCTTTTTGATGTTGACTCATATATACAATATTTCAATGATACTAATGATTGAGGCACTTTATAACGTCTTAATATTTAGATATCTATGCAAGTTAATTCAAATGTGTGTATTTGATAGATAAATATTTTTTATTAAAAGAAGCTGAATTTATTATATGTATAATTCTTTTCTAAAGAAATTCGCATCATTTCGATAATTTTAAACAAAACTTATGCATTAAAAGTGTTCAACAAAATCAATTTCAAATAATAAAATGCATTTTTTTACTATAGTGATAATTAATATAATGATACAGAATTTCGTCATCATCATAATGATGTCAATTATAAAACATTTTAAAAATTAATTATTACAAATCTAAGTAGTTTTGTGTCTACCTCCATACTAAATTATAAACGTAGAATTTACGACATTACTGCGTCCAACGAGACTATACAAATAAATTAATTTCTTAATAAACAATGCTTCAACGCTCATTTCTATAAGAAAGATAGGCACAGTTCAAAGTCAAGTACTTTCATGCCTAATAATAACCATTTTTGATTACTTACCTTTAACAACTTCGTTACAATATCAGGCTCAGTGATCGTTTTCTCCTCGAGGCAGCTACCAATAACCTACCTATCAATAACCTCTATGATCAATATAACTTGCGGTTCAAGTCACTAACCACATACCAGCCTATGTGCTGCACATCGACGACGTGCAACCGAAACACGTGTTTCGGTCTGGACATTACTATACAATGTTATAACATGAATAACAAGTTTAGTTTACACGGTTTGAACAAACTGTTTGTTACTGTTGAAAATCTATAAATAACTAGATCAGAATGAGATGACCATCATAAATATTTGGTAACAGCGGGATTTGTAACGTTCTAGCTAAGTTATGAGAAACTTTGGACCATATGTTTCAACCAAACAAATAATGGCTTGAATCGATCAAAGCCGTTGGAAGTTAAACTATTCCAAACATACACGTCAACGTTTATATATTCATTAATTACGTGGGTAAATTAAATGTGTTTTTTCGTTGGTACAGTTTTATTCGCCTTAACAACCTATGACGCATGTAATACCAGTTTTTTTAAGCGTGTAGTTAGGTACATGTCGTCATCTCTTTCTTTCTTAATCATTTCATTCATCGACTCATCACTTTCTCATATTTGTCATCCGTATACAAGACATCCGTTTATTTAAGTTTCTAAGAGTATTTTTTTTCATAAAATAAGTTAATGTTTAATAACAATCCCACCTGATGGTTAGTGTTGATAAAATCTAAGATGTTGAACACACTAACTTATAAAGTCTGTTCATTCTCCTCGTGAAGACTCCTCTGAATGAGTAGGAAAATAAATTTTACAAACCAAAATTATTCTGTTAATTTTTATGTTTAATAAGAATATAATACTAATAAATGATATTAAGGCTACTTTTTTGTTGATGTGCCAGTTGTTCAGTTTTAATTCATATCTCTGTGAGAGGAAAACCGATCACAGTATTGGGAATATAATGATGATGATAATGATGTGTATAAAGGTATGGTAATAGATATGAATGTCTTCCAAAAACCTTCAGTTAATTAAAAGAAAGTTAGACTTTAGATAAACTGTTCATTATTATAACCTGTAGCTACCGCTGAAAAAATGATTGTTTGCATTTTGCAATACAATGTAACACTTCACACAAAGTAGTCATTAATAAAAAAAAAATGTATATGAATTAATAAAAACGATTAAAAAAATTAATTATCACAAGACACTCACACACTAGTTCAATACTTATTTTGTAAATAAAATCAAATATTATGCAATTTCTTTAGAATATTCGACACGTATTTGACTTACAATGGCAAGAGTACCTACTCGATAGTGTTTATTTGCCATTGCTGTATTCAAATCTTTTAGTGTTTTTCTACTACGACTTGAGTATTCACAAAGTTTTACTTCCAAGGAGAATAGTTAATGGATTTTTGTGTTCAATGCGACACGAACGTAGATATTTTTAGTGGTACGGACTGTATTCGTTGAATAATTGAGTCGAAACGTCAAGTGTGGTAGAATTGATGTTCCTATAGTAATACTATTGAAACTTAAAAGTAAGGTATACGTATATATTACAATATTAGTAGTGACAGCCTAGTAGCCTGGATACAAATCCTGTACTCACTTCTAATTTTTAATATGTGCGGTTAAGAAGTTGATTAACTTGATAGAGGGAGAAAAAAATTTGAACAATTAATCAATCAAATGTGTATGAATTCAGCCAATTCCCACTTACCAGCATGATGGACTACGGTCTTTATACTTCACATTGTGAGATGAGACCCGATTGGATTATGGTGATAGACAGGACAAAGTACAAAAGTGCTTGTTGTTGTACATTGTTGTACATTGTTGCTGGCCGTTAAATTATTAACACTAAATACATCTCTATTATAATAATGTATTATTTTAGACAGATATTTGCAGTGTTATACCGATTATATTATTGAGAAGTGATGTGAACCTACACAATTTACGGCACCTAAATGATAATCGAAAAAATAATTCTTTAGTTAATAATTACTTCATTGCACTTTATGCCCCGTTTCAATACCCATTATATGAGGTAGCCTTGCTATTGTCAATGTCCATCAATTATCTACCGACGCTCGCTGATAGCTTTATGAATCAATACTGGTATATTAGATGACTGGCAGATTGATTCTGACAGGATCATTATTTATTATTTACAACAGATTTAATACAGAAAGTTGATTTTAGTGTAAACATGCTCCAAAAAATGAGTGACTGCTATTTGTTGCAAAATTTAATGATTGATTCCATGATTTACAGTTTCAACTCCGGTTTCTGTTGTTATTAGACAAAAGTCTAGTCTTATTGGAGTCCTTTGAAATGCGTAAGAATTTTGTATGTTTGGATAGGTCCCTAATTCCCCTACGTTAGAACAGAATCGCAAGGTGGAGCGTCAGGGCGTCCTTAATTTACGAGAAGATCTGAAGTACACTAAAACTAAATGAGAAGCCAACTAGTGTATATCAGATTATACAGATCTTATATAATATATAGTTATATATATGCTTGTATGTTTTTTATCCTCGTTGCGAGTCATAATAAGATTTACATACTAACGCCGAAGCTTGATTGAGATAATTAATGGCTATTTGCAATGCCACTATAAATTCAACGTTTCAGTTGACCTAATACTCACCATAACACTTAGTTATGATTTTATATGATATGAATTTAAAAGTAACAGTTATTTTATTGAATGATTCAAATGAATTGGTAAATGAATAGATATATCGGCTTTTATATATTGAAAATTGATTTAAAGAAAGATTAAGTACGTACTTTTATCACCCATATTATTATCTACGAATCAATTTACAATTTACGAATCAATTAACTATCGACTATACTTACTAAGTTACTTTATTCGGTTGACCACTTACAAGTTAAAATGGTGAATTTTACCACACAAAAAAAAATATTTTGTAATGTATCGTGTCACTTTCATGTCAAATAGGCTTAAATAAAATACTGCTTCGTTAGTAATTATTAAATTATCAAACTTGTTTGGGATGACATGTTTGCGGCTTCTACTTGTCAGTATGTCATTTTTATACATTCAGGAATTTTCAAATTCCTAAATACCCAACAAACTGTTATATCGTCTCTTAGTCCATCCTTTATTAATGATGTAGTCTTTTAGGAGAGTAAATTATGTGAATTTTGAGGGAAAGGACAGAATTCGTAAAATATTTTTTATTCATCAAAAAAGTTTATCACAAGCAATCATAGTAGTTGAATGATGGTGAGTTTTTACGACCACCCAGCTACCACCCCTCCGTCTTAAATCAACTGTGAAATACTTTTAACTGTTCATGAGTATTAGCAACAACCAGCATATGGACTGTCTGTACGTATTCAATTACCAAAAAAAATGGTTTAAAAAAATCTGTCCCTATTTTGTCGTAGTATGTCCAATATCTGAAACCCGACTTGAAAACTAACCCAACACGTTAATCAATGGACATAATAAAATTAACCTTACAAGCTTATATATCATCTATACGAAATCAGTTTGGCCATAATTGAGTGTCCATCCATTGCCACTGTCAATTAATTATGCAAACCGATGCCCTGACCGCACGTGAATCAATACTCGTGTTATGACTAGCTTTTGTTATTAAACTATTGTATAAACTTGAAACTGATACAGTTGAGAAATGCTATAATTTAATGATACTAAATATGATATATATACGAGTATGATTTCGAGCCTATAAAACAGCGAGTGTTCGATAAATTCATGGATACCTCTTTAATTTACCGGTAATAAATCTCTGTATATCCCCTGAATCACTAGATGAAACTTTGTCGCGTCTTACACAGACAGGTGGAACTGTGACGAGCGTACATATAAACATTTACTTATTTTAGAGGACAAATTAAAAAAAAAAATATCACATAAAAGGACGGGAAAAGATACAAATAGTTAAAAATGTATAACAATAATTGCACAAAAAGTGAAAATTCCCGCTTTATATAGAATTTACCCTTAAATTAAAAAAATACAGCATGCAAATCTTCACCAAAAATTTGAGGCAATCTACAAAAATTCCGAAATTTTAAAATCGTACAAGAAACTGCAAATAATTCTACATTAATATATAATATAGAACCTTACATCAGACGAACCTAATTGGAACTTTATTGGTAAGGATGTCCCCATTTAAAAACGCCTTATCGATTTGATCCTTCATAAATATATATAACTTGCACAGCAGCCCACTAATTTGATATCAGCCAGCTGATCTGACCACAGCATTAAAGCAATAGAACTTATCAATAAAATATTTTTTACGTTTACAAAATAAATTTTATTTGAAAAACAAACGAAACAACAAGAAAACAAGCTAACAATGACGTGTATTGCATCAGTAATATATGTATGTATGAATGAAATCTTTTGAATTTTTTTTAAACAAACTCGACTAAATCGATCTCAGTTGTTTGTGTATGTAACAGTACTGATAGATATTTATCAGTATTATATTGTTGCTAGCGAGTTCAACATTACATTAAATAAATACTCAGGAAATAACTTTTTTTATGGCAAAATACTAGCTGGCAATGGAAACTAACGGCAATGAAATAAAAGTGTCGTAGATTTGATGATGCCCCAGATAACGCAATTGTGTATTTATTTAACGTATTAATTTAACCATTTTCCTCATATCAGGTGTCGCCATCATTGTTAAATATGTCGGTTTCAGTCCTAAATGACGGGTGTAATGATTGTATCTTGAACCACATAATTGTTGACATATGAAAATTATAAGACCAGTATCGACTCGTATCCAGTAAAGACTCGTGGGGTGCACTAAACGTTTCGGGAATCAATAATAAAAAATACTATTAATGGCCAAAAATGAATTTATTATTTCTCAAAATATTCTCCATTTGCGTCAATGCCCTTTTTCATACGATTGAACCAATTTTGAAAACATTTGTACCACACCTCCGTGGTGATGACAGATACATACATGTTTTTCATACTCTTCGACAGCCTCTTTTGGTGATGAAAACCGTTGATCGCGTAGTTGTTTCTTGATTTTTATGAACAGAAAAAAGTCACACAGTGCCAGGTCAGGACTTTATGCTGGATGACTCCAGTCGCCACGTGTCCAGTTTTGTTAAAAAAGAAGCAATCATCCGCTTCGAGACACTTTTCACGCGCGCCACTTTGGTTGGTTTCGGCTCATCTCGAAAGATCCATACGCTCGATCGCTGCTTTGTTTTGGGATCGTAGCTATAAATCTATGTTTCATCACCTGTCACTTTGTCCCACAACAAATTTGAAGTTTCTTCGTTGTATCTGGCAAGCATAGCATGGCACCAAGTGATGCGGTCCGTTTTTTGAGCATCAGACAAATTGTGTGGGATCCGTCGAGCATCCAGCTTTCTCACACCCAAATGTTTATGTAGGATTGACAGTATTTGACTCATTCCTATGTCCGAAGATGCACGGATCTCATGGTAAGTCCCATGCCTATCTGTTTCGATCATATGGCGCACAGCATCAATGTTTTTATGGTTCACAGCGGTGCACGGGCGACCTTCACGAATTTCATCATGGAAGTTGACACGACCGCGTTTGAATTCTGCAAATCAGCTATTAATAGTTGTCTTGCATGGTTATTCTTCGCCAAAAGCAGACTTAAGCCGAACGAGGCTCTGCTGAGCTGTCAAATTACACTTAAAATCGTAATCGACACCCCACTGTGAATAAAATTGACAATCTGATCAAACAACTTGTATTCTACGGCTAAAGAGTTCTATTTTTAAATGTAGTAATAACTTTTTAAATATTGTTTGAGTAAGTGGCCAATTCCGAAAACTTTTAGTGCGACCTATGTATTAAAAATGATAAGAATCTCTTGTAGCTTTGTCACCCATCTGTATAATTCCCATGCTTTAACCTTAATGGCATCTATTTCAAATAAATATTGTTGCCGTAGTAATAGGTACATAAAATAAATTCTCAAATATGTTTTTTATTTGGTTACTATTCATACAGTTATTAAAAAATATGTATAAAACACATTACATACCAAGAATCGTATCGATTTTGTTTTGTTTTTCTGTATGTATTTACATATACACCTCACATTATGATCCAAGAGCACAAATACATACGGCTCTCCGGGATGAGAATCTGGGGCTCAACATAACATATAATAAACTTATATATCTTACAAGGTTTTATTTGCATTCTATCTATGTATGTATTTATTTTTTTGCGAACAAAGTGAACGTTTTCAATTTAACAAAGGCCTACTTAGGAATCTTCATATCAATAATTAATTAAAAGTAATTAAATTAGTAGGTATTGCTTAGAAACACATCATCCGTCTTAAAGGAAAATTATAGCCAAAACTCGATTTTTGAAAAATATCCCATGTAAATAGATTTTAGATAGTAAATATGTTAAAACATGGAACTTCGTAGATTTATTTGTACTTAAACTATCAAAAATCGAGTTTTTATTGTTAGTATAATTGTGTATAACATAAAGTATATTGCTTAATATCCAATTTTACCACGAGGCATGTAAAATACGAGTATCCTCCAAGTATTTGATATTTAGATGTTATGTGAAATGTATCAATTTATTTGCATTTTATTTCATAGCAGCGGGCAACTTTCGTAATATATAATTGTTTATTAATATTTTAAATTAAAAAAATTTAGTAAAACATTGAAATATTTTGCATAACACCGACACTTGTACTAAAAATAGTCGTGCAAAAAATATCTTTTTATAAGTGACTACATTCTTGTTATGATTTTGGAAAACTAATTAATAATTTTAGATTAGTAAATTATAATTTCAACAAGTCAATTTTCATGTTTAACTTTACAGGTATTTAATTTTTAATGATATGAAATATTTTGAAAAAGATATTTTTTGTACGAAATTAATTATTTTTCTGTGATACATTAGAATTAAATGTGTTTTTGTAAATAATCCCTGTTATTATAACAGCGTATAGAATGATGTTATTAATAACTGTGTACTTACGTAATTAAAAAAATATGTAAAGCTTTCAACTAACTTAGAAGATAGGAAAAGTAATTTTTTTTCGTGGATCGAGAAAAAAAATAGATAGAGAAAAAAAACGTATGTTTAACAAAATCTTGTAATTTAGTGAAATTGTACAAATTACTTTTCTAAATAAAATGAACTTTGGCCTATGTATATTTTTTTTTATTTGCACCCAGTCCTTCTGAATGACATACTTCAAGAGAAAAAGTGACAAAAAAATATAAAGTCTGAATTTGTAACTTTTTCAAAATTTTTATTTGCTCGGTGCCCGATAGTTACTAATGAGTACTAGCCTAAAATTGCAACTACATCTCTGCTAGTTATGAGTCCATACTTGTGATATTATAATTAATCTTAACTTATAGTTTTGTTCTTATTCTACGCTTTATCCTAAATTTTCAAGATGCAAAGTAATTGAAGAACAATTGACGGTCTTAATAGATCTTCCCTTATGACCCATATCCAAATATTAACCATTTACAAGTAAAATACCAAAGACAAGAAAATACCATGCAGTGTTCTGCTAATGCATTAAAACCAACTTTTCTAAATGGATATTACTTTTCGACGTATACTAACCGGTTGTTCATATTTAGGTATCACATTATAGGTACGAAATACATTTGATTAGTCACTGCTCATTGGATGTGAAAGATTCCATATGTCCTTGAATACCTACCTTCCCTGCTCGTCCATCATGCTAAGCGTCGGATAAGCAATGGCGACATTCCCCTACTATTGAAGGCTACTGGATATTACCCATTTTCAGTTAAGTAATTGCAAGGTTCTTTACCTGGCTGGTTGGATACCACCCTTTTATGAAGATCAATCGAGAGTTTTTTAACGTGGTTCAGTTGAGCTGGAGAGACAGATAAGAAGCGGTTACCACGCTTTCTTCTCAGCTGACATGGAGTCAATTATAACTTTAGTGTTCCTAATGTTCATGAACTGCGGCAACCAATTACTATCAGATGACTAATCCCCTATTAACTATCGACGTTAGAAATATTGCAACATCTAATTTACAATTCTAATTAATAATAACTTCAAATAAAATTACAATATTGTTCAGAGTCGATTAATATATGAAAGTGACTAACCATGACCAGTAAAGTGAAACGCTTTGCTTATGAATATTGCTGGTCACGACATCATTTCTGCTGATACACAAAACCACTACTTTTACAGAAAAATTAGCATATTACGGTCGGTTATTATTAATTTGGTACTCCGACTTTATACGAATCATGCAATTCTAGCTGCTAACGAGCTGTTTTGTAAAACAATTTAAGAATTTAAAAATCACACCCATATCCATCCCATCACTCAGTAACTCCCAAGTTATCATCTAAAACATCTGTAAGATCTAAAATCGAGAATAAACATTAAATGGTATGTAAATATCTGGCATGACTGAGAATCGACCACGGAATTCTTCATTGACCAACTGGAATCAATACCGAGTTAAGTTCTACAATTTAAAAATTCGAACGGGGTAGCCATTCTAATTGCCAAGCGCCAGATGATTGGTATTAGAATGCAAAAGTATCAAACGATTCCACTCTTTGGCAAATAAGTTTACCATTTTGCTACCAGCTCAATTAGCATTTCATTTATTCTTTTTCCTTTGTTTTCTTTGCATGTTTATCTTTTTACCTTCATTCATCACAAAAGACAGTTAAACCCCAGCCGTGTACGTTCGTTTGACCTCGTAACTCGAGAGATTTCGGCGCGACAATAAAAAGAGCAATAAAACATTTTTGTAACTTACCCAGGTGGTAGGTAGCTCACCGTGATATTGGTTTTATGACTAGGAGTTGTTATATTATGTAGGTATGAACAAGTGTATACATATTTGCTTTTAGTAAAAAAAGTAAATAACAATTTATTTCCATTTAGATTTATTAATAAATTGAAATGAAATTTCTGAATAAAAGAAGATAAAAAAATGAATAGAGGCAGAATTTATATCTATTATATATGTATAGGTAAAATTGGAATGGGGCAGAATTTGTAGGTTATATTGTTTGAAAATTTTGAAGTACGTAGATTATTTTTGTCATTTTTGTTTATCTGTCCATATGTGCACGTATCAGTGAGAAGCCACTCAACAAATTTAGATGATTCTGAGCATTCTTATAGCTTATATTATGGCCCATAATTTAGAATATTTTTCATCGTAAAACAAAATTTATCCCTTGGTACAAGTAGAAAAGTAAAAGTTAAGTTTGAATGTCTTGTTAAAAGGGTGAGAAACAGAAGTTTGTCTGATTTCTGCAGCTATTGCAATAATTTAATATTTCATACAACTACGACAAGCTATCATTAAAACAACAGATTGGGACTCTGGAATGAAATTAATTTTTAATATAATGTATAATTATCTTTGTACATATAATTGATGGAGCATCTGTTAGTGCGCTTAAATGTTACTTTAGAACAATTATTATATATACGAGTATGTATGAGATTCGCATAAATGTGAGGATGAGTCTTACGCTGGTGCCGTTGTAATCAAATTAAAATATTAACAAACTAAAATAATTCATTTTTATTTAATACATATTCTCATGTTTACATTTTCATGGCGTAAGGGTTGCTATGAAGCGCACATAGCGATGGATTTGGCGGTTGTATGTGATGGACTGAGGTAAGAAACTGCGGCCTCGGTCGGTTAATGAATAGGACCGGTATTGGTAAAAGTTATGATTGGCATATTGGTTAAATTGCTTTGAAAGCTATGTAGCTTAGATGGCGCATGAAATTCCGATACTAGAGTTGGCCACTAACCTTTTCCACAATTCTGCATTGGAGCAGCTGGTTGTTATGTACGCTCGAACACTTCTAAATTATGAGGAGAAATGCGTGTTCTCCAATGAGTCTATTACGTTAATGCCAGAGTAGTTTTTTGTTTCGTTTGAAGTATCCTAGAGCCAGCTAACAAGCGGTTTGTTCGCTACCTTCTTATGTAATCTTCAAGTCTTTGGTGTTGGCGGTGGATATCCGTGGGTGGCGATGACGACGTACCATTAGGTGGCCGGTCAACGAGTTGGAAAATAGTTGCGTCGTACACAAATTCACTAAATCACTTCTGCTCCGCCAACAAGGAAATGTAATGAAATTAAATTAAAATGTTAGCTGTAACTGATACTCACAATTTTTGTATTTTATAGCAATTTTAAACTTTAACTGGTGCTATGATGCATATAGCTGAGTCGGAATATCGATCTAACATGTACGCGAATAATCCCTTACGTAAAAATAATTGGACTTGGAATTTTACATGAAATTCCAAATTTAATGATTTAAATACTACCAAGTAGTTTATTATAAAAGATTCATAGCTTTACACGAAAAAAAATATATTTTTATACCATGAGATTCAGTAACTGATAAAACGAATTTTATGGCCTTATAAAAATATTTTATATAGGAACAAATTGCTCCCATATAGTTCACTATTATATATAAATGACGAGTATCAAGAAAGTTTCTAGTCTACAAAATACTGTCAGGTCCTTGTTTCATTCATGCGTTACAAATTATAATCGTAATTTTATCTTTATACAGAACTATGCTTGGTTATTTTGACTAAGCGTTCTTTGTTCATTTAATTTTCAGGTAGAAAATCTGAAGTTCTATGAATTAAAACCCATAAATTAATGTTGCATATTATATACCTAAAAAAGTACATATATATTATCCAAAAAATATTTTTATAAATCTCCTGCAGCCTATCCAATGTAAAGTTTCTGTACTATAGATCTTTCAGAGGACGTCATAAACAAAAAAAAACCCTTTTATTCATATGCATGACATCTTACTTACGTGGTCCACCTTTTGACAACGGGGCATGTACAATTTAACCTAAACCACCGTTCAACAGCAACTTATAGTAACCAGCCAGTTATATATTATACTAACAATTCTCTTCAGGCTATTTATCTTAAAAATATGTACGATCGTGGTTTGAAAATTAAAGAAATATTAAATCGAATAACTATATAAAAATTTCGAATCATTACTGAACGTAAACTGTCTGCTTTGAGATTTTATTGCTTTATGTATGGAAGCTGTACAGCATACTATGTCTTTATATATTTCAGCTGCTAATCCAAGAGAATAGTTTTAGTCAATCAGGTAGTTCAGATTTGCGCTTCGGAAGTACGATAATATTATTATTATGTTATAATATTACACCTCAACTAGATTCCAAGTCAACGCTATCGAAGTCCTTATACTCTGTCTATTATTTATTGCATTTTAAGTAATAATTTGAAACTTTAACTCAATATGTTGCTTTTCTAATTGGCAATAAAACGAACCTTCTCCACACGATCCACTGTAAGAGCTTTCTGACTTTTTAAAATAAGTTACAAAAAAAAAACAGACAGGCCGCATGATGATAAGTAATAGCCCCCTTTCATCCACATTCGTAAAAATAAAGGCATTACCAATGCATAAGAACAAGAATGTCAACTCGTCAACTCATCTCACGTCAGTCAACTCGTTTACTGCTCTCCGACATTGTAACTCATACGAGTTAAAAAATATTTACTATTCATTCAGGGTGGAAGAAGGTAACTAAGCTGATAAAGACCCCATCATAATATATCTGTGGAATATCTGGATTAAATTGAATGATTCAGAACTCAGGAAGGGTGTAACCACCTTCGCTGTTCGTTCTTCTCTAGGCTGTATGAGCTGGTTTAAGAAGGAAGCGAAGGCTTAATAAAATCAAAGATTGTTGGAACTCCTTACACCCCCTTAACTCTGGTTTGTTATTTTTACTATCCTACTTATTATAACACTGTACTGGCCCTAGTGACCTACCTACATGGTTGGTTTTTGGGTAATTTAGGCATTATATAGAATTCGTTCATAACATAACATAAACATTTTTTAATTCGCCTAATAACTCGTCGTTTCTAAGACAAGTCCTTTACTTGGGGCTAATACTAAAGTGAAACAGAGGTCGTAAAAGGAAAGTGCGAAGTTAGTTGGTAAGTTAAATTATTTGACGTACGTGGAGTGAATTTTTCTCGAACCGTGGTTGTGTAATACAGAATGATTGTAATTCATCCTTGTAGTTGGTCGGGGTGAACTGAAACAACCTCATTCATCCTTTCTGTGAACATTCGATATAATTATGTTAATCGCAGGTGGGTGCGGTGAACTGAAATTCTACTACCCTTGTTTATATATATCGTCGTACCTCAGATTAGGGATTTTAAGACCATTGATGTATTTATGAGCATATTCGTTATTTATTTCATGAAAATAGTAAGGTTACTTACTGTAGGTATTTTTATTTTATATTATAGTTGAGTAACGAGTTTATATAAAGTAAGCGTGGATGCGTTCGAAATGTGGTGTTAGTGGCGTTCACTAAGAATTTCCTGAACAGGTGTTCTAACTAATTTCTTGGTCCTCAAGGAGTTTAAGATCGATCTGTTTCCACGACTTTCCGGCATTTGTTGCACCGAATTCTCAAAAACTTCGTAAATATAGCAAGAAGACCGCATGATAACACGAACAAACCGATGGTGACAGGCAATTTTGAAGGCAAGAAATCTCGGAACCGAAGTCCTAAAAAATTGACAGTTCAGGTATCATAGACAAACGATTCAGTTTCCCTCTTGCAGGAGTCCAACGTTTATACCACTAGATTATCACTACAATATTGCTATGCTATAATTATAATATACCAAATAAAAAAACTTGTTACACCTTGCAAATGCATTTTGGCCGTATTGGGGCGGTCTAGAATATTCCCCCAATCCCCATGCTGGCAGAACAAGGTGTCATAAGAGGCAACAGTAACCGGCCTGCTTGGTGGTAGTGATTCGCGTAAGGATTATAATATAAATATTATTATTAAGTTATTAATATTATTTTTGGTATTATTATCTTTCCGTGAAGCCTGTCTGGCTAGCTACCACCCTCCTGCTTACGTCAGCCGTCAAACGTCTCGTCGTGTTCCGGCTAGGGGCTTGAGAGCCAGTACCTTCTTTCTTTCTTCTCATTTCCTGGCCGACAACACATCAGTGATACCTTTGGTCTTGCTGCTGTCCATGGGCGATGGTGACCACTTACCATGAGGTGGCTCGTCAGCTCGTTTGTCGGCTAACAACATAAAAAATATATATATGTATATGTACATATAATGAAGACAAAAAAACATTATATATGGCAGTGTCCAACACATTTTTTTGTCACATGTCATAAATCACAGTCTAGCATAACCAAACCATATACATAGTCATCTATAATATTCTCAATGTTTTTCCGCTCTCAAGTCATCAAAAATCCTGATGGATTGAGCAGAAATAGAGAACTTATAACTTCGTACTGTTATATTTCGGTGCGAGTTTCCTGTCAGAAATTCCTTTGGCAAGCTCCTGATTGACATGGGTAAGGTATTACGCTTGACTGAGGTTTTTAGTTTAAATCCTGCAATTACTATGGAATATACACGATTGATCCGGGCAATGGTTAAATGTATCCCAATAAAATAGAGAGGAATTCAAAGCACATACACACTGCATATACATGTACCTAATACCTGATACTTTCGGTACTGTAACATTTGTAGCAACACATTGTTTGATTAAGAATATATTTTATAAATGACTAGTATATATAAATATTTATAAATGCCAAGAAATAGGCATAATTTTGGCTACGTCTTCATATCGCCTACAAAAAAACTTTCTTTTATAAGTTAAGGGCTTAAGTTTGTTTTTACAATAAGGTTCTAAATTTGATACGTGATTTACTAATTGAAACTTTTAAGTGATGTGTTAAAGCACAGCTTGTAGGTAACTCATATTATGGTATAGATGAATATTAATGACAAGGACGGCTGCGAAATAACAGTGCCGAAATCAATTCTGCACAGGTTGAAGTTACATATCACGTAGTAAGCACACTTTCTAATTGCCATATATATTGTTTTAAAAGATGTATTGAGGAGTTTCTTTCGCCGTTTCTTCTGCTCAATATTAAAGCATTTTTTCAAATCAGTGGTAGAAACAAAAACTGACGTACAAAAGTGTATTTACAAACTATCTAAAGTATATACTGATTCTAATTTTGAGCTCAAATTTCCCTTCAGTAAACGAGATTGATTGATTTTCAGTACGAAAACGTTAAACTGCACCTGAAACAGTTGTCACTAATTTTTATCAGGCATTTTATAATTTTCATGTTTATCGCGGCTAAAATCTCTTCATTAGTTTCTGCACCTACAAGTAAAAACCGAATTAAATAGTTACATTGCTCTATGTTAACAAGAATTAATAATTTAGTTCCAGAACTTCTTTATTTAACGGGTTCGGGACCATGGTGACGCTCTGACCCTTCCGGGTAGACAAAGAAGAGGCTTGTAAAGTGTAATGAGTAAAAGGTTTCAGCCAAAAATGTTAATTTATGTATAAGTTTTTCCATGCCCTCGTTCTAATTAACTGTTTTATTGTGCTTTTTGTGGCTATCTCAGAAAGTCGTTAACAAGAGGGTCTACGCGACTTTGCGACCTCAGGCATGACCAATGTCTGTGAGAGGCAGTGGTCACTTACCACTGTGTGGCTCGATCATTTATTTGAAAAACAGAGCCTTTTTTTATTATTCTCATCCCACTAGCACCTTTGTATTGTCGGCATTCGTGCGGAAATACCTTCAGGGACATGAATTTATACGAGATTTTTTTGGTTGCTTTGACATAAGAATTTAAGGGTAGCGGTGAATATTTTTACTAAGTCGATTCTTGCGGGTCAAAAAAGGTCTGATGGATGTTTACGTTTCTACAATTTTATCTCAACCCACCTAACAAGTACTAGTTGTTATCTGAGAAACGTAATCAAGAATTATTAGTATGTGTGTTTTAGAAAAGTTTGTAAATATAATCTTGGTTCTTACCATGTTTTTTTAGGAAAATTTTATCAAAGATTTCCTTTCGACAAAATGATGTTAAATAATAAATAAACACAGTCATACCGGCGCAATACAGTTCCTTGTATTGCGGGTGACTTAGCTGTACAAAATGACTTCACAAACATATAACGCGACATGAAAAAAATTTTTTTTTTATCTCTGACCCAGTTTGTAATTGAACTCCTCGCTCCGCAGGCAGGTTCATTACCAACTGCGCTACAGCGTCGTAAAGACAAATATTGAGTATTTATAATATTATGTGGCAACATCTACAGACATCAATGTTACGCTTAAATAACGATAGCAACAAAGAATAATCAGCCATACAGAATTGAAGTTTTGTTTCGCCTTTTATCTCTTACAACGATCACCTTAAGATCCGAGCATTATGCTAAAATGAATATACAGTTCGCGCTTTTAATCCGAATGCAATAAAGGTGTATATCGCGTGTTCGATGCCATGTTTCAAGTTGCTCTTTGTAGCTGGGTGTTCGGCGGTAAAGCATAAAGTTCTTTTTATGTGCAAACATGGTTCCTCATAAAGATAGTACGTGATATTTTTGACAACAGCTCCTGTGGAGGACTTTTGGCGATGGAATGAAATGTTAAACAATGTCAAACATCTGTTGGATAATATCTGGCTGGCTTAGAAGACGGAATAAGTAAAGAGCCTAGATGACGGGTTATGGAGTTTTTCTCAATTACTTTGGAAAATATGTAAATATACAATTCGTAAATGAAATAACAAAGCTTTATCGTTTGATGTAAAACAATATTTAAAACTAAGACCCGAGTCTCAAACTGTCAATTTACATCCTGACATCTGACAGATCAACATCTGATATCCTGCATCTAATATAGAAAACATTGGACTATTTCCAAACAATGAATCAATAAAAGGAAAATTTTTAATCGATTACTAAGCAAGGACTGTACAACATTCGAAACTTTAGAACATAAAATTATTATAAATATTATAATAAAGATCGTAAGATGTTTCTTATAATTAGAGCTACAATAGTAAGGGTAAGATAGCCCTTAATATGTATAAATATAATTACATTTAAAAATAATAAATACAATTTTCAACAATCAAGTTGTTTAAAAAGTATTATTGAATATGTGATATACATTACATAATAAGATAGATTTACATTTTTAAAGACTGTAATAATTATAATGAAATAGAAAAGTAATAGACTGTAGTAATAACTGTTCTCGACTTGTCTTATCGAGTTGTCTATGACGCTAAAGTCCACTATGTTAACTGTATATATTTTAAGGGTGTTTTCAGATAAATATAATTATAAAATTTCTTCAGTTAATTATTATTTAGTAAGGACACACACATAATCGTTATTTATATATAGTACCTGACTATAATACCTACTGTAATGGGGCCGAATTTTCAATGGAATTAATAGCACATTAATATAATAAATATTGAAAACTCAAAGTGAAACTTTATAGTAAACAAAATGGATCGACAGCAACACCGCAAAAGCATTTTATATTATTAGCCCCTCATATCTTATGAATCTCGCACTCCTTGTGAATAATGTTTTTTCCCATCAATCTAGTTACTTCAGTAGTAAGGCTGGTGTACTCATTTTTCTCTAAAACATTAAATCTAAACAATGAAAGACAAAAAAACGACTCCTAGATTCCAGAATATGAAACCTAGTATACATACAATTTTTATAAGTATGTTTACCTTATATTCTGAAGCATCACATTGGACACGATATATGCCTCACGTTAAATAAATATATATATAAATAACAAATTTTTCATTAAACGTATGTTATCCTTACACGACACTCAAGCTAACTGGATCGCCAGAGAGCCCTCTAGGGCCAGAGATACGTGATCTGCAAAAGACCGCTAACACTCATAGCCCAATAACATAATAATTATCATCAAGATCTGCCCTGTGGCTTTTAAAAAAGCCTAACATCATAAAAATCTTTATAATTTTGGTATATTTTCCAGTATCCATATCGTTAAAGTATCCAAAGGCACAGTTACATAAAGCAGTTTACTCATTAAACGAAACATACGTCAGAGCTCGTAAACATCAATTTAAGGCATATTTTTTCAGCGGTACTAAACAATCCTAAAACGATCGAAGGCTTTACTGCAGTTTTAAAAGTCTATTTCAATTTTACGAGTTTCCTGTTTTTATTGATATTATCTGTCTCTGAATGGGTAACCGAACGCTTTTCCGTTTTACTTTATTTTCCGATTCAAAAAAGAAACTTTGTCATCGCTTTTGTTATTAATGTCTTTGTTTCTTGACCTATACTTGATTATTGTTAAAACAGTTAGGCTTTTCTTATTTTTAACACAAGTTTTTTTTTAATTTTAGGGTGATTTTGTAACGATATTCATTACAGTCGGACACAGACCTAATAACCGAGATTATTGGTATCTTTTTGATTGGCAATGCATAGGTACTAATTTAGTAATATGGATGTCCATAGGCTAAGGTCATCAGATGATCCATCTGTTTGTTTGTCACCTATTGGGATAAAAAACGCCGAAATAGCCAAAGTGTATGATGACTGAAAAAGTTTTATAATCATGACCCACCATATCTTCAATAAAAATTGATTTAAATAAAAATTATATATATTTTTGTATTAAAACACTAATGTTGTTATTTTGTGAGCATGTAATTTTAACTAATTTTAATTGAATACAGCTTTTTGAAATGAATCACAGACATCGGCCACTTTTGATGCTAAAAACATTATTAGTATACTCGTAACAAAGGAAACCTTTACTTGTTTCCACAAAACCTTGTTTACCAATAACAACATTTTTTCAGGTAAATTGAGCGTACAAGACATAAAATTTTCGGTAGTTTATCCATTCTAATCATACAATAAGCAAAATGAGTTTCTAAAAGTGACAAAATAATCTGTGAAGGGGGTCTCCATTCCAAAAGATTTAAAGACGAGCTTTATAATTAACAGTGACGAACGAATAAAAATAAAAGAAAAAAGGATAATGAAATATCTTTATCTGAATGATAAGGCAAAAGAAAAAAGTGTCAAGTTATAAAAACTCTTAATGAAGAAAGAGAAGAGTGTTTTCAATTTGTCGTAAAAGACGCCATCTGCTAAATGCTCTTCATTAAAACGTACTCACAGTAGTACTGTCGAGTAACGAATGACAACCGAATAGGAAATTCAAATTGCGGCGGTCTTTTTCGAATATCGAAAGCAATTTTTGTGGAGTCTGAACTTGTGAGAAAATGAGATCCGCTAAGTTGACACAACCTTCCTTTTTTGAATTCTTTACGACGAGAACGTGGTAGTTTCATCATCATATTTTAGAATAATATTAAGTTACGTTATTAAAATAAAAATCATAAAAAAATTAGGTGTTGCTCTAGTCGTACATATAATTTTGCCAGGATTCATATCACAGAAAATAAATTTATTTAATTAAAATTTCTTTTCTGTGGGGTATGTGCATAAAATATATACTGTAAAATAAAGCTTCATTGTGAGCAGTCCACTTCTTCTTTCATTTCGCTAGTAAGTTGAAGTACAAACTTTTGATTATATATATATATATATATATATATATACTTTATATATATAGTGTACACATTGAAGTTGGCTTAAATTGCTTTTTAATTACTATGATCCATTTTTAGAGCAACTTGTCCATCGAAAAGTTTTACTGAATATCTGCCTGTCCGTTTTCGGAGCGACATCGCACAGAAAATAGTATAATTATAAATCCAAAGAAGACATTTCTGTGGCGTTAAATAAATTTATATAAGTTGAATCTACTTATCCGTTAAATTCAAGGTTGCTGTTTTTATTGACCTGGAAGTGATCTATTGCGTTGCGTGCAGTTCAACGGATATGAAACATCTAATTAACCTACAGCTCTAAAATATTCTTCTCTAGAATATTAAGAACATGTGTTAAAATTTATTGAAAAATAATTAAATCTAAATAATATCGATTTCAAAATACTAGTTATCGACCAGTGTATAAATTCAACCATAATTCATACTTTTTTACGATATTAAATGTGGTATTAATAATCGTAGCTTAGCTTAACCATATAAAAACAATTAACGTATTTTTGACATTTTAATAGGTTTATTTTGCTATGCTGGCCAGTAGGTTTCACGCTGTTAATTTTCCTAATTGTTTTTTTATTTCATATAAAATTTAAATAATAAAAACAATATTATTATTATTTCTTCGAGCCAGACTAACTGATAGACCGACAGATCACAGCCTAATATTTCATTGTTTCAAATTTCTTCGTTTCCATCTTCATTATATTTATTAGTTTATAGTATTTTTCGTTTTATATGTGTCAATAATATATATTTATATTTATGTATATGTGTATCATTTAATGTAGGTATATTTATAATTATATCATGTATACGTGTATATATATTTTAGTTTGTTTTTGTAACGTATTAATTTCCTTGCACTCGTATTGCATTGTACATCCTACCAACATCTCTTTCAATTTTATCTTTTGTCGTCTTCCCAAACGTTGTCTGGAAGAAATATATGTATATTTAGCGATTAAATTTCTTTTTGTTGTATATATTAACAATAAATGTCGTATAGCATTGTAATTTGTATTGATTGTTTATTGATTATGATGAATAATAAGTGTAATTAATAAATGTATTAGTTTTTATCGTGCGTTTATTTAATATCTACTAAAATCTACTAAAAAGGTAATTACCACAAAAAAGGAAAAATTTCCTAACAATAACATAAGAGCCATTGCTATATATTGATATTGATAGCCATAGTATTGTGCTAATTTCCTTTGGTGATTAAAATAACAATGTTTATTAGCTTATTAATTTAAATAATTTATCAATATCCATGATTTTTCATATAATAGACAAGAAATGCAACGAACCCCCCAGAAATAGAGAGAGGTTCTTAGTATTATTCAATATCATGTTGGAAAAAACTTAATGTTAGAAAATATGAAATATCAAGCAAACAAAAAGAAAGCCCGCTAACAAAATCATTTCTTACTTCAAAGCTCGGAGATCTGCGGACCCGATGACCGTTAAACGGCCCTTAAAGTTTGACAGATCCCCCGAGGCCAACTTTTCCATTCAAATCGGCGGATAAAATTTACACTCATCCCTGAAGCTCAACGAATCTACAAAATTGAATGAAAATTACGTAACACAAAAGAAAAGATCTTATTACACCCTTCCATAGTAAGTAGCTCTATTACTGAACAAAATTTCGACTCAATATTAGTTGCAGATATTAAAAATAATAATATAGAAAAGGAAAATTCTTCTTATAGGAAACATCTTCTTTTAGAAAACTTATTCAAAAGCATGAATGCTAAATGGTTAGCTAAATTTAGTAAGTGCAGTTTTTGGAATGTAGGTAAACCTTAACAATAATGCAAGATTATAAAAAAAACATAAATAAAATTAATAGCTGTAAGAGTTTCAAAATAAATTTATATTATTCCATCCTTGGGCCAGGCTAACTTCATCAGTTTGTTCAGCACCCTGGTGAACATCGGACGAAATATTCATTTTGTTTTTTTGATGTACTCTTGGATGGTGACGTTTTTTATCTACCTAGTAAACCAGTAAACAAGCGGCTTTATCGATTTTGTCTTGACCGACATCGCATTCGGTAATGCTGTTACAGATGTGCAATATAGCAAGATGGATGGTCATTGTGTTACATGGATACATGTACGAATGCACTTGCCATCACGTAGCAAGGCTACCAGTTTTCCGATCGCGAAGTACAATTAAATGGGTGTAAAGAAAACGAATTGAAGCCTATATCTATTTTCTTTGTTTCTTCCTGGTTGAGAAGAAAACGGTTTTACGTATTAAGTGCTAAGTACCAAACTTTTTTACGGAAAAAGCGAAGTAATTTCAATGTATAAAAAGATCTGAAAATTACAATTCCAGAGAGATTCAAGAAGTATGTTTCTTTGAATTTTATATGTAGAATAAAATTTATGTGTGCAGAATTAAAGTAAATAATAATTTTAGACATAAGGAAAAGTTAACCAATACCAATCACGCGCTTAGCAGCAACAAGGCAAGTTAAAGGTTTCACGAAAGCACTTCCCGCTCGATCGTCTCCGCAGTTTCATAACAGGAAATGTTCGGAAGTACGCTAACGGTTTCAATCTTATATGTGATTTTGAGAAAAGTTTTAAAACTATGACATCTACTATTGTGTACAAAACATGCTTACAGCATGCTATATATTATCGGATACAGATATATGTATATACTATCGGACTGATCCAAAGTAGACATTCCAACCGACACACAGTTTAACCTTGCAAAGTTTATTTTCAGTGAACAAAACATGGCCACTAACATAATTAGCAATTAGAGCTATGTATATGCAATATTCAAATCCAAATCCCTCCGAAGAAACGCTTATTCAACCAACACATAGTCTCTACGTCTTGCATTGTTTTTGCTCTTGTAAAAATATATTTCACTAATACAAATAGGAAGAAGTTGACCAAAATGCCAGTCGAGAAAATACAAGCGGCAACAAAGCCAGTTAATGCAATTTCCGTGGAACTGCTCAACGCCCGCTCTGAGTAGTTTCATAACAGGAAATGTTCGATAGCTCGGTAACGATTTGAATCCGATACGAGTATGTGTTTTTCTGAAAAGTTCGATGACTATTGTTTCGTATTAACAAACCTTTTGAACGTTTATTTAAAACGAGTAACGTGTGATCTTTCCAATTAGATACGATTTAATTTTGTATTTGTTATACATTAATATAGTAAATACAAACATATATGATGTAGATAATCAATATCAAATACAATATACTTTAATTATTTAAAAATCCACGTAGTAAATATGATTTTTATTCTTACTTACGAATATAACGTATGATTTTTTTTCTTCTACTACGGTTTCTAAAAGATGCTTTATTATTGAGAAGAAGAAACGGGGAATGAAACTTCTCGGCACATTTTTAAACCAATATAATACTAATAATATCAGTCAAAATTTCAAATCTGTGACAAACCAATAGCGATAATTTTTGTTTACCATAGATAATATATGAAGCTTTTAATAATCAACAACTTTTTATTGTAATTCAATTTTCTATTGGTGATTAGTATATGTTAAAACGATTGAATTGATTTTTTAGAAATTTTCATGGAATGTTAAACTTAAAGGAAGGTTAAACTGGATTAGTATCCGATACGTACTAGAATATTTATTAGGATTTTACGATATATGATGCAGATTATGGTACGTGAATGGATGATGAGTGAATGGATGATGGGATGGGATGATGGGGATGGATAGTTAGTCTGGATTCCGATGGATGGTACTATATAACTAAGGTATGATTAAAGTCTTTGTTAACTCATAAACCAACATAAGTAATGTGTAGGATTCCGTTTGCTAAATGATATAACAGAATACTTATAATTTCGTCATGTCCAATGACAAAACAATTTTACTCGGAGATTATTGGTATAGGTACTACGTAAACCAAATTAGTAAAACGGATACTGAAATGAATGAAATAATAAAACAAAAACATAAAAATATTTTGGGAAAATAATTTTCAATTAGATACTTAAATGAGTTATTATTCATCGTGTGTATAATATGGTCTGGTTTTTTGTTTACTTTTTTATGAACCTTTTTTTATTTAAAAGATAATATATGAATTTTTAATTTTATTTTGTATTTAATTTTTTTTATAATTAATTTTATTCTCTGGCTCTTTTTGTTGGCTATTGACATATACATTTCAATGCATATATGAATACAGTATTTAAAATATATGTTTTTCCTACTAGTTTTACCCGACACTTTCTCGCCCCATTTGCCTGTTAATATTATATTAATTTTATTTTTTATCACGAATGTACAGAGTGGCCGTAAATAAAATGCTCTAAAATGTGGGCCAGATTGTCGGCAGCTTATAGTTCAATTGTCGTGAACCTCCTTATGGATATTGTATAGTGCCCATGACCAGTATCCTTTTAGACAGATGATTTATCCGTTTATTTTGTTACGTACATATTTTAATTAAATAAACACATAATTTTATATACATGCGCAGCGCACTACCGATTACCCTAGAAAGTGTAGACTATTGTTTTTGAAATACTTAAATTTGTCAATAAAAGTCATAAAAATGAAACAGCTATGGTAGCAACGGCCAATTAAAATCCACGACAGTAAAATGAATACAAACATTTCGTTTGTTATAATTAATTCATTAGGACGCTATAACACGTTGATATATGGGTAGGAAGTGACGTAATGGTTTGGACACACTTTCTTATATTTTTTTTGTTTCCGAGACAGACTAAGGAATCACTGACGATTATTAACATAATTTCGTCAGAAAAATATATTACACAAACTGGATTTTGTTCAGAATTTACATGATCTCAAATTAATATACGAAATGGTGATGATGAATAATTTTGGGATGTAACAAGCTCCAACCATCCTCTAGCCTAAATTAATATTTTTTTTCTGGTGGTGCATCCTACTGAATAATAAGGAAAATATGGGAAACGACCCTTCCTATTGCAGGACCCTGGGCTATTTATCACCGGACTTGATCTTGTTTCGCGTGTGGAGGATGAATTTCTTACCTGAGCTAACTACCATCCTCCTTCCAGAATCATACGTCCAATATTTAATATATATGAGCACCACGTCGATGATGTCCTTAATATTACAAAATATTTATCATTAAGTGGTCCAACTGTTTTTATTCTCTGGGTCTTTTTGTTGGCTACTGATTTAAACATTTCAATGCATATATGAATACAGTGTTTAAAATATATGTTTTTCCTACTAGTTTTACCCGACCCTTACTCGCCCCAGTTGCCTGGCGCTCCCGTTTTTCACTCGGACGCAGTATAAATATTTTAGTTAGGCAAGGTTGCGCGTAGATATTTGAACACCGCGACTCTGTTTGCTCTTTGAACTGTATACACTGTGCATATATATTTTTACGGGAATATATGCGGGTGTATTTCATACAAAGGATAGCAGTGATTTCAAGTACAGTCTTGCGTAAGGGTTATCTGAATTGGGATTGTTTACCTACCAAGTTTCGAAATTATTTGCGTTTCACTGTACCTGTGTGCGGTGTGTTACTTTACCTGATAAAATATTACTATTATTTTACCTAATACAATTTACTGTCAAAGGTGTGTGAAGTCTATCAGATTTACTCGAAATAAACCAAGAACAGTGAATTACGACCTTTAATTTATCTAATTATGAGAGGAGATCTGAATTTGCTGTAGCTTGTATCTTTGGCGCGGGGTATTTCTGTTTTTACGAAGCAATACTAGTAAAATACATAATCATACGTTAAATTTACGTATAATGGCTGTTCAATATTTTTGTATTTTGTACCGTTATTTTGATTAAATGGATCACGTTGTGTGTCGTAATAAATCTTATCGAATAACGAAAAACTTTGTATACATAAAGTTAACAAAAACAAATATGACCTGTCAAGAGATTCCTCCCAACACCACAGTTTTGTTATGAATTTGATTATTCTAATTACGTCGAAGTATTGCTAATATTATAATATTTTTAACACACAAAGTATGAGAACCTGTTACAGTTAAAATATGATAATTGTTGAGTGTTGTTATTCTAGGTCGTAAGCCGTGCGTTCCAGCAGTTATTGTTTGATAGCAATTATCAATTTGGGTAGGGTAAGAACATCCTACATTTAGGTTTATCTCTGACTCCAACCAATCCTTGAGTAGCGTGATGCTGCTACGTCTCCTCAATTACGGAAGACACGCGTGCGTAATAGTGGGTTGCCAAGAGATTAAATTCCACCACTGTCGACGTCGCCAAAGATCTTTTCTTTCGTAAAACTAGTTGCCTTATTTATCAATTTGCATTATACATATCTTAAATTTACCCGCTAATGATGGTTAGAACGGACTACGTAATAGCGATGCTCGGTTTCCGAACACACATTGATTATTGTCGGATGGCTGTCATGTGACGAGCTTTGCTACACGTCGGGACGCCAAATGATTTTTATCGCAATTAATTGGAATCCTGTCTAAATAAGTGAAAATTTTTCTTTATCTAACATAACTATCGTTATGAACTGCATTTGAGGACTTTGCGAGTGTCGGCAGCAATCCTTGATGGAGCACATTATTTATCTAAAAACATCTATTCCAGTTTACTATTTCTTGGGAAGTGTCTCTTCTAATTTTAACTCAAGGACCGACTTGGAGTGGCGCCATGAACCCCTCTCGGCAATGCAAATACGTTACATCTTCCATGGGTTGTAATAGCCCTCTAAAATCGCTTGAATACCCAGTTATTTGCTATATCAATAAAAAAAGAATTCATGCTTTCAAAGACGTGAATTTGAATTTTTAGATGCTTTGATTACCTTAAAGAAGAGATTGGTAAGACATGAGTTTAAAATAATTATCTGTAATTATAAGCAGGAAAAAATACCACCTTGGGAGTTTCTTGCCGCTTCTTCATCCGGGGCCACTCACGGTAGGGATGTATTGAAGTGATATACGCTATCACTTCGTTTGACTCGAAAATTTTTTGTAAGAACCAACTTCGAACAAATATTATTTCGTTTCATTTTATTCATTGTCTTTTCATTTAAAACTATTGTGAAATAATCCAATTGAAACCGCAGGTTAATTAGGTAAGGTTAACAAATTAAAACAGATAATATAATCTTAATAACAAATCAAAAAGAGGCAGGTACTAACACAACAAAATTTTAACCTAAAATTCTGAATTTAGTCATTTATCCCAAATGAAGCCCGCACCAGTATCAGGATATTGAATTTCCGCAAAAAAAATATCTATTACACTAGCGGCTATGTGAAACTGGGCGCAAAATAAAAAGGGCCACTAAAAATTCAGGTGGCAAACGAACTGTTTTTTCTCCGGCATTCACCAACGTTACTTGGCCTCCCTCGCTGCTCTCCACGCTCACGCAGCGGGAAATAAAAAAGGACGTCGAGTGAGAAGAGAAGTTTCTATAAATTATGGACTATACCGAAACTTGCACATCGACTTAAGGGTTGTTGGCTTTTATACGATGGAAGTTCTCCAAGTGATACAGTTTTGGTCCATTGGAAATGGATACTTTTTTAATTAAACGCTACAGCTTTGAATCGTGATAGTTTGGTATTGGCACGCAAAAATAGTAGTATATTTTCTCACAAAGTATATTAAAAGCTCATTTTGCTGTTCCTTTCCATGAGATCTTGCACGGTATTAAAAAAAATTAACTAGTAAGTATACACGAGCAATATCCATGTGATTAAATTAATTAACTCTTAATTTGTTAACTCCAAGTCCACTTGGAATTTGTACACATTAAACAAGTTAATTTCGTGCTTACACAACAACTGTTATCTGACTTAAGAGTTACATAAAATAATATACTGATTAGTGTAAAATCGTAACATAATATCAGTATATTTTATTGTTAAAAAAGCAGCGATGGTCTCAGATGAAATGAAATGAAATAATATTTATTCGAAATTGGTTTTTAAAAACACTTTTCGAACGTCAAACTACGCCATTGTTTCAACAAATCCCTACCGTGAGTGATCCCGGAAGAAAAAGCGGTAAGAAACTCCCGCGGACGGTTTGAACATGTCGCCCGTTAGGACGACAGTATAAAATTATCCACGTACGTCAAAGTTTTTGAAGTTATATACGCATTTAAAAATTATCATTTATCTCCTGCTACGGCAAGGTCGTGCAGAAATATGTAAACGCTGACAATTCTTCATATTGTTTTGTACCCCTTTTCGCTTTCGCCTTCAAGCTTAACATTTGCTTGAAGTAGCATAAAAGCTAAATTATGAGATATTATAGTGCCCCAAGCGCATCGCATAAAAGTTTTATCATGCATTGAATAATCTTTACATTTTTGTAAGTAAATTCAAGATGGCTTTGTTGCGTTCGGTTCATAATATTGTAGCTATCATGTTTTAAACTGGGTATATAGCATATTCATGAGTTTCAATATGACAATTTAGACAAATCTCATGGGTTTTTTCTTTTTCACTGCACCAGAACACAGATTAAGGCTTCGTGATACGGGCGCATCTGACACACCAGGGTGTCGTACCAAGTTGCAAGATAAGAAGGAAATGAAAAATAAACCCGCTCACTATGAAGCTTTTTTGCATTGCAACTGAAATACAGATTGTATTAAGCTGGGTGGTAGAATGGCCAGCAACTGCTACAAGGGATAAAATACTATCGTCTCGTCCGCTGTCAAGCACGGAAGGTCGACTTAGACGGGTCGATGAGAATAGCCAACACTCCGAAATTAATTAATTACTCGAATACAATTTATTCCTTTTCGTATCCTTTTTTTTATAAATATTTAGATAAAACAATATATTTCATGGAAATGTGACAGAAGCGATAGGGCATCCTTAAGTCTATGAATAGCAATAAACTAGTAGTATCCTATCGTGTTAATAGTCTAAAGCTGCATATATAATATAATATAAGCCATAAAAATATTCATATTTAAATCAAAATGTTAATCGTTTCTTTTCAATAGATTTATCACTGCTAAACAGACAAGTGCCGCTCCTTTAAGAGTTCCATTTTTTAATGTAAATTTGTGAATAGTTTATGTTTCAACAATAACAGTAAATGATTACCTTAGTTTCCATCGTAGACTATACGACGATGTATGCACAGGTGACCTTATCTGTATTGAATATACATTCCCAGATGTGAGATAATTGATTTCGCCCAAAGCCCCGACCGTTTTCGGATAACAGTATATTTTCCGCTTACGTCCCCAATACTTTGTTATTTACCTTCGTGTAGATCTGCTACTGTATGCTATCCTATATTGTATGGTTATTTTGTTATTTTTATTCGGTTATATATATATGGCCGACTAACCGAATAGACGACAAACGAGAAGACGAGTCACCTGAAGGTATGTGGACACCGTCGCCCATGGACATGAGTAACACCAAAGGTGTCATTGATGTGTTATCAGCCGGAAAGAAGAAGAAAGGAAGAAAGTACCGGCTCTCATATCCCCAGCCAGAACACGACATTCGAATGGCGGCTGACTCAAGCAGGAGGATGATGGCTACCTAGACAGGCTTCACGAAAAGATAATAATATTAGTATAATTTAGTATAAGAAAAGATAATAATATAAGTAATAACATTAATGACTTAATATTTATACTGATAATATAATCCATACGCGAAACCCTATCACCAAGCAGGCTGGCTTCTGTCGCCTGTTACGACACCCTGTTCTACTAGCATCGGATTGGGGACAGTATTTTAGGCTGACCCAACATGGCACAAAAATATAAAATGTATTATAGAATTAATACTATATTATGTATATTTTAAAACTGGAAATATACATGTGGTGTATTTTTCAATATACAAATATACATCTTAAGTTATTTCGTAGTTTTCATTCATAAATCTTCATTGAGAATCGGTGTGTCTACTGGTAAAAATCGTATAAAAAACCGTGCAGTAATTTCTAAATTTAACAGGAGAACTAAAATTGATTTTGTTTTATACTTTCTAATAAATGTTACATTTTGAAGTCCAATTAAATTTCATATATATGGCATGTTTATGATATGCTATCCACCAAGATAATTGAATTACGTCAAAGTTCAAAAAACTTCGGATAATGTCTCATTATCCGATTACCTTCTCAAATAACTTATTGTTTTCTTTCTATAAATGTAAGAAATAATAAAAATTCTGCTTCTACGAATTTCGAATTTAAAAAAGTAAAAATTATCATTTTTATATAAGTCTAAGTATGTTAAGTCTACTTTTGTTTACAGTTCAATTATTTAGTTATAGGTTTTTGGTTCACTGGAGTTTTCTTCCTGTGCTTTAAGAGCCATGAAGTGTACTCCCAACGGCCAACCCAAATATCAGAAAATAATATAGTACCTATCTCCCAAAGACCGTCAAGGCTTGCCGATTGCCAATTTATGATAACTAAACGGCATCCAAGGTCTGAACCATGAAAGTAGTCAAAAATTTTACGTTTAACTATTGACCATGTCCAAAAACATTTGGCTTTCATTTCATATTTGACAGAAGTCGTTAGATTAAGAGGTAAGATTTTCTTCAGAAGAATATACTCGTATATCTGTATTTTTATTTATGTCATTCTGCTTGCTAATTTTTATGTCTGTTCGTAACGACAATGTACAGCAATTTCACATACTAGGTTTTCTGAATTCCATAACACCTTAACATGTTAATTAAATTTATTTGCTTTACACCTTTACAGGTTTATTATAAGGATGAAAATTAATGGAAACTTTTAAAGAATTCGTGAAATACTTATTTAGTGGATTTCAAAAGTTTTTAAATGTCTATTAAAGGCTCATAAATATCTTCTAAATATTTGAGCACCTTAACAACTTACAAACCCATACAGTCTTTCAAATACACTCTTGAGAATATTCTTCAACTTGTAGGCATAGGGTTTTCACAAGATATTTTCCCCTGAAGTAAGATAAAAAAAGAAAAAAAAACATTTTTTATAATCTAATAATTTAGATGATTTATTTGTCATAAGTACAGTATACAATGTGATGGTACAGTATATTTACAGTTTCACTGTATTTGGTCATTCAATGGCGTATGAATATTAATAGTGACCATTATAATCAGTCCTCTCGTTCGTTGGGTCTAAAAGCATATTAAACCCTAAGATGCAAAAAGACATTAGAACGTAAAAAGGACATAGCATTAAGTTTCCGACAGTGAAGTAAACACAAACGTCTGAAAATGTTTATATTTGAAGTTTCAATTGTAGTCCTTTACTTGCATCGCTAATTCTTGAGAGAACTGTACGGTTGATGTTTACTTCTTAATACGATGTTTACTTCTGCTTTGTAAAGTCATTTGGACCGAAAAGGTGCATGCTCACTGCGGCAGTTTTGTGTAATTACAATATTTTTACAACCAAGCAAAATAAATCTGTTTCTGTAAACATTTGCTGTTAAATTGAACCGCTGATAAGTCAAAGCGTTGATTGGGTTCTGCTTTCGGATTTTTTTTAATAAAAACAATGTCTTGTTAACCATTGTTTCTATAATTAGTTATTTATCAGAATTAAAGGAATTTGGGCTAAGATTTATTATGTTGTTAAACTTAAACTGACATGAAAGTAACAAGCATCATGTGACTGAAATAATGAACAGGATTGTAGCAATAAAGGTTGTATTCGAATTCGTCGTTGTAAGAAATATTAAATTACTATTCACAAATTAATTTAGGACCTCAATAGGTACTTTAAACAGAATATGCCTTAATATATCTTGTAGGAACATTCATTCCCTGCTTGATGTTTTCATTTAATGCGATAGAGCTTAATGACCCTTAATTCAATTGTTACCACATTTGACGCCGTTGGTGTATGGCAGCACGAAAGTGAGGGTTTATATTGTACAAAATCCATTCTTCCAGTACCAGGTTTGTTTGGGTTGGAGAATATTATTAGAAATAAGACGAAAGAAAATATAATCATAAGAATGACAATATTGTTAATTACTTTGCTGTTCTATATGATTCTTCCGAAGGAGTGTATCAAACAGGAGCAGTTATTTTTTGGCGGTTTATATTGTTTTTACAATAAGATTCCTAAGTCGTTACGCGAGTTGCCCATTGGAACTTTTAAGCGTCGCATTAAAACACAACTTATAGGCAAAGGATATTATAGTATAGATGAGTACATGAATGACAAAAATGCCTGGACAAAATTAGTGTCGAAACCAGTTCCGCACAGGTTTAAACTTTTGTAATTACTATATGTTGGTTAAAAGATGTGCTGAGGAGTTTCTTTCGCCGTTTCTTCTCCTCTTTGTTAAAGCACCATTTCGAAACGGTGGTAGAAGCAAAAAATGACGTTCATAAGTGTATTTACTGAATACCTATATGATTAAATGATTTTGAATTTTGAATTTGAATTTGAATTGATTGTGATTGATTGGTCGAGTTAAGTAACTCCGAATGCGGTCAATAGTTAGATTAGTGACCGTTAGTGGCAGAGTTTTGAAGCGTTCTCGTGCTTCGGAGGGTACGTTAACATTTGCCTCGGTGGTTCTAGTTAAGTTCGATTTGTTAAGCTACCAAGTTCCATTCAAACCAAGTTCCAAAATTGGGCACCGGTTCTCTTTGTTTCATAGCAATCGTTAAGTCAGGTCGAAAGCCGTTGCGTGGCATAAGGATTCCAATACTTACCTTATTAGGCATCTAAAAATCCAGCTTAGTAAATTGCGAGTAGAAATCCGTGCAATGGGCGCTAGTCATATTCTCATAAGGGTCGAAAGATAAAATTAATGAATGATTTGGTTTTATAACAGAAAATGTTATGCTACCTGATGGCAAGTGATCACTACTGCCCATGGATATTCTAACATTAATTGCTGTGAATAAAAATGACTTGTTGCGGTCTAAGAATAATGAAGACTAATATATCACAGATGATTTTATTCAAAGATTCCAATAGCCACTTAACACTAGATACTATTTCTATTTCCATGAAAAATATATATAATGCAGGCAAGTATGGATCCTGCAAATACTTTGGGATTAAACTGCGTGATGCAGAGCCCAGGGACCTCCAACCGGAGAGACCGTTCGTCATAACATTGTACGTTATTCAGCAGAAGCATTGCTCAAGAGGAGTTCCACGAGCAGTGTAGGTTGGCTTGGACTCAAGGATGGAAGTAGTCCCTTACACACGAAAACACACACTTATAGAGAATGATAGATTAACAATATTAAAACATGTGCTTAGCGTTGCTTAGTCAAAGTAAAAGGTGAGTAAGTAAGTAAATTTTTCTTTATATTATAAATAAAAATAAAATAGTATAATCAAATATAAGACTAGAAACGCAAAATGTTTAAAGTGTTTATTTCATCGCGCCAATAATGCTTAAAAATGATTGTCTCCATTAAAACACCCGAACGACCTTTCCTGCTCCCGTGTACCGGCAATAAAGCCACACGCCCACCGTATCTAATAGTTAATATCGAACGTAATTATGACAGTAGCAGTTTTTATAAACACTTCACAAAAAGTCTGTTGAGATGCTCGGTGCTAGAGATTACTTCTAATATTATTTACTAGCTTATCACTGCGACATCGTTTGACTTTTTATTAAACTTTTTTATTCACTTCATTGTATTCTGTGAACGAGGTTTACAAAAGGCAGACTTAATTGTCTGTTGTCATTCTCTTAAATCAAATGGGGCAGTTCGTGAAAATATGTGGTAGCTTTGTGCGTCGACCGGTAGGCGAGTGAGCTTGATATTGTTTACGATTTCATTGTAGTAAGGTCAGCAAAAACATACATGACAATTGTAAGTAATTGATCTACACGGATGTAGATAGTAGGTAGTGGACAATTTTCTTCATAATACATCCAGATATCGCGCACATAACATTTTATATGTGTTTAGGTCGCAGTGTCGGAGAGCTAGTAATAATTGAGGGTTTCTCGCTTTCTTTTCGGTCGGCAAAGCTTCGGTGATGCTTTAGGTATTACTAATGTTCATGGGTGTCAACCACTAAGAAGGGTCGTCTGTTAGTTTGTCGACTAGTTACATAAAAAACCGCATCAAATGTGTAAAAACGAATAGCAGTATCTATGGATAATTTCCATATGAGTCATTTAGATTTTTAGATCACACCAAACAGACCGCATCGAAAAGCTCACGAGTTAATTCGCATTTTTTTTCCATATTGGTCATGATCGCATAATACACAATGCACATATAGGTCACGGTTGTTAAGGTGGGTTTCGAATTCGTTGCAAGTGCCAAAATTTGCGTAAAAAAAAAACTTGAATATGCGCCAACTGTTTCACGTTAGGGGAGATGACGTCAAATTGGATAACTAGGGTAACTACGTAACTGGTTGTGTTAGCTTTTTTATTTGGTACTAGGAATCTGCCCTCGTTTTGTCTTTATTTATAGCCCTTACCTTTATAGCCGTATCTTCAATAAGTATAATTATTAGTTTTTATTGTGGAGTCCAATATATTTTTCTCATATTTATCATGCATTTGTTTTTTTCACGCAAAATTAATAAATAAAATCCTCATGAAGATTCGTACGGTTGTTTTGGAGACTATTGTGCTTAGACAAACAGACTGAGATTGTTTTATACTAATACTATACATATGTATAGTGCCAAGCCGTGATCGCTCAATGTAACGTGGGGATTTTTTTACTGCTTTTAATGTCACACTGCACGATTGTGTGTACAAGGTTTAACATTGACAATACACAAACAGTTACAAATATATATCATAACTATGTATTGCATAGTTCACCATCATCGTTTGTTTTTGGAGATTCATAATATTAATACATAATGAAAGTGTTTCACCATCTCTGCTTAACCATTCGCCTACTAATGAAATACACTGAACGATCTTCCTTTTGTTAAAAAATATGGTTAAATGTTCCCGAAAATCCGTCCGATGAATTCGTTTGAATAGGACTCTTAATATTGGGATTAATAAAAACTTTTTATTTTACATAAGTTAGAGTATTAAAGTAGATCGTATTGTACTTTAATAACTTAAAGTTAATTTTTTCGAAACTTTTCGACGTAACCCCCTCAACTGCGAAACGGGTGCCTAAGACCTTAAACTTTTTACCCCTATTAAGAATTTAAGAAGCAATGCGGTGAATTTCTTCCCCTATCCCTTGAGAAATCATTGGATATACAAGGAGAAAATGTGCAATTGTGAAAAAGATTCCGTGTCTAAATAATTGATAATATTGCGACAGGTACGCTTAAATATACTGGACTCCACTTATTGATAGACAACGTAGTGTAAGGTGAATGTAAAATTTTGAAATTTTACAATTATAGTATAAAGAAAGAATTTTTGCCTGTTTCTACAAAAATTCAATTCAAATTTCAAAATCTTTTAATCACTTAGGTATTTTTTAAAAACACTTATATGCATGTAATTTTTTGCTTCTACCACTGTTTCAAAACAATTCATCAACATTGCCGAAACCAGATCTGCGCTGGTTAAAATTGACTTTGTTATTGCCATGTGTTGTTTTAAAAGATGTGCTGAGAAGTTTGTTCTCGTCAATCTTAAAGGACCTTTTCGAAAAGATAGTGGAAGCAAAAAATTACGTGCATAGTGTATTTACAGAATACCTAAATAATTTAATGATTTTGAATTTGAATTTATATAAATGTACTTTACTACTATTATACTAATTTTACTTTTTACCTCAAGGTTGATTTCATTACTTCAGTGGTCTTAAGAAATTATTTTACTTTTTTATTTATTAGAAGACTTAGTTCAATTTGGGTCAAAACTATTAAGGTATACAATGCTGGTGCTAAAATTGATCAAAAAAGCTTAACTACCCGCCAACGAGCGCGTGAGGCGAGCTGACGTTAAAAGTGGACAACTGTTGGCATCGGGCCAGTTTGGGTCACATCGTTAGTTATAGAGATTTAAAGAGGTATTACAATGCGATTTTCTGGACCCAAGTAACGATCAAGATCTTTAAATCTTTATTTAATTTTCAAAAGAAAGTCACGATAGTTATGATTTTTCATAAGCGTGATTTTTAAAGTTTATTGTCATATTTAGGGCTAGGTTTAATTATTTATATGCGAGGAATTTAAAGATTGTTATGCACATTTTTTGCTATAATTTTATTGTTAACTTTACAGAAATACATACATTACTATTCATATGCTGTAGGTTACATATTTCCGTAAATATATAATATATTGTTCCAGGATAATAATTACTGTAACATTATGCACACAGTTCTTTAATTTACGTTAAAACCGTTACCCCTGTATTTGTACCAATGTGACAAAAATTAGTAGGCTTTGGAATTAAACAAATTTCTATGTGAATACGCATTGTTATTTACACAGTGTTGACAGTACGTGTAACAAATGAGCACCACCTGCTACTGATGAATATAAGGAATAACTGATTACATAATAACTCATAATTATACGCACCTTTTTTCTACTTGTAGGTAAATTTTATATATTTTTTCAACCTAATAATTAATTTATTCTGAAGCCAATTTTTTCACAGACATGTCATCATTTACATAATCTATCCTTATTTTCTTTGGCCTTTGTTTCACTTTGTTATTTTTGCTGTGCTTGCCTATTTTGGTACTTTCGTCTATAACTTTCGCTCATATTTAGTATTCTTCTACACATATAATAAATTCGTCATCATAATAATATGTCAGTACGCAACAGACAATTTCTGCTGATTATTATAGTTATTGTAGCTAAATACAATCTTCTACTAATATAAATTAATTTAAATTCCTTAGTCTATCCTTTATATTATTGTCATTTCGCTGTTGCGATTGACACTAACAAAATTTCTGCTTATGTTAAAAGAAAGAAACACTAATTATGTAATTTGTATTTTTGAGCTACGAAAATATCATAAGATAGCGAAGTAAAATCCTAGATTCGTTGCAATATTCTCTGTAACTCAGCTTGCATTTTAAAATGTGAGAAGATTTGTTTTATCTCCATTTTGTATCTATAGAAAAAGAAAAGAATCATGTAGTGCAACCTTCACTGACAAACGGTCCTCATTTACCTCTCCTCTCAGAAGTTCTTAGGTAGATACACACAGGAATATTTTAAAATTGCAAGAGGTTTTCTTTTTGTAATCAGTAAATGAATAAAATATAGGTCTGTTGCTCTTGAGGTGAAATGCCAAATAAGATATAAAAATCGGAGAAGGTACAAAATACACGAGGGAAAAAAACTTTATTTTAGGAATATAGAAAATATCTTCAGCGAAATTTTAACCCTCTTATGATACTTACGAAATATTAACTTGTAAAATGAAATTATTATAGTGCATTATAAGGTAAGGATTACCGTATTCGATTACTAAGTAAAATAATAGAACTAACTAGAATTGGAAAAATATAATATATAATGAGAATCTACAAACACTACAGTCCCAAGTTGATAGATTATTACTGCAGCTAACATGATGACTTTTCAAATTCTGAAGGTTTTTTTAACAAAGAGTACTAAGTCAACCTCGCTTATAAATCCGTAGTGCCAAACCTCGGAACTCATGCCTTGCAGATTTATTTGGGCTGTTTTATACATTTTATGTTTTGTCGATTTAATTATTATTAATGGTTTGTGCTGGATTCACTGAGATAAAAAAATATATTTTTAAAATAAACACTTAAAAATCACCCAATATTTATTATTATACACATAATCAAAAAAAAAACTAAATTTTGTCCAGTATACCGCGATGACATCTATTTTCTTAAATACAAAGTATTCCAAATGTGGTTAATTTAATAAACATAGATGGGGAAAGATCAGGATTGTACATTTAATATTACTTAAATCATAATTAAAAAAGTTACAAAAGATACAACCTCGTTTCAATTTTATTGTCAGTGTAGGTGACAGCTACAATAAGCGGTTTTAATACGATGTATTTTCAGTTCTCATTTAGCATTCCGTTTTCCTAGTGGCAATAGAGAACCCCAAAAGCTAGCAAATAAAATAGTCAAAGCGCGAGCTTTCGGAATGTATAATGTAGAAAATGTCTTGTTCGTTAGAGCTTTGTTTTACATT
>PDGT01000002.1:8308959-8354894 GCA_003671415.1 Megathymus violae
AGCGCCCGCCGCCTTTAATGTGATTTTTGTTTCGCCACTTACTCGCCCACTCTCGTAGTTAGTTGCCTGCCAAGGGTTGCTGTGAACGTAAGGCTGCGCATGCGCTCCTCTATACATTTTCTTTCCACTACCAACTTACTTGCATCACTAATATTATACTTCTGTTCTGTAATATGTGTTACTGTAAAAGTGTAACAATTAACTCTTTCCAAGGGTATAGTTTTAACCTTTAATTCTTACAGCACCTAATATTCACCCCTAAATAGTAATTAAGTATATTTAGCGTATATTAAGACAATATATTTATTATGTTAATATGGAATCAATAAATGAATTATTAATTATAATAATAATTAATTTTGAATTATTACTTATAATACTCTAAAACTTCTTCGTAAAAATCCTGATGATGAGGGTAGGCTAACACTCTCAAAAAATATGTAAATGCATCAAAACTGCCACCTTAACTCGATAAATTACTCCATAGCTCACGAGTAAATCCCGGCAACACCTTACTTAATTTTTGGTACAGTGCCAACCCAGAATACATTCCTTGGATTAAAATACAGTTCAATATAATGGCATACTTTATTACTGGTCCGTGGCTGGTAAAATTCAAATTGCCCGAGCCGCACGACAAAACCCATGCGGGCAGTTAACGGGTTGACTTGCAATAGTTCTGCTACGCTTACGCTAACCGGATCAATTCATAAACTTCTCACACAATATTTTTCCTTACTATAACTCATTAATGTCTCTTATTTTTGGGTACGTAAACTCGAATTCTAAATTTCTATACCCTTCGACCAAATGTTATTTACAACAGAATATATTCAATTATTGCAGTCGATTCAAACACCATTTGTTAATCACTATCAACTACTGTGAACCACCGTGGTTAATTGTCAATCGCCACAAGCATATCGCCTTACATATTGTCAATCAACAGTTAACTTTCAGTGGCAGCAATCAATTGTTATTTGGTACAGTTACCTGTCAACAATATAGAATATCGTCAACTCCTAAGAATCAAATTAAATATATCTGTCTGTCTAATTATTGAATGTTTAAATCCCTGTATCGGTATATTTTAACGACTGAACAAACCATTCTGCCACAGTGTGATAGAAGTAGTTCTGTCAACGTACACACACTGCAGATAAGTTAAGAGACTCGCTTGAAAAAGGAAAAAGGCATTTCGAACATTTCATTTTCGAAGACCATAAAATGTTTGTAACATTTATACTATACTTGACTGACTCTTCAAAACTATATATATAGTAACAGTCATAACAAAAGAGGGCATAATTTGTAATCAACGCTTCAGCTGTAGACTTTTAACACGCCCAACATATAGAAGATGCGTTATTCACGTGTAGGCGTACAAGCTGCCTTGAAGCTTACTGTTCTAAGTACAGTTTTATAGTCACCAAAGTATAATTTGTTTTTTCTTGCGATTTTATAGATTTGTACATAGAACACTTATTTGTTTTACAATAATTATTTCACAAATTCTTCAACTTATCTAACAGAATAAATCGTGTTTATATGTTAAGAAATGTGAAGTCGAAGAATAAGGGCTATTTACTTGATTCAATGGGTGCTACTAGCTTCAGTGACATCTGGTCCGCAAATTTCTTTTGATATTTTTTTTATGGTGTTGCTCTTACTTGCACGGGAAATAAAACCGGTAAATCCCAATCAGATTCGTGTGATGTAGGTGGTGCTAGGAGTAGGTAAGTCGTAGTAAATCTTTATAATTAATGTATCTAGGAATATTTTGCATTCATCCGTAGTAATGGAGGACTTACCATTCTGTACAAGTCTTTTTGTAAACTGAGCGAGCTCATATATTAGGTAGCTATTTTACGTTTACGTGATTTATCACGTACGTCAAATGTGACGTCAATGCCAAGCGATGATAAAATGGTGCTTTGAACGTTGGCGTCCTAAATTATGATTTCGGTTTTTGCGATTAAAATGTAAATATCACTTTATTCAAACGGAATCAGAAAAATATTATCCGGAGGTATGCATATCTACACTTAACTAGCTTGGTAGATTATAGGCTTGACCTCTTATTCTGGAAGAAAACCCGAGCTCGGCAGAGACTCAGTTGTGGGTCAATAGTGCATACCAAGGCTTCAACATCAACGATACCACTACTTAATTCAACGTCCATCTTTCTAAAGCGCAGTAAGGAAACACAAAACGATTCAGAATCACAAAGGATCGCACACTCCTCAGGATTGCCTCACTCCGCGATGTCTCTGAAAGCCCGCATCTATTAGTTATAGCGTCGAGGGATATTGGATGCGGTATATTTAAATGCGGCATTTGATTGGAACAAAGTCAACACCGACCAATGGCTTTCTATGTTGTTTTTGATTGATTACAGTCTCTTTAATTATGCTTGGCTGCGATATACTTTGAATAATTCAAATTTGTCTTTATTTATTTATTTCATTGTAGTATGTTAATAAAATTAATTGTTACGTACTACATAGATATTTAATTTGTCGACCTGTGGCCGAAATTTGACCGAAATTAATTAAACATTTAAGTTTGAATGTTACTGATTATTATTAAATGACCAGTTACTATCTTCAATGTATATATTCTACTCTACTATACGATTGTTTATGTTTGTGCATATTGTTTGATCGTAGACTATTATGCGTTTGACATTGAGAGTTCCATGACGTAATGAATGTAAATAAAAGAATTCTTAACTCAACTATTGGCATTCAAGAGTAACTTAGATAATTAAAATAAAATGTAAGTATATATTAAAATATCTTTCTTTCTTTTTTCTTCTGCCTTGAACGATAACCACGGTAGTGACCACTTATCATCAGGTGGTTCGTCTGCACGTTTGTCGGCTTGTTACATAAAAAATATATCAAAGAAATTCAGGAAGTTTATCATTTTCCTGCTCATCTCCGAAACTACTGAGCATAAAAAAATAATACGGAACATATTAAAATCCTTAAAAATAACGAAAGACTTCTGCAGGACAGGAAAATATTTCTGGAATTTACTTTTTATACTTTAATTTACTTCCAACATCGTAAAAGTTTCAGCAACATGAAATAGTTCCTTTAATCACTGTTCCTTTAACCAACAAATGAAACCTAAAAACTTTCTGCACATTGATCACTTAAAATCACCCATTCGCATAGAGACTGCGAGATAATCCAACGTTCGCTCTAAGTCTCCCTATCTCGGGTAGGAATTCCGATAGGAAGGTGTCCATTACCTACAGACCTGTTGATCGAGGGAAAATAGATACGATATTGAATCGCTTAAGAACTCTGGGTATATCAGCTTCCGACATGTCGTTGTTAATGAGAAATATTAACTTTGATTTTACGTGGTAATAAATAAGTTGAAATTGGAAAAACATAGCCCTGTTTTTGAAGTTAAGCAACTTCGAGTGGACAGTGCTTGTACGGGACCGCTAATGCCAACATTTCGACTTGGTAGGGCACGTATCTGATCTCTATTTTTATATTGAATCAAATCATCACGTTGTTAAATTATATCGGAGGCCTACCGTCACATCGCTTCACCATTGATCTCTCCACTACCTGTCTGTCGAGAATCGAAAGACATTGTTCAGCAGTTTTGTTGTTTCCACGAACATAATTATGGACATTAGATGTCTACTGGGTTTGTCTTTGCTTTTTCTATTTTGCTCTTAGTTGTTTTTTATAGTTCTGAAATAACATCTTATTTGTCGTAAACAAAACATAACCGCATCCATTTTATAATTCAGTACATTCTCAGTTCTACGTTTAAAGCTTTGTGCATTATTGTTTCACAGGCAAATCTCTCAGTTTCTTTGTACGCTGCCTTATTTAAGCCACCAAGCTTACTCGTATCTGGGGCTTTATATTGAAACGAATTTCTGATGAAACATCTCTTTGTTCCAACTTGGACGAGGTTTGATAAGTTGCGTTTCAAGTTTTTCAATTAATTTTTGGGCTTTAGCGCTTCAGGTTGCCCATGGTTGTTTGTTTGGCAACGTTCAGTTAAATAAACAATTAAATGTAATAAACAGGTAATTAAATGTATAGTGATAGATTCTTTACTGGTTCCATAGTTTATTTTAAAAAACAATACTTCTTCATCATCAACCTATTTAATTTCGCAATCGTTAATAATCTTTATACGCTTTGCCAGCGTCTAGTTCGCTTCGTAGCTAACAGACGACTGACTCCATATTGTATCGAAATTAAAAATGTAAAAATGATACAAACACTCGACTGACTCTTGACGACATTTTCTCACTAAACTACCGGAAGGAAAAATCTAAAGTTAACATTAGTACATTTCCTGTTAGATTGAACAATAAATTGTATAACATACTTAGCACTTTCGTAACGATCGAATTTATCTAGGAGAATAAACAACTTACTTTTTAATATAAATTTTATCAAGCTAACAACTCGTCCATCCTAATAATTTTTCGCGTCCTCGCGAACACAATTTAGCAAAATTAAGTTACAGGACATAGGGTACAGTAAATGTTTAATATTCATTATTTTTTTTTTACAATAATTATAGCATACAATGTAATTATAAACATTCAATAGACGTTTCATGTATAAATGCTCGCCATTCCAGTATTACATTATATTTCAAATATGCACATTGCAGTTCTAACATCCTACTGCTCATAGCAGTTCACAAATACATGAATGTTGCATCTCAGGTAGCCATCGACCAAACGCTAATAGCCGTTTTGACAATATTTAGTGCACATTGCACCTCAGATAACCATCTAACGCTCATAGCAGTTTTTAATAATTGGTACACATTGTACCTCAGGTAGTCATCTACACTCACGCTCATAGCAGTGTAGGCCTATAATTTGTGCACTTTGCACTTTTATTAAGTAAGTAATTACATCAATTCATAATTATTTTCCGAAACAGAATAATCATTGTACATAAATTGGTATATTTAAGCATGTAATGTATTTCATTATATCGATTTATTTATACAATATTGGTTGAGTACAATATCTTACTTATCTTGGACCTATTATTCGTCATCAGTTTCGCTAGTCGACGACTTTTACTTTCGTTACGAAAACAAAGCCATGGATGTATTTTGTCAATTGCAAATATACCCTTATATTTTGACGGTCCTTTTTTTGTAATTGGAGTATCTTCCACCTCATATCGGTCGTTTTCCAAAATTTTTGTAACTCTATACGGTCCTGAACATTTCGGTAATAGTTTTCTACTTTTACCTATAGTATGTGTTGTTTTTTCGACTCTTACCAAGTCTCCAATTTTAAACTCGCACGGTTTCTTTCTCTTCTTATCATATCTGTTTTTCTGTTTCTCTTGTGAGATTTTTGTATGTTCATGTACTTCATCTCTAATTTTACGCAAACTATCATAACGACGACCTTCTCCGTTTTCATTAGAAGTGTTTGTAGATATGTCATCAACAATTTGTGCTACTTTCATTGATCCCAGTAAGTCTTAACCCAAATAATACCTCTGAGGGAGTTTTACCCGTTCCTTTATTAACTGTATTGTTTAGTCCCCACTGTACTTGTATTAGTCGGTCATCCCAAGTCTTTCATCTTTACCATGGCTATGGAGTCCAAAATTGTTCGATTATACCGTTCCACTTGACCATTCGCTCTAGGTGAAGCGACAGAATTTTTTATATGACGAATTCCTAGTTCCGCAATAAAACTTCTAAATCTTGAACTTGTGAATGATGTGCCTCTATCGCTTATTAGTCGCATGGGTAAACCGAACGTTCCAAAATAGTCCCGAAGAATCGCGATGGTGGAAGTGGACTTCGTGTTTTTAACCGCCTTTAGGACAATAAATTTTGTAAAAGACTCTACGATGACCAAAATATAGCAGTTCTTTCTTTTTGATTTTACAAACGGACCAACATGATCAACATGAATGGTGTGAAAGGGCGTAGTTTCTTTAGGTATCGGGTGTAAGAAACCCCGCTTTTTTTCCCGCTGGTAGTTTATTGTGAGCACACTGTATACACGAATTTACATATTTTTTTATAAATTTTCGCATGCGAGGAAACCAATAATGTTGTTTTATTTTATCTAATGTCTTGTCAAATGCAAAATGACCTATGTCATCGTGGTTTTTTTGAAGTATTTGCCACCTACATCCCTTTGGCACCACCCATCTCAATCCATCCTCAGTTACTCTATACACTCTCTCCCGCTTAAGGACAAAATTTTTACGTATCTCTAACAAGTCATCAAATTCTGTATCGGAAAGGATTTTCTTAATGCGTTGTATTTCAGAATCTTCCGACTGTACTGTCGTCAACCAATCATCTGTTACGGTCATAATGTCGAAAGTGTCAATAGTGTCAACAATCCCGGCAGTTTCACTCGTTGGATTTCTACTTAACGCATCAACGTGAATCATGCCTTTACCAGATTTATATACCACGTTACAGTCATACTCCTGAATCAAACTCCACCACCGCGCAACTCGCGGTATCATATCCCGTTTTAAAAATGTCGCTCTAAGTGAATTGCAATCTGTTACGATGGTGAAGCTTAGTCCTAGCACATACGTTCTGAACTTCACTAGCGCAGCAATGACCGCAAGAGTCTCTAACTCATACGATGAAAAATGGGACTCTTCAGGCGAAGTCTGTCTACTGTAATAAACTACAGGTTTAAAGACTCCATCGGTTTGGTTTTGCAGTATAACACTCCCTATGCCATGTTTGCTGGCATCAGTATGTATTTGGGTATCAAGTTTGGGGTTATATAAAGCTAAAACGGGCCTCGAAATAAGCGCATTTTTCAATCTATCAAATGCTTCTTCTTGAGCTTGTGACCAAACCCAAACAGAGTTCTTCTTGAGTAATTTAGTAAGAGAACGAGATATTTCACCGAAACCTCTGATATAACGTCGAAAAAAACTAGCTAGACCAATAAACTGTCTGACATTATGTACGTCTTTAGGCTTAGGAAAATTTTTAACGGATTCTATTTTCTTAATTCCCGGTCTTACACCCTCGCCGGACACTTCAAATCCTAGATAATCAACGTGATTTTTGAAAAAATAACATTTTTGCGGTTTTAACGTTAATCCTGCCTCCTTAAATCGTTTAAGTAAGATTTCTAATTTTTCGATTCCTTCCTCAAACGATTTACTTGGCACCAAGATATCGTCCATGTAAGCTAGTGCAACATTGTAACGTAAATTTCCCAAAACTAGATTGATAGTCCGCTGGAAAACTGTCGGTGCGTTTGCTAACCCGAATGGCATTCTATTAAATTCAAACTGCCCGTCTGGAGTCACAAACGATGTTTTATTCTTGCTTTCCTCAGCCAATGGAATCTGGTAATAGCCAGACGCCAAGTCTAATGCACAAAAATACCTATTTCCAGACAAACGATCAATCTGATCTTCAATGCGAGGTAACGGGTAATGCTGTTTAATTGTTTTTCGCGATAATCTACACAAAGCCGCTTATCACCAGTCTTCTGTTTTACTAACAGAATTGGACTCGCGTATGGCGATTGAGACTCCTTTATAATTTGATATTTTAGGAGTTCTTCGACTATAGCCGTGACTTCTTCTCGTTCGGAATGGCTTAACTTATACGGTCGATAAACGATTGGTTCTGAATCTTGCAATTGAATATTCATTTCTGTAATCGTTGTCTGACCTAATTCGGATAAGTCTTTAGCAAAACAGTCGCGGTATCGGTTTAAGGTGTTAATTAATATATTTTTCTGACATATGTCTAAATTTTCATCAATATTAAGTTCCTCCAATTTAAGTGTAGGTTTAACAGCGAGATCCTGAACCTTTTGTATCTTATTAACGATTCTGACACTATTATTCGTTGGAATAGCATGGCCGCGTGCCAATATTTGTCCTTCTTTAAATCGAATTAATTTATTATCATAGTTTAAAATAGTTAAATGACCACTACCGTTTCTGATATTATAAGTGCCTATTTCTACATCATAATTTAAACGATGCCCATTTTCAATTAAAACAATTCCATTAAAGTTTAACTCAGTAAAAACTTTTATAGAGACACTACCTTCAACCGATACAGTCTGTAAAGATTTTAAAACCAATCGTTAGTCGTCTTTTACTTGGTTATCGGTAATTATCAAATTGTTGTCGGACTTAAATACCCAAATATGAGGTTGCTCCGTAGCAGTCTGTCCAATTAGTAGATCGTAGTTAAGATAATTATCTGGCACCGCAATTACTTCAACGTCGATGACGACATTGTCAATCATTAACGAAATCTTACTTTTACCCGAAGCACTCACATAGGTATTACCAAAACCTTTAAGCGATGGCAAATTAGTAATTTGCCATTTTTCACGCGGTATAATTTCTTTCATAACGGACTCTTTTATCAGGGTACACTGACTACCAAAGTCGACGTACCCCGTAAACTGCACGTTATTAATTTTTATGCATTTGACAAATTTGTCATCTGCTCTCGAGACACTACTATTATCTAGTCATAATGTCTTGACTTCTGCTTTATCCACCCAAACATTCCTGTTGCATTCTGGATCATCGTGACCGATACGTTTACACTTTTAGCATTTTATAATAGGTTTTTTACATCCTGCTATCACATGACCTATTTCGTGACAATTAAAGCATTTCATAACTCTATTCAAATCATTCCTTACAGGTTTACGCGTAAGTTCAGTTACAGAACGTATCGGTTTTTTATTGAACTTATCCAATCGCTCATGTTTAACACCCCTCAGATAACCTAATAGTTTGTCGGCGTCCTCAAAACCAACAGCCTCCGCTCCGTATCGAACCGATCTGTCCTCTATTCCGTAAACGATGCAATCAATAGCATTCCTACCCACTATACCGCAACGATTCAAAGCTATCACCTTTTCGTAATAGTATTCTTCTTAATCATCACCAAACTTTGCCCTTTTAGATATCATTTCCGTTAGCAAATGTCCATAATTTTCGTGTGACGGAAACGCAGATTTAAGTTTTTCGGCCCATTCGTCCCATGTTAGCAATAATGATGGCTGCCCTTCGTACCACCTTTTAGCGGTACCAATTATCTTTGGAAGAGCGTAATGAGCATCTGATTACTATCCCAACCATAGATTTCAGAGCACTCTTTTACTTTATTTAACCAAGTATCAATCGTTTGGTTTTTCAATTTAGGATCGAACTCCGGTACTACATTATTATTGGTAAACCTTTCGTTACCTTGCGGATTGACAGCTGAGATTACTTGCAAGGACTCTTTGATGTACTTTAGCAATTCATTATTAACGACATCTATAGACAAAGGTGTCATTGTCACAGCCGTAGCCGTTTGATTAACACAAGGACGGTTCGGACTGGGTGATCTATCGATGCTTCTTCTACGAGGAGTCCGTAGCCTGCTATGCTGTTGCCTACTAGAACTATGGTCTATTATTGTATTCGTTGGTTCGTATCCCTGCGCGTCTGGTGGTGACCTGCGTAATGCGCGGCGTGGCAAAAGAGTAAAAACAGCTGACCTGCTTCGGCTCCTTGCCTGCGACTCGACTCTTAGGGGTGACCTTCTGGATCTGCGTTGCTCGAAGTCACGATCGTTGCGTGATCCCGCTGACGAGCGATGGCTTTGCCTCGACCTTCGAGCACGTGTTCGGGATCGGCTGCGTCTCAGGGATTCCCCTGCCATAGTGCCGGAATCCCTCATACTGGATCTCCGTCTATTCTCGGACCTATCACTAAGCATTCTGACTGTGTCTTGTAATCTGAAAGAATTAAACAAAACGAGTATCTGTTCGGGTAACGAGTGTAGCACACATGTTTACTAAGCATGTTGTTAATTTATTTAATTAAATTTTTAATAGTAATTAAGATTCTATATTTCTATAAATTTAATCGAATTATTTTGTTTCAACTAGAGTCCATATCAATAACACAAAATCTACGGAAATAATCATTAGTTAGTAATAACGTAACAACTACTAGGATAAAATCACATTTTATTTATTTAACACTATTTACATACCTTACTTTGGGCGTATGATGATCACACCAGGTTGGTAGTTCTTTAAATACACCAGGATTCCTTGGTGTTGATCCCACTTCTGAATTGATAGATTCTTTACTGGTTCCAGAGTTTATTTTAAAAAACAATACTTCTTCATCATCAACCTATTTAATTTCGCAATCGTTAATAATCTTTATACGCTTTGCCAACGTCTAGTTCGCTTCGTAGCTAACAGACGACTGACTCCATATTGTATCGAAATTAAAAATGTAAAAATGATACAAACACTCAACTGACTCTTGACGACATTTTCTCACTAAACTACTGGAAGGAAAAATCTAAAGTTAACATTAGTACATTTCCTGTTAGATTGAACAATAAATTGTATAACATACTTACCACTTTCGTAACGATCGAATTTATTTAGGAGAATAAACAACTTACTTTTTAATATAAATTTTATCAAGCTAACAATAGTATACTTCCATCGTCTATTAATAAGAAGGTAAAGCTCGTTCTAGCTTTTGTTATTAAGTAGTGGGTATTTTCACTTTGTCCACATAATTTTGTTTAATTTATAATTCTGTTCATTTGAAAGTATGTTCATCACTATTAATTTCAAAGTAGGTAGGTTTATGTTTTATTTATAATTACAACATCAGTTTAAAATCCATACGTGTGATATTTACTTTGTCGTCGGCAACTGTCATTTTCAACCATTCACCGGCATGACAGCTCTATAGACTGAGTTAATTGACAGTAATGACAGGCAGGGACCACAGATTGCGTCTTGATGTGAAGGACTTATTTCTTTTGTGATGTTTCTAGGTAATGATGATCATACTATTCTGCCAACGTATTGTACGTATTTTTGTTTTTAACTTGTGTTATGAATATGTTACGTTATGCTTCATTATGTTTCATGTTTTTCTTTAATTTTTTTTTTCTTCTTAGTATTGTGAAAGTATCACAATAATTTTATTGTTTTTGAGCTCTTTCTGCCTTTTTTTTTGTATAATAATAGCTTGTCCTTTATAATCTTTGTTACTGTAACATTCTTTTTCAGCAATCAATTGGCAGGACCAGCAATGTTGTTTTTGTTTTATTTAGTAGTAGTTTTTATATATATTTTTTGTATACCTATATTTATTTATACATATAATAATGTCAGATGATGATTCATATTATTCCGCTTGTGGTGACTCACAGTCAATCACATCCAGTGTTGATTCATTTTATGAGCCTGAATCCTTTGGGCATTCTTTAAATGTAGCCTTAAGCGAGTCTCCGCTAGCTTTTAATGTAACGCACAAAATATACCAGCTCATTTTACGGATCTACTCGATTCTTTTACTTCGCATACCCGAACCACAGTACACGTGATCCTTATCTCTGAAACCTGGCTCAAGACTTCACTTCCGACCACGTCTTAGTCTCCCAGGTTTCGTCTTGATAAGAAACAATCGCACCGATAAAAGAGGTGGTGGCGTTGCTATTTGCCTCCGCAGAGACATTTCATACATAGTTATTGCTTCTCGCCATCCTCTTACTCGGCATCAGCTGAATACCTGTTTATTGAAATACAGCTAAGTCGGGCCAAAGCTTTACTTGGGGTTGTGTACTGTCCTCCCTCAATTGATTACTTCTCCAGTCTTTAATCCGTACTAGAGGCTCATTCTCACGAGTATGTGCACCGTATCATAATGGGTGATCTTAACACTGATTTATTAAAGAACACTTCACATTTCAATATTCTTCTTAATATTGTCAAAATGGTCAATCTCTCTGTTCTTTCCTCGGGACCCAGTCACCACAATCTTGACACGTCTGACTCCTTGCTTGATTTGATATTAACTTCCTCACCTGAACATGTTATAACTCACGAACAACTGTCTGCGCCTGGATTTTCACGACATGATGTCATTTACGTTTCTTACAAATTAAGACCGCCTAAATTAAAGGCTGAAATTGTCATAATGCGTTGTTTCGCTAAAATCGACAAAGTTGCTTTGTTGGAAGATGCTGCCAAGCTTGACTTAAGCGTTGTGTACTCTGTGCCATCGGTAAATGATAAAGTGTCCCAGCTTAACAAAACAATCCTCGCGCTGTTTGAAAAGCATGCACCACTACGAGCAGTTAGGGTAAAAAGACAACCAACTCCGTGGATTACCAGAGGCGTCCGGATGGCTATGACACGCCGCGACAGAACCTTTCGTAGATTCAAGCGTGACAGATGCTCTGAAAACTGGTCGTCTTACGAAATCGCACGAAATAGATGTAACAAGATGGTGAGAGCTGCCAAACGTTCCTATATCCTTGAAAACATCTCCAATTCTTCATCTGCTGATATATGGAAGTTCTTTCATTCCCTTAGCATGGGAAAGATACCTGCCCAGGCCAAAAAACCTGTTTTCTCCGCCGATGATTTTAATCGTCATTTTTCTTCCACTTCTCTTCTCAACACTTTAGTTAAAACCTCTACTATCTCAGAAATTACTTCCATGGCTCCTTCAGTTTCGAAATTTTTTTCTCTTTCTCCTATAGGTTTAGAAGATGTCCGTAATGTCCTCCTGTCGATTAAATCTGGTGCTGCTGGGTTCGACGGGGTAAGTAGGGCGATGATCATGCCTGTACTCTAATTCCTTCTTCCTGCTATTACTCATATTGTAAACTTCTCCTTAACCATAGGTGACTTTCCAATTCTTTGGTTCAAGGCACTGGTTATTCCAATTCCTAAAACATCTAGCCCCTGTGAATTGAAGGAGTACCTGCCCATCTCCCTGTTGCCCTTTCTCTCTAAAGTCCTAGAAGCCATAGTGCATAAACAGCTATCCTCTTTCATTAACAAAAATAATCTGCTTTGTGAACTACAATCTGGCTTTAGAGCTGGGCACAGTACTACCACTGCCCTACTCAAGATCACTGAGGACATTCGTGTGAGTATGGAGGATAAAATGGTCACCATCTTAGTATTAATTGATTTCTCTAACGCTTTCAACATGCTTGACCACGATATCCTCCTAGCTCTTCCTGCGAGTTACCGGTTCTCTTCTACTGCTAAGGAATGGTTCTCCTCGTCTCTACGTGGACGTCAACAGTGTGTTAAGCTAGATGGTTGTCAGTCTAACTGGTGTGATATCAACTGTCGCGTGCCACAAGGAGGTATTCTATCACCTATACTCTTCTCTATTTTTATCAACTTTCTTACCCCTCTTCTTGGTTGCTCTTACCATCTTTACGCTGATGACCTGCAAATTTACACTCATGCTGACATAGCTAACATTAACTTGGCTGTTAGCAAAATCAACGAGGATCTGAAAAATGTCCGAATATGGTCACAAAAATTCGGTATTAACATCAATCGCCGAAAATTTCAAGCGATAGTAGTAGGAAGTCCACGCCAAATCGCCAAGCTTGAAATTGAATTGGTGGCACCTGTGAAGTTCGTAGATTATATCATAAACTATTGCACGAGTGTCAAAGATCTTGGTATATTTATTGATTGTAATCTTAAATGGGATAAACAGGTAACTGAAGTTTGCCGCAGTGTGACCGTCTCATTGACTACCCTGAATCGGCTTAGGCACTTCCTGCCTACTGACACTAAAGCTTACTTGGTTCAAGCGCTCATTTTTCCGATCATCGATTATGGTGATGTGCGCTACATGGATCTGAGTGAGGCTTTATTAATTAAGCTGGATCGTCTCATTAACAATGCCGTTCGCTTCGTTTTCAGCTTACGTAAATATGATCACATCTCTTCATATCGTTCTAAGCAATGGCTACCTATCCGTGAGTGACGGCGATTTTGGATGCTTTGTTCATTGTTCTCAATCCTCTTTGATCCCCTTTCACCGGATTATTTAAAATCCCATTTAAAATATTTATGTTCCTTCCATGACCGACAGCTTCGCTCTAGTGAGTCTTACCTTCATTCTATTCCGCTGCACCGGCCTGGATTCATATCGAACCCCTTCTCTGTTCAGGCCGCCCGTACCTGGAACTCTCTTCCCGAGTACATTAGAAGACCCGCTGGTAAGTTAACCTTTAAAAAAAGGCTACGTGCTCATCTACTGGATCGTCACCAATAAGTCTCTTGGTCGTCATCTATATATATATATATATATATACATTTATGATACAATGTATATAGTTATGTATGTAATTTAAATTCATGTGTATGTATGTTTATATAATATGAAATTGTATAGTGTTATTATTATTATTCATTTAGTAGTTATGTATATTATTGTAGTTTCTTTATTTTCTACTATAATGCCGCTCATCGTGTGTTTCTGTTTGGCCTAATGGTTAGCTGGCACAGAATGCTTTTAGCATTAAGCTCGCCATTTTTACCTTAATGTTTAGTATTGTGGTCAATAAAGATTAAATAAAATAAATAAATAAGGGTAATTGTTACATCCATGCAAATTACCAATTTGGTACCAGGTTTATTGCTGAGGCGATATATTGGGTATTCTATAAAATCAAATGCAATAAAATGTTGAATATTTTGTGAATGATATGAAATATTTTGAAAAAAAAAATTGGTAATACATGTAACAATCACGTGGTACAATGAATAGCAATAGAACAAAATGTATATTTCGATTTGCACAGGTTTAAATTTCTAATACATTACATTATTTTCGAAATTACAGTCTGTTTGGTCGACAACACATGTGCTAGCAAAGAGCAATAATGACATTAAATGCCTTACATTTTTTTTTATATGTTTAAGACGTAGAATTTGCAATTTTATATGTATATACGCTAATATTTTTCAATTATATTCTGTGGGGAGGTTCAATAATTTCGAAGTCTATGATTATTTATCGTCTTTCTGATATGTTCTGTCACAAATATGTTGATTTCTATCATCCAGTCTGAAATAATGTGTAGAGAACGAAGCCTTTACGGGAATTCATTGGTTTATTTATAGTATAATGTTTGTAATTATTTAATTATAATTAAAATGACGATTACACTTCAAAATAGAAATTTTGCAATACGCTTTAAAAATGTCTATGCATTGCTCGTTGTCATAGCAACGCGCGAATGAGTAATCGCGCCAACGAAACCTGATTATAACGCTCTCACTCACGATGGGGATAAAAGAGATATTATAATTTTATAGATACGAAATATATTACGTTCATACTTGCGTAAGTATCAACCCAGAAGTTAATATACAAATAAAATTTAAATCGAATTACACAAAAGACAATCGCAGACTCTGTATTTGTATATTTTATTTATGTCTAATACTAGGACTAATTCATTCGTGGACTATGCCCTCATGGTTCCTGCACATTGAACCCAAAGGCATTAATGCATGATGGGCATATTCTGTTAACTGTATTTTATTAATTAAGTGTAATTTAATATAGAGAATCTTAGAGGCAACTACTTCAAGGTATATTTATTTTTCATTATTATATTATTTTGTTTGTAACCCGCAGTCATCACATATTTAATAATAAGTCAATAAAGGGCTTCATTAGTAACTTCTTACTGGCCGAAAATGCGTTGGTGACTATTAACCATGGTGTAGGCCAACCTTATCATTCGTATGTAACGTAGAAAATAAAATAATATGGAACCAATACTGTAATTTTACACTTTCCCATTTAATTACTCACAAGTGCGACATTTCATATGTATAATACCGCAAAGGCACAGTTCAAGTGCCGCGCCGCCATCGCCGTTACCTTGCGGCTTGGCTTTAACTCCATCTCATACACTATTCATCATTACGCAAAGACGACGTACGATACTCTTTTTTAATGTATGGCGCTGTTAGGTAACATACAAAAAAGTCCCAATGGTACACTGAAAATATACGATAGATAACTGCTTGGAACGCGCACATAGGAAGCAAAGTGTAATTTCACTTTAATTGGAAAAACGTGACAAAACATATTTAAGTTTACTTTTATCGTTACCATAATATTTTAATCCTCGTATTTGAGATTATTATGAAACAGAATAGTCCAGTTGATGGAAATTACTTAAAAAACAACAACAGTGTCTAAAAACTGTTTGTTTATCTCGCTTCATCGCTACAACAACGAATAAGTCGCTGTCTTTCGTGAGCTAGTAGAAGCGAATGAGTGATTATAGTAATATTTTCAGTAACACCATATGCTCAACTAATCATTTCGAAATTAATGTTAGTATACATAACACAGATCTCAGAAAACCTTACACTTAAGATGATTCTACATATGAGTATAATGTTAGCTTATGTGAATTAGCGAAGCCGCGACGAATGCTTGTGAGAATTACTGCAGTGGAATTGTAAATCTTACGTCAACGGTTTATCATACATTCGCGGCTACCTTGTCATTGGAATTCAGAAAATCAGAGTATGACTTCTTAAATTATAATTTATTTTTTATTCTTAATATATTTTTTGTATTTTTATCTGAATGATGTGATGACACATGAGAATATATCACATATTTAACATAAGGCAACACTAAACCAATACTCATAAAGTTATCGAAATAAATTATAAATATCTATAGCATAGTAAAGATTAATTTAATTAAGCAATTTAATAGATGGTAGAACGGTTGTTTAGCTCGTATGGGGTAAAGCTAAAATAATACCTGCTAATAATGTCATGTAATGCTTCCAAGTAAGGTCAGTCAAGTTTGCTGCTTAAAAAAACTTATTTAGTACACTTTAACATACGTATTGGGGCGGCTTAGAATACTACCCCCAATCCCACGCTGGCAGAACAGGGTGTCGTAAGAGGCGACAGAAGCCAGCCTGCCTGGTGGTAGGGCTTCACGTATGGATTATATTATTAGTATTATTATTAAGGTATTAATATTATTACTGGTATTATTATCTTTCCGTGAAGCCTGCCTGGCTAGCTACCACCCTCTTGCTTGAGTCAGCCGCCAAACGACTCGTCGTGTTCCGGCTGGGGGCTTGAGAGCCAGTACCTTCTTTCTAACCTTCTTCTTATTTCCTGGCCGACAACGCATCAGTGATACTTTTAGTTTTGCTGATGTCTATGGGCGACGGTAACCAATTACCATCAGGTAGCTCGTCTGCTCGTTTGTCGGCTATTAACATTAAAAAAAATAATAAGGCTTTCTATCGCAGGCCTCAAGTACACTACAGATGAGATCGATTTCAAATGAGTTTAAAGTGTTAGTTGAGATTATATAAAAACATCATGAGTTACAGTGGGTAGGTACTTGTCACCCCTAAGTGGCCCACTGTTGGGCTAAGGTTTTTATCAATGTGAGGAGATGATGTTTAAGTATACTACGCGTGCCAATTATGTTTCTATGGATATACCGTATGTTTGAAAATATTTTTGAATATAATCAAATTGGTATTGCAATAAAATTTAATAAAAATTAAGAAAACAAATATAAAAATCGACAATGTTCACAGAATTTGATTATGAAGAGGTTATACGTAGACAACGTGTGGATATAGCAGAGTTAGGATAAATTCTCTAGAGAATTACCGCAGCGGAACTGTGAATCTTTGTGAGCAGTTTATTACTCGGAGATGAGAAAGTCATGGATGATGCGTCGCTACAAAATAAGTATGTTACTTACTGTTTGCGGCGAAAAAGCAATCAAATAATGTTTAAAGATTATGATTGCTATCTAATTGGAAACTGAGAAGCTTAAATACTGGTTTGAAACGAGATCAAGACTAAGAGAATGGAAATTAAATATGTTTTCAATTTATTATTACTCAGGCAAGCTTAGATCGTTGGGTATGTGCATCTGTATGAAAGCAATAGTTAAGTTAGCGGTTCTAATTATTCTTCGAAAGTAACAGCAATTATTGGCTCTGATTGTATCTATAGACAGTAGTATTTTAATGCAAAAATCAATTTATATTTAAATGAATACGAAGTGGTAACTTTAATATAAACTAAAGTACTCCAATTGTTTTAAATGGTATAAAAAGGTAGCAGCTAAGCTGTGTCCGCGCGTGGTAAGTATTATGTAATCTGAACTCATTGCCTCCGCGTTATTATACAGCGACAAGTATAAAGCAAGTGCAGCGTCGGCAACCAGAAATGCATAAAGTTTGCGTTAGATCATTAAATAATATCCCTATAAATATAGAATATGTACAATAGACACGAAACTAATAACAAATTGCACGTAGGAATATTTTTGAGAAACAATAAAAATATGCATGTTAAATTTTAAAACCTAATCTTCTTGAAATTTTTGAATTGAAAAAATGATCTTCAGGGGGGTTAGACTTCATCTCCACTTACTATCAGGTGGGATGGTTGTGAAGCATTAACTTATTTTATAAAAAAAAAAAAACTATTAAAATATATAAGGGAGAAAGATAATAAAAATAGTTGATATCTTTTTTATTCAATTATAGAACTTCCTACTTTATTCTTATACTATATAAATATTAATAGTTATTTATGCAACTGTTGTATAATAAGAGTATTAAAACACGAATGTGTGTTTATCACACGAGGCGAATAATAGTATCACACAAGTGTTTTAATACCTAATTATCAACAGTTGCATACGAGACTTTATCTACACCCATAATATGAATCAAAACAAAACAATAAACATATCGAAGAAAAATGGCGGGGATTCGAATAACCTACTTTTTTACGGCGCACGGCGTTCTGGTAGTGAAACGCACGTGAATGACAATGTTCTTTTTTTTAAATTCATACAGATACCACACATCGAGCAGTAAGAATGTAGCTGTCTGTTGAGTAAACCCTTTGCACAGAAGGGATTGAAAAAAAAACAAAGGAGTGTTATTATGAAATTCAGTACAACATTGTATCATCCGTTTGGATGATATTATGGTTATTAGGACATTGGGTGTTTTAATGTTGGCAGTAAGTTAACTGTTTCAGAATCTTTTATAGAGGATTTAATGCATGGGTTCACTTCTCTTCGACCTTACGCTTAAAGATATCATCTGCAGTTTTCTGGGTTTTTCTCGTTCTGTGAATTACAAATACATATATTGATTCATAACTTTTTTTATTTATGGACGGATTGCAATGAATCAAACTTTAAATTTTAAATGACGCTTACTACAATACATTAAGGAAAACCTGAGATCAGCGGAAACAAACGCACAGACAAACAGACAAAAATTATATTTCAGAAAAGATAAAAATAATAGACATGCTCAAGATAAAGCTGCATATCGATGCATTGGCTGTATATTAATGTCAGTTTTTAAACGGCACGGTTTTCTTTTCCATATTGCCGAGGCTATCACCTACATAATATAAAATTTAACCCCTTTCTTCATAACAATAAACACATAATTTTAGAAAAATAACTAAAAACCATAATTCTTTTAAAATCAACCTGTATATCAATACATATACTGCGCTCTCCGCTACGCACCTGCTCCCGTTGACCAATGGCGTCTTTTTATTTATACGTATATTATACATTTACATATAATGAGACACTGAGCAAATACTTTCTATGGGAATATTTTTGTTACATGATGAATCTGTCACACAAATTTTTCTTGAGATAAGTTGCAGTTGTTAGTGCTAATGTACCTTACAAATGTTTTTTTTAAAGACCCTTCGACGCTAAATAAACGGTAGCACGTTTACATCCCCAATAAGTTTCATTATAAATCGCTCATACATTAATATGGAAGTCACATTAGGATTCATTCTATCGTGTTTGATATAAGGCTACCTCGTTAAGATATTAACCATAACTCCGATCTAACAATGGACATTAACCGACAACGCCTGAATTATCTGTATTAAATAAATCACGCGTGAGGTTATTAATCTGCCACAAAAATTCTGTACCAAGTATGAATCGAATCCAAAAAGCTTTTGTTCATTAGGTAGTCATTTGCAAATGAACTATGATTCCGTTATAATTTTCAAAATAACACCCATCCTGATAATATAGAAATTTCTGGTTTGGTTTACCCATAGTATAAGAATTCTAAAGACGAGCTAATTAGCGCAGCCAAATAAGATAAATGTTTTTGTATCCAAATTATACTAACAAAAAACTAGTATAAGATTAAGTTTCCATTTAAATGCACACAAATAATTACCTTATTATTAAATCGTTTCAGTGAAATTTTATACCTTAGTTTTTTACCTATTTTTGTAATTAAAAAAGACAAATTGTCGAAAGTTGCTTCAATGAATCACGCAGAGACAAAAGAATTGCATTGTTCAATTTTATTTCTAAGTAAGACTGACGCGTATTTTTTTCCCTTTCGTGTGTGAGTGAAAATTAATAACAACAACAAGTCTTTAATGTACACCAAAAACAGTGTATAGAAAAGTTTACACACAATATTTAAATACAACAGGCGGCCTGTTCGCTTAATTATCGAAATTACAATCTAAAGCATTTTCTATCTATATATTCAGATGCAAAGCGCTGTACTGTGTACATACATATATATGATGTACAGTGATGTATGATGTTCGGTTGATGTGGAGTATCGTAATATTCCGAATAATACTAGTACATATTTCTATAGGAACGCTCTCACGATGCTACCTTTTAATAGACCATCAGGCATTCGATATGAAATTATAGAACACTTAGATGTAAATAAACTTTAGTATCATAAAGTCCATTTTGCTAAAAATACTTTTACAAAGACTGCCCAGTTCACGAGTTATCAGGGAATGCCATTGAAAATATATTTTATTATGTCGTAAAATTTGGTGCTTTGTTGTAGTATACCGTAGGATAAAATGAAATCTTTAAAAACGTATATTTTTCATCTATATTGAATTTTCTATATTATTAATAAATTTGTCACTTAACTTGTTATTTTATAATCTACTGGATGCCAGTTTAATTTAATTTAATGAGATGAAAATAATATTATTAGAAAAAGCAGAAAAATGCTTTAAAGTTTTTTAATAACCTTATCATTCTATTCCAAATTTAAACCAGGCTTGAATATTTAAAAGCCCTTCAAGTCCAGCTAAACCATATTAATCTGACAGTTTGTTAGAGCAATATCTGGAAAGAATCGTTAAAGAAATCCATTTTCGTCATTGTACGATAAGTGTACGAAGTTTCCGGGATGGTCTGAAGAGACAACCACTTATCTTAATGTATTTCCTTAAATACGTATTTCTCAAGCACCATCTCCGTCAATTTTTTCTGTCCATAGCCGACAAACGAGCAGACGACCCACCTGGTTTTAAGTCGTGACTGCCGCATAAAGTGATCTTTACCAAAACCATGAAAGACACGTTGTCGATCCAGGGTGCAGGAAATCAGCGTTCTCGTAAACTACTTATTAAGATGCTTAGGAGGGTACCATGAAATTTGGTGGTTGATTTAGTTTAAGACTGAGGGAATTTATTATTTGTATTATAAAATTTCTTGTAAAATTACGATGCAGACTGTAATTGAGAATAGTAATTCTGTTACACTTTTCAACGAACACGATACCTTTGCTACCTTTGTACATGATTTAACGAGAGGGAATGTTACAATACCTCTATAATATTTTTCTATGTACGATACAGCAGAAGTATAATCGATAATGTAATAATAATCTTTATTATTAACGACATTATCCAAACCGTTTCACTTGTAATAGAAAATAATGATTGCGTATTATGCGAAAATTGTAACTTATTTAATTCATGTCTCGCGGAACCCATTTGAGAGTTAGTCATCACACTTGATGGTTTTATTTTATGATAGCCCTCCCCGCCTCGTAACATTCTATGAAATGAGATACGTTTTGTGTTAAATTATAATTTGTTACTTGTGAAATTGTTTTTCCTCCCTTATTTTCTTTTTCGATGTAGATGACCTTAAATTAAATTTTTGTTTAATTACATCGAGGGCTGTTCTGTAAATTTATTTCGTATTTCTTTCAACATTGAAAGAGCTAATATTCGGTTAAATTAGTTATAAAGGTTCATTTCCCCTTACAATACTAACCTGTATTGTACATAATAATGTTACTTTTTTACATAATAATGTCAACCTAATTTTAATATTTGATCCCATTTTAAGTCAACAAACTTAACACTACTTCTTTACTTTTTTTCTAACCTTCTTCTTATTTCCTGGCCGACAACGCATTCGTGATACCTTCGGTCGTGCTGATGTCCATGCGCGACGGTGACAATCCGTTTGCTCGTTTGTCGGCTAGCAACAAAAAAAAGTCACCAAACTTAACAATAAGACCAGTTTTTTTTTTTATGCCTTGGGCATGCAAACGAGCAGACGGGTCACCTGATGGTAAGTGTTCACCGCCGCCCATGGACACTAGCAACACCAGGGGCGTCACCAATGCGTTGCCGGCCACGAAAGAAATGATAGACCCGCTTCTTGAAGGATCCCATGTCATAGCTTGGAGGAAACACCGATGCAGGAAGTTCGTTCCACAGTTTACACGTGCGTGGTAGAAAGCTACGTGAGAACCGAACTGTGGACGAATGCCAGGTATCCAGGTGGTATTGATGGAACCTGGTACTCCGCGATGTGCGGTGACGAAAATTAACCGCAGGGATTAAACCAAACAGTTCTCTTCAGAACATTCCCCATTATACAGATGGTAGAATACACACAGAGAGCTTACGTCTCTCCTCAACTCAAGCGACTCAAGACCGTCTGTAAGCTTGGGATCGTCGACAAGACGAACGGCTCGCCGTTGAATGCGGTTGAACGGATCCACTTGGCCAGCTAGGGCTTCAGCCCATAGATGGGAGTAGTACTCCATGTGCGGTCGAATTTGCGCTTTGTAAAGCATAAACCTGTGCTTAGGCATGAAGTACTGCTTAGCTCTGTTGAGCACTCCCAATTTTCTAGCAGCTAGTTTGGCCTTACTAACCAAGTGGTCCCGAAACTGAACTTCATTCGAGATGTCAACACCAAGGATCCCAATACTTTTAGAGATGTTAAGAGGAATGTTCTGGAACTGTGGTGCTATGACGAATGGGGTTTTTTTAGCGGTTAACGCGCAAACTTGTGTCTTCTCGGGGTTGAAATGGACTAAATTAAGTCTACCCCATTCCGAGACCCGCTCCAAAGATGTCTCGACTTCAGACACAAGTTTTTTCCTCTTCTCCTCAATTTGCACCCGAGTAAGATTTGCCCGGCCTGTGTAACGAGCATGACCCGTACTGTCATCAGCATAGCAATGGATATCCTCGATGTCGAGCATATCATTGATATGCATGATGAACAGTGTAGGTGAAAGCACAGAGCCTTGTGGGACGCCAGCATTTATGGGCTTCGTGTCCGAGCATGCTCCATCAACAACGACCTTGATGCTCCGCTCCGATAAAAAACTAGCAATCCATTTGCACAATTTCTCGGGTACTCCGTAGGAAGGCAGCTTAGACAGTAATGCCTTGTGCCACACCCTATCAAAGGCCTTTGCAACATCCAAACTTACAGCCAATGCTTCTCCCTTGCTCTCGATTGCTTCCGCCCAGCAATGAGTAAGTTATACTAAAAGGTCGCCAGCCGATCTGCCATGGCGGAAACCGTATTGACGGTCACTAATCAGCTGGCGATCCTCTAGATACCGGAGCAATTGGGTGTTTATTACACGCTCCATTAGTTTGGAAAGCAGAGAGGTTATAGCTATTGGTCTGTAATTGGATGGATTTGACCTGTCTCCTTTTTTAGGAATAGGATGGACTAAAGCTACCTTCCATGAAGACGGCACGATGCCGGCAGAATAGGAGAGTTGAAATAAGCGCGTTAAAACCGGGGTCAACTCCGGAGCACACGTTTTCAGCACAATAGCAGGTACACCATCTGGCCCATTCGACTTGCTGATGTCGAGGGAAAAAAGAGCTTGACGCACAGCATTCTGCGGGAAATGCACGTCTGGCATCAGCTCACCACAATGCGGGATGATAGGCGGTGTCTTACCTCCGTCATCAACACTCGAATTCGACGCAAAGAGTGTGCCCAGTATTTCGGCTTTCTCTTTTGCGGTGTGGGCCAGGGTATTATCTGCTCTGCGCAAAGGAGGAAGGGACGGTGCACAGAAATTGCCTTGAATGGCTTTGGCCAGAGACCAAAACGCTCGACTACCACACGGATAGCTGAGCAGTCTCTTGCCGGTTCTGTGTATGTGCCTAAACTTTGCCGTGGTGATTTGCTTCTTTGTGGACCACGAGGCAGCATTAAATTTCTTTTTCAGCTGACTCACAATGGTGCCTCCAAGCTCACGCGCCTCTACCCAATCCTGATAAGCATATCGTTTCAGGTTTATTGCTTTAAAGCAGTTTCTGTCAAACCAGGCCTGGGTTTTACCACCAACGGGAACCACAGAGTTTGGAATGTAACATTCCATGCCCTGGAGCACCACGTCAGCTACGGAGAGCGCACAAGCGTTGGGATCAGCTGAAGAGAAACAGATGCGCCTCCACGGGTAAGATGAATAAAATTCCCGCAAACCATCCCAGTCCGCCGATCCAAAATGCCAGACCCGGCGAGACGCGCAAGGCCGCCGGTCAACGGGTCGTGCCAATCGTATCGAAGAACGTACAAGGCAGTGATCAGACGAACCAAGCGGCGCCTCGACGGATACAACATAATCGTTAGGGTGGGAGGTAAGCAGGAGGTCCAAAGTGGAAGCAGAATGGCCATCAATGTCAGGGATCCGGGTCGGGCTGGACACTAACTGACTGAGGCCCTTAGCCAAGGCAAAGCTGTGAGCAGATTTCCCTGCGTACTCCGTTGTACGTGATCCTAGCCATTCAACATGGTGGGCGTTGAAGTCTCCCAGGATCACCGCTTCGGCACAGGGGATCTGCTCTTGCACATAGTCGATCGTCCCTTGAACGTGCTCGTAGAGTCGATCTATTTCAGTATTACCGCTATGAGACCTGTACAAGCCGATGTAGACACGTGTTTGGCCACCATGGTCCACGCGTACGCAGATGGTTGACAGGTCTTTTCCTTCAAGAAAGTCGAGACGTTGACAACAAATATCATCTCGATAAAACAAACAGACACCGGCGTGCGGTATAAATTTGTGTTCAAATTTATACCTCGGATAATGAAGGTAGGAAGTTTCATCTCGAGCGGATATTTGTGTCTCCGTCAGAAAGAATAAGGCCGGCCGCGACGTTTCAAGGTGGTAATGAACGGCATTGAGGTTAGAGTGTAAGCCCCTAATATTACAAAAGTCCACAAGAAATGTGGAAGGGGGTGCCGCTGGTTTTAACCTTTTTTCTTTTCTGGACTTTCTCATTATTTTTATTTTTTGCGGGGAAGAGTTGAAAGAGTAGGAGTGGTGTATCGTTGGTACTACTCGAGTCAAAGAGTAGTCATAAATACTATCTCGGGAAGGTGGGCAATCTGATTTGCTGGCTCGGCGGACGGAAGGACCCCCGATCCAACCCGCGATTAAGGTCCTCGTCCACATCCGGCTCCCCAACCGGCAAGAAAATCAATCGACGGGCTTTTGACATTGGCGGCGGGACAGCCTCCCAGGGCGGGATCACCTGGGTTCGGGTCCCCTACAACCAACGGGCGCCAGCGGTAACGTTTTATCGGCTCTCCCTGGCCGCGAGAAAGAAGAGAGGAAGACTGGTACTCCGACACTACAACCGAAACACGTTGGAGAACATTTCACGGTTGACTTTATAAGGAGGGTGGTAGCTAACCAGGCGGATCCCACGGATAAATAATAATAGCAATAATGGTATTAATATTTTTAAAATCAATACTACCAATATAATCCCTCCGAGGGGCCCTACCACCAGCGGACCGGATTCAGTCGCCTCTTACGACACCCATCCGGCGAGGGATTGGGGTTAGTATTCTAAGCCGCCCCAATACAGCTAAAAGTTTTACGAACCTCACATTATAATGACGTTCCTGCTATCTATCGGCCAACATATCGTTTGGACACTTATAGCCAAATAAAAATAAACTTTCAGGTATTAAAAAAGTTATAGCAATTGTAACATTTAGTGAAAGTATACAAGGTAGGCACTATGTCCAAATAAAATGTTTTAAATGTTGGCAAACAGCACAATTTTACGACCACTAGCATACTATATCCTAATTGGTGGTGCTTGCCGAGTGAGGGGTCCCAGATTCAATCTCGGCAGGGGCAGACATTTATGTGACAGACAAGTGTTTGTTCTCGGATCATGGATCGTCATACTTGTGCATGTCAATGCCAACCGCAACACAAGGAATCCTAGTGCGGAGGTGCGAATGTGTGAACGTTTAAAAAATCCGTATAATTGTATTATAACAACTATGACGATACCGTATAATTAATTTCCGTATAATTAAGGTCATTTTAACAAACCAATCACCATCTATCCGTTAGCCGGAATTGATTTTACAAATATACATAATTATCATGCATTCGTAACGTTATTTTGTACTTTACTTAATATTTTAAAAATAATGTATAATTATCGGATTAGAAGCAATTAAAAAACAGGCCGACCGTTGCTGAATCAATTTTAAACACAATAAAGACTTTATAAAATACGACATAACAGTTCAATTTATACACTGGGAATAATAAAAACAGAATACATTTCATTTCGTTTTAAACGGAGCCCGTCTAATAAATAAAGATTAAACTAAATAAATTCACCAAACTTAATTAGGCTCGCATCACACTCTTAAGATCTAACCCACCGACATTATAATGGGTTGGCGCCGTAACTTCAGATTTCTTAACAGTATTAGGAACTTGCCACAGTTACTGATATTGAGACACAAATATAAAATTAACGAAACTTTTGTATGTAAAGAGTCCCCGCAAGTTTTGTATTTTATACAGTTTTTCGAAACAATTCCATGGATACTATTGTTTTAACCCTCCTACTTCTGAGAGGACTAAGGACAACATTGACAATCTGACAACAGTGACAATCTGACGACGACTTAAAAATTATATTTAATATTTCCCTGTTCTGTCAAATCGGTGATCGCTTAATCGCTCGTGGTCCTAAAAGGGAATAATTTTCCGAAAGGCGACCGTACGTAATTCAATTAAACTAATCAGATCGATACGAAAGCGTAGGCACTAACGTTTAAACACGTTTCCCTATAAAATATGTAAGGAGGTAGTTACACTGACCGTTGTTGATAAACAATAGAAAACAAAGTATACCAAATATAGGATTCCTGATTTTTTACTTTCTGCCAAACAGCTTTAATATATATAGAGTAATAATTATTTAAATAACGCGCTAATATCAAATTATATGCTATTAGTCCTGAATTGTCTCCTCAAAATCATATTGTCGTTTGACCCCGGTTCGTTGAATGATTCACATTTAAAATACATTATTATAAGAAGTGTGAAACACATTATGTATGTATATAATATATTACAATATTAGTATAATTAGAAGTTGGACACCATGAGTTGTGATAATGATTATAATTATAATTGTATTGTTCACATTAATTAACAAAACTTTATAAAATATAACAATTTATATTTTTTAGAAATGAATATCATTGTTACTTGTCCAGCCAGCATCATAGATTCGTGAAAACGCTAAAATATATCAACAGATACTTAATTACTCTGCTAGCAACACACACTCTAGCACTACTTAACAGTCGCATTCGCACTCTTTGATCGCAGGTATTTCGTTTCTTAGAGAAAATTATTTGCTTCCGTATAAATAATCCTCCGGCAGCCCTCTATTTATACAGCTTTTCGGATTTCCCAGAATTCTACGCAATCTAAATAATAGGATAATCGATGACGCAGGTAATAAAACTCCGTGTATGCGCGAAGCACAGGGGCGGGAATCCCGTAATGTGCTCGATGTTTTATAGCATCTATTGTTTTGCCTTTATTGTTTTCCGCTGAACTTTCGCGAACCTTCGTGACATTATTTTCGTGGATTTGAAGGTCTATGCAATCTCCAAAACTTCCCAGTATATATCTCAACAATAGTTGCATTGTAGTCTGTAGCCACAAATTATATATAATGTTGTCAGCAAATATGATTACAATCCGAAATATAATTTACAAAAGTACCAAAAGAAACGCAACTACATCCAGTGTGTGTGTATTCCACGTTACGTTATCAGCTGTCCCAAAAGATCGGTTTATTACATGGTAATATTGACAGTGAATAATCATCGCTATATTTCTGGATGAACCGACCGTAGCCTCTGACTCAAGCCACTGATAGGTGATTGACCGAGTCAAGAAACGTCGTAATCGGTTGGGAGCTAGATGGGTGACCTGCAGTGACAAATTTAAACCAACTCGTGCGTAGACGGGCAAGATGTGCCAAAGATTAGAAGGTATTGGCGGTCGGTATAAGTCATTGTGTCATGTCGTTGACATTTGGCAGTTTCGGGAACTTTTTCGGCTTTTAATGAGCAATTCAGGTAACTGTTGCAGCTTCATGACAGTTTGGTATAGGCTCTAATAGCTATGCAATGCAATGTGATGCAGTAAGATTGCTTTTTTGATTATGAATAGACGCATATATTCATATCACAGCTTAATATAGGCTGCTAATACCGCAAGCCGCTACCGATACCAGAAGCGGCTAGGCAAGCGTGCGGGATGCGCGAAGTGCGACGCAGTCCCAGATTTCTAACGGAGTTCCGGGACATGCATTGAGGTGCTCATTGTATAATTGAATACATAAAAAATTTATATCATTACAATATCATTTTGTATCACGTGTTAATCTTACAGAAATATTTCAACGTCTAAACGATTGATACTGCAACTATTATTATGACGAAATTTCTAAAAACAACGGAGAATAATTTAGAACCTTATGACCTAGGAAAATAATTCAAAATACATCGTATGGCCGGACGACTAATGCAATCCCTATGCATACACAAAAGCGAAGTTTGAAGTTCATTCAATTCAAACAAAGTTTAAATTTGCTTGTGTCTACGAAAAGCGTTTGCATACGTCGACTTTGCAGCTAAGTCGGGTACCTTAAGTGTGAGATATGCTAATTTAGTCTTTACTGACCAATGATATGATTGAGTTTTGTTTAAATATTTGAATAATTTTAAATGCTTACGCAGTTAATTAGTACAATAATATCAAACGTAAAAAGTGATAAGGTTTATTATTGTTAAATTAATGTAATTTAAGCTCTACAAAAGCCTAAAATAAGAGCCGAGGAGAGCGGATAATTCATTGATGCTTATCTATTTGAAGGAATTAGTTGCCATGAATTTATAATAGGGACAGATTTGCTTTCCCTATAAATAAAATCAAATACAAAAGATATGTTTGTGACGCAGATTACATTACACGTAATTCAGTCGAACTATAAAAGATTTATATAAAGAAGTGTAGTAATATCAAAAAGTCATGAAATATTTGAGTCAAAAGAGCTTTTTTTATTAAATCAGATCAGTTTATGCAGTGAATTACATTATTTATTTCTTGCATCCTATAAGAAAGCAGTGGCATAAAGGCTACATCAAAAATGTAGGTTTTTAATTTAAAGAAAAACCCTCTCGAGTCTGATCCAGAGTCGCGTGGGCTTACTGTAATATATCTATGAATATTTTCTGTTCCCTTGTGAATTGGAAGACTACAGATTTGCGTATACGTTTTTCTATGAAAAATGAGCGAGGAACTTTAGTCCGCATTTTGTTTGTCAAATACTATGAGTAGTGGCCAACCTTCAATATCCAAGCTATCGGTCATGGTTTGTGATTTTGGATGGAAATATTATATATAGAAATAGAACGCATATAATTTTTTTTATTTTTCTTATTATTATTTAATGGTTTAGTAACTACACAGATAGATAGAAATAAAAAATATATAGATATTGTAACGAACAGTTCTACTGAGAAAAAAAAAAAAAAATTTTGCGAACATTACTAACAGTTTCAAAACAATAGGTTTAGGCACGAAACCTTTTAAAGATAATTAATTTTTAATCGTAACATAAATAGAAAAAATGTCAGCATACTACATTAGAATCCAGACTAACCGAATGGAAGATTAAACTTCAAACTAACAGATTTCACTACACTAGTGCGGTGACTGTCACGCCTCAATTAATTCGAGAGATCATTCCACCGTGAGAAAATATCTGTAATCCATTTTAAAAAGTGTAGTGGTCTAATGAACTGGATGTATGAATTATTTATAGATTTAAGTTATCAGATGGAATAGAAAAAGTATTGCTCTCATGAACTTGAATACATCAATCGGTAAAATAATCTAGTCTTAGGTGCACAAATATAAATTTTGATATTAATTTTTAAATATTACCACTTGTCTAGCTACACATAAACACATACGTGTGGGTGCAGTGTGCAGCATTGTCTCTGTTTATAAATGTACAATTTTCAATTAATTTTAAAAATATCACTTATTTTTAATGTAAATACAACATATCTCGGCTAAAGGCACTAAACCTTGTAATATTTCTTGCTTTCTTGCTCTCAACTTCTCAGTCGTTTTGCTACAGGGATATTCAACGAAGGTTCTCTAAAAATAACATACTTTACGACGCATTCTTTTATTTATAAGGGTTTTATTCTAAGGCAACCGTTTTCAATGAGAAGAATGAGGAGCCTGCATTTATGATGGAGGTGTAAAAATACTCATATCGTCAATACAAAAGCAGATTAACCATCTAATGGTCAGGTTTAACCACTGCCTAGGTACTATCCATTAACATTCGTAACGTAAAAGGCATCACCGATGCGTTGCTGGCCGAGAAGGAAGCAGAAGAGCAACTTATTTCTGGCTCTCCAACATTGCAAATGAACATCGTAAAAAGATTCTCAGTTGCTCCTAAAAGGAAAAATACCGAACGAATACCGTCGAGATTGAACTAGGTGGTGCAGAGCATAGCCACCATCGAGAACAAAGTTGGAGTAAACTAACACAGTAAGACACAAATAACACATAGAGTAATAGCACATAGCTTTTTCTATTGTTTGATAGAGCATCTTTTATACGGGGAGTTGGATTGAACTCGAAGTTGAATGTGACCTAAATTGCAGTTTATTGGACATGGAACCCAATCAATGTCGTTTGGATGAAATAAGAATCCCAGTGTATGGAATTAAAAACGGAATGATTTTTATTTATTCTCTCCAGAGAACGACCAGATAGACATGATGCTAGTTGTTCACCGCCATAATATACACCACGAGCATGACCGAAGCGTTGCTTGCTTTAAAGGATGGTTTATTTATTCATTGAATCTTCATGCTACACACAACAGAAACACTTAAAAAAATTCCAAAGTTTATTTTTGTAGCATTTATACAGTGTGAAGCTTTTTAATGTGTATCGACAACTTGTACATGAACATGATGTCAGCCAAAATCCGATGGAAAATTAAGATTACCGATAGCCATGAACAAGTACGCAATATTAAGCTACTGGAAAATGCGACCGTATGATTTCACAAATATTATATTACATACATTAAATAAGTCTTACGCAATTAAATTTTAGAAGCTAAGAAGAGTCTAACGTCTAAAGATAGCTTAATCCCATTAAATCCAAGGTACACCATCAGCTGTTACGCAATTTACGTTTCCATAAAAAGCTTCATTTTCGGGACGAAACTTTCTTAAGAGTAGTAATTAATTACACGAAAACGAGACAACGCGCAATAAAATAAAACATCCAAAACTCAGGACAAACGAATATAAATAAAAAAGTTGGTAATATAATTTATTGAAACAGTTTTCGGGAAAACTTTGCACTCAGGCGCGGATTGGGTTTGTTAGAAAAAGTGCCTTTTTGGGTCTGTCTTTATACGACACTTTTGCTTTTCGTAATGTAAAGGAACTTGAAATTTAAAACAATCTGTTTTTATTGTCAGATGTAGACAGTGGATACTATATTCTAATTCGTTACTAGCTATTGATATGTAACCGATTCGGAATAATTGTGATTGCTTAATATCATTTCAATTAATTAAATAAATATCTACGTAGATAGTACGGCTTCGTACGATCTATGATCACGATTTATAGTTATGCAATTAAAATTATGAATATGTTAAGAATATTTTTGTATTTTACAACTGCTTTAGATGTACACATTTATGATTGTTAATATTTTTATAATGATGAATAAGTAACCACATGTATGTATTTTATCCAATTTATTCCATAGAGAAATATTTTTTTTTATTTCTTAAGCATGTCACAATGTTACTTCATATGAGCAAATCAAATTTAGTCAAACTGACACGCACCTACAGCCCGCACCCAAATGTGAGTTGACAAGGATTTGTAAGGATATAGTTTCGGCTTTCACAATACGATGCGGAAACTTTTTCGTTCTCATGTTTTATTGGTAGCTTCCCACTTTGGGAAATGGTTGTGTGAGCGGTATGATGATTGGCTATCTCACTCACCCAAAAAAGAGATCTCGTTAAAAAAGCCGGAATCCGTGCAAAGTATCGTTCTAGCTCGGCTAACTACAAAAATTGCTCAAATACTAATAGCTTTTATATATCTGTTTTTGTCACAAAATTGCTGGGGTAAAGGACTTCGCTTGAATCCTGATTGTACTCGTCTATTGTATTAGGATTCTTGACTTCCCTGACAAGCCATCACCCTCCAGTAATTCAAGCCACCAGCCAATGCTTCAGCGAAACTGTTCTGGTTACGGGCGTACAAGTGGGATGGTAACCACTTACCATCATATCCCTCGTCAGCTCTTTTACAGACTGTTGATATGAAAAACAGGGTACTAAATAATAAATATATATGTATAATGAGATACCTCCTAGCCCAGTCCATAATGATCTTGCTTGCCGAATGAGGGTTCCGGGGTTCGATTCCCGGCCGGAGCTGACATTTATGTGATATATATATGTTTGTTCTCGGGTCGTGGGTGTTTGTGTTTGTGATGTCATATTTGTGTGTTTCCATGCCACCTGCAACACAGACAATCCTAGTGCGGGGGTGTGAGTGTGTGAATGTTTGTTGTTTTTTGATTGACGTCGTATATTTAAGAACATCTCTGTTCACATTACAAGATGGAAAGAAGAGCTTCGATTCGACCTTAATAACACACGTTTTTATATTCGCGTAAATGAAATAATAAATGTACGCGCAAGATTCCTTTCATTGGCCTTAGGTCCTCAATCATAATAAAATGAGGGCTGAGACGAAATTAACTTAAAAACTACCCTGAATAAGCGACATTACTCCTGCTTTAGCCTAAATACGTTTGCGATGCTCTGTCCCTTTGTAACGTGGGGGGAAAATGTTCTTGTCTCTGTCTCTCACAACTTTTGACTTGATGATTGTCGACGCAGTACATCGTAAATTTTACGACACTTTAGATTTTATTTTCTTAGCGGATGCGGGTTCCTCGTATTTCCTTTAATTTTATGTAATGTTATGTTAGCATTTAGTATAGGACATTAGAATATAATGGTGCTGTTGCTTTGATGACATTAAAGCCCAGTTGATATTCAAGCTTGCCAAACAAAGCATGCCGGGTTCGATTTTCGGGCCGCCCAAACATTGTGGTAGATAAATGTTTGTCTTCTGATATTTGTTGTATGTGTAACATTTGTATTACGTCCGTGTCTGTTAGAACACAGGGAATAAATAATTAACATTATTAATAATTATTTTATTTTATTTTATTTTATTTTATTTTATTTTATTTTATTTTATTTTATTTTATTTTATTTTAACAATATTACGAGGTTCCTTTGTTACTTCCACCAATTACTTCGCCGCTTGGCTTGCATCTTCCTTGTAGAGTGAGATTTTTAAATTGCACACGCCTTTGAGAGTAGTCCCAGCTAGCGTAAAGGCGAGATGACTTGGTATAGATGTCTTTATTTTTCTTCACCCAAGCAAGTGAAAACTTTATGTAGTCTAATTTTTATTTATATAGTCCAGCCTAACAATAGTATTGAGATGTGTTTAGGATGACCGTCGACGTATTTTAAAGATGCTCACTAGATACGGTTAGTTGCTACCGTGTTTTGGCTTTTAATTAAATAAAAAAATTAGGTAAAAAACACTTTTTTAAAAAATGTTTTGTAATGTAACTGATGTGTGTCACGATTCATGCCGTTGCCATAAATGTTAACCACTTTTTCTTATCATGCTTGGTGTCAAATATGCCTCAAATTTTAAGTGAACTGTTAATTAATAAATTCAAATATAATAAATTATAATACATGCACTTAATTTTCAGTTTTTCTTCTGAAAGCAAATATAATTGGATTTGAATCCAACCAATTGAAAAACAAACGTGAAATTGTAATCCGACCGGTTCGAAAGATCTTAAAACATAACTTTACCGCCTCATAAATAAAGTCCATTTTGCATTTAAACATAATTCACAGGCATGCGTTCAAAAGGCTCATCCCGTTAAAAGTCCTCTGGGCGCTATAAAAAGAACTCGTCGTGAAATTTAAAAAAAAAGAGTGGAAAGTTTATCCAGTCCCCTACCAGCCTAATTACATCCGCCGTGTCGCCTGCAAAGTCGTTTTGAGCAATTATTTTACACGGAATTTTGTCTATGATTGTACACAGCACGGCTACACGCTGCATATTTGGAAATGGCTATTGTACTTCTTGAAATCACTGTACTTGAATTATCGGCCGTATTGGGGCGGCTTAGAATACTCCCCCCAATCCCGTGCTGGCAAAACAGGGTGTCGTAAGAGGCGATAGAAGCCAGCCTGCTTGGTGGTAGGGCTTCGCGTAAAGATTATATTATCAGTATTATTATGAAGTCATTAATATTATTACTGATATTATTATCTTTCCGTGAAGCCTGTCTGGCTAGCTACCACCCTCCTGCTTGAGTCAGCCGCCAAACGACTCGTCGTGTTCCGGCTGGGGGCTTGAGAGCCAGTTATATCTTTTTTACCTTCTTCTCGTTTCCTGGCCGACAACGCATCAGTGATACCATTGGTTTTGCTGATGTCCATGGGCGACGGTGACCACTTACCATCAGGTGGCTCGTCTGCTCGTTTGTCGGCTATTAACATAAAAAAAAACGCTTGCAAATGTTACTTTATCGTAAACACTCTTATTTGTTATATTATCCACCGCGTTCATTTATCTTTATAACAATCAATTAGGGACCTTTTTCTTTTTTCAAATTTGTATTTGGAATATGACAGCAAAAATTTATGAACACACTATGGCACAACAATACTGTATGAAAGTACTAAACTGTGACGCAAAAACAGAACTGTAAATATAGTTCTATCACATTGGATAAAAGATTTAAAAACAAGTTCTTAGACGTTGTAACATATTATTTATACATTTTATGCGTTGTCCAAAGATGTATAAAAGTTTGTTTTGATATAAGTAACCGATGCCAAATATTAAAATAATTCCATTTCCACTTTACATTTAACAATCATTTACAGAAGTTTAATAATACCCAATCGCATTGGGAAACTCGAAAGTTAATTACCGATATGAAATTGTTTCTCTTCACGACTGTACCGGCGAAGTGACAACCAATTGTTGGTCTTTAATTAAGGTGACAGTTGAAATACAGACCGAATTTTACGAATAAAAAGGAAATTTAATTAATAATTTTGAGGGTAGATCACACTGAAGTTACTTTTCTTTGTGAATTAATTAACCTGGAATATCAAGTCTGAAAACTGATGCGATACTTTTTATTTTGATAGAATTTTATATACGTTCAGTTATTAAAAAATATTTATGGAGCTAATTTTGTTCTGTGCAAAATTGTACTTTAAATTGAATTATCAATGATTAAATTAATTACATGCGTAACTCGAGATCCGTGCAAGATCGGATTAGGAATCCTTGTGCGGGAGACCAACTGTCAAACTACTAAGCTGGTAATACTGCGTGCATATGCCTCACTCCTATTATGATAAAAGCTGTCTTTTATTTATAATTTTATCACAAGCACAATTTGATTGCTGCAGCGCACTCTTCTCACAGAATGGATAAAAAATAACATTGACTCTTCTATATTTCCCTTTCTCTGTCTTAATTGTCTATTATATTAAAGATTACGCCCTGTTACGCTAGAACTGTTATTATATAATTGATTATTATATTATATAATTAATCAATTACATAATAACTAATTATAATTATTGAAGCCTTTTTATCTCTAAATTAGCTTTTTTTTTCTAAGAAATTTTGACTGTCACCATTTAATAGAATGACACCTAACCCTATTACAACTAATTATACAACTTGACTTATTCATAACTGAATAATGAGTATACTTCTTATCTTGAAAAACGGAATTGTTTGATTGACGGATGGCCCGAAATTTCTATGGAAATGTTTAGCTAATATATTTTTTGTTTTAATAAAAAAATGTTTCTTATTCATAGAATAAGCATATCTGATATCTAAAGAAGTTAATTAGGTAAACATGAAATTTATAAAATACCTTATAAAAGTTTGTAATTATAGCTTCGGGTACGAGTTCTATTTATAAACCTAAGAATATCGAAGAAGCTTTTCAAAGCAAAGTGAGGGTTTGTTATTAATATAATATAAACATTCTTACCCTATTCTATTCATCTATACCTGTACTACCACCAGGAAGAGGATGACATCACACCCTTTTTTGTCGCGTTACATCATAAAGGGTTTATGTCTTCGTCCGGCGTTTTAATTATTTAAGGAAATCCTTTTAATTATATATTTATATATGTTTGTTCTATTCACGATAAAGATATCTCGTTAAGAGCTTGCACCCTAAAATGCATACTTGATTCCTCTCACAGATTAGCTGATAATGTTAAGGGTCTTTGAGATTTAAAATCAAAATCTCTCCTAAAATCACGTAGGTTAAACAAAGGACCTCACACACTCACTCTCCAGCGCTAGGATTGTATTACAGATAATATATGTAGACGTACATAAATGAGACATCACAAAGTCCCGCCACCCAAGACAAAATAAATGAATATTTTTTTACATTAATACTTAATCGTGATACAATTTGTACATGAAAAATGTTCGAGAAGGCCAAAAAGCTTTTTGTGATTATTGTTATCTAAGAAATAACATAGATGTTCAAAATATTTTTAAAATCCTGGAGATCAAAATACATTTTTTTATATAAATAGTCAAGTATTTCTGGACGAATCGTCTCGGAGATAATATTTTGAACAAGTTTAGCGTTGACGTAAAGTGACAGCTGAGCAGATGGCTGCTATTGTCAATCTTTAATTAGTCTGTGATTCTTTCCGCTTGCTTCTTCCGGGATCACTCTCGGTAGGAATATGTTGAAGCGATGGCGTAGTTTGACTTTCGAAATGCTTGTAATAAACCAACTTTGAATGAATTTTATTTCATTCATTCATTGTAACCCGCCCGTGCTTATCCTAAAATACGATCTTTGCTTTTACAAATGGCTAGTATTTGTATTACGGCCAGACTGATATTTTTAATTTTATGACTTGTTTTATAAATCATCGCTGCGCTTGCCAAATTCCACATGTGCATTTTTAAAATTTTTGTTTTTGCACTTAAAATAATTTCCGTTTTATTATGAATATATCAATAAAAACCTTTTTGTAATATGCAAACTGAACAGAGACAGAGATTTTTTATAATATATAGTGATACGCATCGGTAATCATTACGACTTCAAACTGATGCACCAAGTTGCTTAAAAGATTTATTACAGCAGAATCAATAGATATGGACCCACTCCATGCTGTGACTAGTGTCATAGGTGGGAAAGAACATAAATATAAATGTAGTCCAAAGAATAAAAATTGCTGTAATATTCCGTCTAAAACTAATACTTGTTAGATTTTACGAGTGTAGGCAAAAAAGCTCCTAAATACATGGCATGTATCGCATCCGTCAATCTTTGAATTTATCGACGGGTAAAGTCACCAGTGCCCGGACCCCAATTAAACATCCGGTTATATCGATATTTACGTAAAATAGGAGTAGAAATGTTTGCATTTTTAAAGGCTTTGATGATGATTATTAAAATCGTGCGACGGTACATCGATGATCATTATGAGATTTCCTTCAAATACGAGTATATACTAAACTAAAATTTCTGGGCGTAGAAAATATCGACATGTTAAATAAAACTTAAAATTCAATAGGAGCAAACATTAAATATTTCCTGTCACTATCTAAATACTGGTTTATCATCGTGACTAATAGTTTTCACTTAAATTAGTTTAGTTTTTACGATATATCAATCTTAAAGCTTGTACCGTTGGCCGTTTTGTATATATTTTTAAAAGAAAACTATCATTTTGTTACTTTAATATTTATTTACTTCAATATTATTTCTTCACGACGCATAATTATCCCACTGATTATTTGAGTATCCTGTCATAATCCAGAGTTAAAGCCGTATTGCGCCATGTTAACCAAATACGGATTGGCAGACCTTGCAAACTTTCCAGAATATTATGGAGAACTCTTAATAATTCAATATTGTTTTCCAACAAATCAAGTTATAATTCAACCATAATGCTGAAAATATTATCTAAGTAACAATTATTTATTTTTTATAATATTTCTACCATCTTAAATGTACCATGTTTATATATGTAAATTTATCAATTGAACATTGTGTTTAACCTACATAATATATAATTTAATAATAAAACAATTTATAAATAAAATAAATTTTACAGTAATCAAGTATTCTGTCAGTACGTCTTTACACCATTCCGTTTTTACTAATTTATTTCACGTGACACACACATTCACGTTTCGCGCTTGTCCCAATTACTATGATTAAAAGATCTCATAAAAGATCGCAGTTTTTTCCACTTTTTCTTCATTGAAATGCTTATCCACTCACATTAACTTCTGTGTTTCCAACTTTGTTTTTGTTGTAACTAGTTTTTACTAGATAAAATATTTTTGTGTAAATTGGTATATAAATATATCGATATGGAGGATTAATGGTTGGATGCTATTTATCCACTTTTGAGTTCAAGCCAAGTTCTCAGGCTTGTGATGCGTACTGTTTCACCAAAGGATGACAAAATTTGGCCCAAGGTCAGGGCCAAATTATAATTGAATCAGGTGATATTCGTCGCGCATGTTGGTAAAGTTTTTTAAATACTTAAATTGCTTGCTGCTTAATATTTATAAGAAAAATAATACGATGAATGAAACTGGTCAATTCCTATTTATCTGAAATTGAATATCAGCATGCAACGTTACGGTTATTTATAGTTTTGTTTTAATTGGCTATTTAAGATTTTCACAAAAGAGCTATTACGTTAATTTTACGGCCAGTTAAAAATCTGAGCGTTACATTTGTTAATTTTTAATTGCAATATAAAACGTGACTTTTACTATGATATCATGCTGAGTTACCTTCAGCTCCAGAATGTTATATCATCAGTGAACTAAGCCATGGCGTTCTAAAATTTTTTAAGCTCCGTAGTTTAAATAAAATTAAATCCTTATTTTTTATGTACGATCGTTTCTTTGTAGCCTTAGTGATTGATTTTGAGCCTACAAATAAATCAAAATCGAAAGCAAAGTGTACTTTATGAAACGTTTCACAATGTGGTAGTACAAACGAGTTAAAACATTTAATGCAAGCTATATTTTAAGCGGTCGTAAGCATGATAATAATATTTAATTTTTTTTTATATTTGGTTAGTTGTAATATTCCATATTACACTTTTAATTTAGTAATTATTGTGATACTTACCGTATTGTTTGTGTAAGGTAATAATCAATATCAAAGACTCATTAAGACTTATAGCCAAATTTCATAGCATAAAGGAAATTCAGAGAGGCATTTGATCATGAAGTATCATTGTTTGATCAAGTTTGATCATGACCGGGAAGTATTGTGGTGGGCCATGAAGAAGAAAGGGGTGCCTGGGAAGGGTGCAATGTACAGGCAAGCTTGTACATATGTCCGATCGTCTGCTGGCAACTCCAACCAGTTCGATGTGGCAGTAGGCTTGCACCAAGGGTCGGCTTTGAGTCCTTACCTATTCCTGTTGATAATGGATGCTCTGACGTCGGACATACAGGAGGAGGCACCCTGGTGCATGCTATTTGCTGACGACATAGTTCTGGTTGGAGAAGATGGACCTGAGATCCAGAGCAGATTAGAGGATTGGCAACAGAAACTGGAGAATGTTGGCCTGAAAATCAGCAGAACCAAGACAAAGTACATCTTCTGCGATTTCGGCGGTCTCTACAGTCCTGAAGCCATAGCGCTCGACGGTGCGCTTCTTCCAGTTTGCTCCGACTTTCGGTATCTCGGTTCACTTGTATAATGTGAAAGGGAAATAGATCGGACAGTAACGCATAGAATTAATGTAGGATTGGTGAAATGGCGGCATGTTACGGGGACAATTTGCAACCCCCCCTATTCTCCTTAAACTTAAGGAGAAGATCTACAAGACCATGGTCAGACCTGCTGTCTTGTACGGATCAAAATGTTGGGCCACAAAAGGGATGTATGAAAGTTACACACAACTACATTCAGCTGAGATGAGAATGTTAAGAGGGATGTGTGGTATAACGCGAATGGATAGAGTAAGGAATGAGTACATAAGAGGAAGTATGAAAGTGGCACCGGTAACCGAAAAGTTACGCGGAAACCGGCTATTATGATATTGTCATGTTATGCGGAGGAATGAAGAGCATGTTGTACGGAAGGTATTGAGTATGAACGTAGATGGCTATAAAGGTAGAGGAAGGTCAAAGAAGCGATGGATGGATTGTGTGAAAGGTGATATGGCTTGCCATGGAAGTTACTAGTGAGATGACGGCTGATAGAGAAGTATGGAAGAAAAATAGATGCTGCGCCGACCCCAAATAAAATTGGGATAAGGGCAGAAGGATGATGATTTGATCATGAAGGAGAAAAAACGGCAAAAGAAACTTTTCTTCATAACTTATAAAACAATACGTATTTTTTATTAAGTATATATAGGTAACATATGTATAACACATGTATAAGCAAACATAAATGAAATAATTACGTATTAAAAAAAATTAATGTACCATGTTTTTATAAAGGACTAAAAAGCATACTTTTTTCTACTTTTTTCACATTTTCATACATTATCATCCACTTGTGAGCTATCGGGAAGTTAGTTTAAAATCAATTACAAAATTCCACCTGGGCAGATATACAAGAAGGCGAGTTAATAAAAATAAGAAAAAAAACATGGTAAGAATAAAAACAAATATAATTGGACGAGAAGCTGAGAATCATATCGAAACCGACAACTATAATAAGATCCAAGAGACCATTCACATCGAAACCTCAATAGTATCTCAAAACGTATTTGGATTATTGATAAGTTCTTTAGTTAAGAATCATTATTGTGAAATACACTCTCAAGCATTCTTTAATAAAATAAGATCGGACTCAGTGTGTAATTATACCGCTTCACTGAACATCGAACAGAAACCCAGCTACACAATGCTTGCGAAATATAAATCTTTTAGTAGAATACAATATCGAGGGATTATTATGCATATTTCGAATAAAAGTAACTTCGTATTTTACAAATAACAGAATTGAAAAATGATTTAGAATCGATTCTAGAACTTGCAATGTTAAAAGAATTTAGCTACAAATTTCTGAAACGTGTTATCAATTATGTAGAACTCAGTAACTATGTAATTAAAAAAAATCCTTAGATGTATCTAAACGCTCACACACTCACACGACCACACTAGGATTCTCTGTTTAGCTGGTGGCATGGACGTACTAAATATATGATATCACAAACACCCATTCCTCAAAAACAAAAAATATAATACTGACATCAATGTCTTCTCCGGCAGGGAATCGATTCTGGGACGCCAAGCTCAGCGGGATGGTCACAGCTATCTGATTACCCTGTTAAGTCAATATATCCAAGTAAAAGGCTAGTTGCCTATCATTTATGTGAATAGATTATCTTTGAGGTCTTATGGAGAGCTTTAAGTGCCTTGAAAACATCTCATACTCGTTATCTATGAACTTCTTGAAATCGACTAATGAAGCGTATTCCAAGAAATGGAGCAGAGTAACGAATTAAGTTTCATGTCTTATCAGTGGTAAATTTCGTGTTTTCACTGTAGGTGCAAACGTTTTTGATTTCTTGCTCGTTAGTCAGATTGATTGCAAAGCAACAGATTGTTAACGTAATGAAAAGAAGAAATAGACTAAAATTTGTCATTTACAGAGCATATCAGTAAGAGATTTTTGTTCCCCGGGCGCATTTTTTACTTGGTGATCGTAAAAACCTATCCCAATGATACTGAGTAACTATTACGCAAGATGTCTGTAAATCACCAAATCGTACAGTATCACATAATTAGCTATATCGCGGAAATAAATTCACACAAAACTGAATTCTAATATATATGTATTTATGGAAATAAATGAAAAGAAATGAAATTTATTCCAAATTGGATTATACAAACACTTTTCGAAAGTCAAATTACGCCATCGCTTCAACGAATCCATAAGTGCTCCAGGCAGAGGAAGCGACATTAAAAATATCCAAAGTTTTTTTTATGTTACTCACAGTTACAGACGTAGTACTACCTATGGATATATATTTAACTCATGCTCAAGCAGTATTGTCTTTTAAATAATCATGTAGCTTGTAATAAATTTTCTTCCTAAGAATGCCTTTGACATGAGTTTTAATATTTATTTACATCCTTGTAACAAAATAGTACACAAGCACTCTCTGCTACTTCAAATTGGTTCAAGCAGAATACCACGAAGAAGGTAAGAAAAAAATTATATGATTATATGAATATACGAATATATTAATAGTTATCATAAGTTTGTATGAACCTATCGAAAAATTGTTAAAGTATATGTAAATGTCACAAAATAATATAATTTTAAATATAACTTTCAACTAGGCACAATTGATAGTAATAACGATAATCGTAAGTGAGTCCCAATATGTGACGGATCGGGAATTTAATAGTTGATCCCCGATGAAGGAATTTCTATACGAGACAACGGATTCGAGTCACCCACTACTTAATCAATTCACGAGTTTTAAGCGGGTCTATCCATTCTTATGTCCGAGGGAACATAACCTGCTTGTGCTGGACTGTGCTGATCAACGGCCACCAGATCCGGAAAGTACTTTCAAGTATCGTCGAGCTCAGTATCACGCTGCTTAGTTCCAATAGTGCTCCTGCATAGTGCTAGGGTTATACCTCTCTGGCTAACCACCACCACTTTCCTTTTATATGCATGAGTCAGCCGTCAAAAGATTCGTCGTGTTCCGGCTGGGGTCTTGAAAGCCAGTACTTTCTTTCTAACCTTTTTTTCATTTTCTGGCCGACACCGCATCAGTGATACCTTTCGTTTCGTTGATGTCCATGGGTGCCGGTGACCGTTTACCATCAGGTGGCTCGTCTGCTCATTTGTCGACTATTAACATAAAAAAATATATATATATATATTCATCCGTCAAATGTTTTGACATGAATCATATTCGGTGTTGGTGAGCCAATAATAAGTGGAATTTCCCCCTTCTCTCTTGGCCTTAATGCCTAGCTGTGGTCTTTTGTGCTTAGCTAGTTAAAGCGTAAAAATTCATTCTTGAGCTATGGTGTGGATTATGCCAAGTACTCATCATGGAAATAAACTCAGCAAAACCGAAACCCCTTTATAGTTACAGATGAAAAGCCAATATTAACACGTCTTACTGAGCGGATGTTCGAATCAATAGATAAGCGATCGCCAACCATTTGTCGCGGCTAATAATACTTCTGCCCTCCCGACGTTGATAAATGGAGAGTCGAGCGTAGTCAGATGTCAGCAAGTCCGTTGGAGGCAATATTTTCTTTTACAAGGGGAGTACGAGTGTCCGAGTTCTCTTTATAAACGCTTCATAAAGAGTATTCGTAAGTCGTCCGAAATTGGCAGAACAGAATTAACTCAATATTCTAGTTCAGCTTTTATTTACTTTTTAATTGAATCCAATTAAGTTACTGAATTTTCTACTATCTACTGTTTTAGTTTATTGATATGGAAATAACGAACAATCCTCAATAGCGATAGGAGGCCACTGCAATCCATGATTATCTTATTTTGCACTGTTCGCAGAATAATATGGAACAAGAAACCGGAGTATCTTTTCGAAAAGCTCCACTAGGTCAGGGACCATAGCTTACCGCCGTTCGAATATAAAAAACCTATTAACAGTGCAATACATCAGTCAGCAAGGCTAAGCTGCTTTTAGAAATAAATGCTTAAGGTAAAAGTTTCAAAGGTATAAATATATTAGCGCTACTGAAGAGGCAGCTTGCGGCAGAAAAATTGACACATGCATACTGGAAATCTCTAAATTTAAAAGATTTATTTACATCATTGAAATAGCCCTGTATACCATTACAACATACTCAGCACACACACGCACGCAAGCACGTATACAAACACAAGCGCATGCAAGAGTTGGTTAAATTTAAGTTATATAAGTATTTTTCCTTTTTTGTTTTTTGTTCAAGACAGGTTGTTAATGTTCGACCCCGTAGCCCAGTTGGTAGTGAACCTGCCTGACGAGCGTGGGGTCCCGGGTTTCGATTCCCGGCCGGGGCAGATATTTATGTGACAGATAAATGTTTGTTCTCGGGTCATGGGTGTTTGTGATGTGATAATTTTGAATGTCCATGCCACCCGCAACACAGGGAATCCTAGTGCGGGGGTGTGAATGTGTAAACGTTTAATTATTTATTTATTTATTCTCAGTCGGCTGGTGATCGGGGGTCAACTCGTATCACCCACACAACATTTTAGGGAGAAGGGGGTAACTGAAAACCAGTGCTACATGGGACCACAACCCTGTATTAGCACAGGATGATGTATGTAAGCGAATGAATATCTGTGAGTTTTAGACTTGTGTGTAGTGTGTAAGGAATGACTCCGGTAGTTGATAAAACAATAGGTATGGTTTTTACAGTTTTTACTTTCCCCTGTGTTTTATTATTATTATTATTATGGGTATTATTATTATTCAAACGTGGGTATTAAAAATGCTATTAACTTGTCTAGAAAACATTGTCCTCTCATTTCGTTGTATAAGTGAGATATTTTATGTGAATATCAGCCACCTAAATCCATTAAGTGGCACAGAAATCATTAACGACAAAAGCAATAATACATATATTTGCCCAGATACAAACAAACACACACATATAAAGTTGTGTAAGACAAAGCTTCGATTCTCTAATTATGTTGTAAGTTTACGTAACACGTATTTTAGATTTATCAGTTGCTTCGGTAAAAAAAAATGTTTTCAAATGTGTATAAAAACTATCAGACAGTACTTGACCAACGTAGCCAATTATGGTCATACCCTTTCTCATTGAGATAGAATACTCGAGTTCAGCGATAAATATATAAAGGTAAAGAAAAATCGAAGCTGCATAGTAACCTGAAAAATAATATTGGAAAAGAACATGAATCAAACTGCTTTGTCGCTCTCAAAAACCTGGAAAGCACTTTACATCGTTGGTTGCTATCTCAAATGGTCTTTCAGAATGTGCTATTACTGCAGCTCGCCGTCGAAGTGTTTGCTGACACATCTCAAGAGGAATGTAGCGCGAGCGGTTATTGATTTCGTAAGAGCTGGCAAGCGAAGGAAGTGCTATCTTGAATCTGAAGCTGGTTTTTGCTTCGAAATCGGAAATTTATTGCCTTCTCATAGTCCACTTTTTAGACGATGTTATTAAGAATTCATAATTAGATTTCAATTAATGAGATGAGTGTTGACACTATCGCTTGTAGATATAGGTAAAACAGGAGGAGTCGCTAATGCAACGTTAGCCCTGGAGGTTTGTCTTTTTAGATATTTTTTAAACACTCCAAATTGCTTCATGTAAGCTACAGAACGAAGTTCAATCCATAAGTTGCATGAAGGCGGCAGAATAGATCGTGGAAACCGAACTATGGAGGAACATCACAAATCAAATTCACGTGGACGGAAGTTTAATTTTGGCGAAAGTAGCTAATGCCGTGCTTTC
>PDGT01000002.1:8355136-8385219 GCA_003671415.1 Megathymus violae
TAAAAAAACCAGTGAGAGCCTTTTAATGTTTGAGTTTGCTGAGGTTGGTGGTGTGGTGGTGTAGTCATACATGTGTGGCTCGAGTTTGAATTCTGCTCGCAGCACAAATTTTTCAAATTGTACATATTAATTATTACTTGCTTCAGTGAACGAAAGTATCATGAGGAAACCTGCACAGCTAAGTGTTCCCTTTATTGTTCAAAAGGGTAACTAGACCGGCGCCCAACGAGGGGACGCTATGGGTTGTAATAAATGCATAATAGTGAATTAATTACGCATATGTACGCGTACACTACCATGAATAATTTTAGAAATGTACTTTTGAATAAATTTTATCGTCAGTCTTTTAAAATCTAGTTGAAATCAAGTTACACCAAAATTGTTTTCTTTCCAAATATATTGTAAATACAATAAATAACCAATTAAATACGTACATACACACAGATTTATCTAATATATGTACATAGGGCACACTGAAAGTTCTGCGCTCCTGGCCGTTCATTATGTTTGAATTTCGAAAGTTATATTTTTTCTAACATAAAATACTCAATCATTGATCCAAAAAAAAAATTATGGGAAATCGCGTGTCATTTGTTTTTTTATCATAACTTAAAGAATTAACGCGAAAAGATTCTAGGGCGATCATTTTTTACCGACCTACATTCAACCCGAGTATTTTCTTGCTCTCCGTGTAAGCATTATATTAATTGATTGATTGCCATGTAGCAACAAAATGCTGCATCTATTTTATTACGTTACTTTGTTTTAGTTTAACTTTATTTTTAACATTTGTAAACAAGAATTCGATAAAACGTTTCATTAAAAAATATTACATAATATCAAGAATATTTGTGGTGAGAATTCTCCAACTTCATAATACATGACATAATTGTAATCAATGCGGATGATGTCAATGATAATACCAAAGCTGACAAGCGCAGGGACTGTCTTCTAGAGTTGGTTTGCAATGTTAACTATGATATAAATTTTCTACTTTTCCAACATTTCTTTCAATTCTAAAGCTTCTTCTTTGATAACAAACATTGCTACTACTACTAAGGTTACTATATTATTACTATAGATATTCTGGCCAACTAGGGAGTGAGTGTGGTTTTATCGACATGAAATATAATAAAATGTAGTAATTATAATCAAATTCAGAATAGTATTTTTTCTATTTTAACGATTGAAATTATAACATCAGAACCAAGTGATGGTGACCATTAAGTGACGAAGGGGCTGATCAGAAAACGTTAATGTTTTGACAGCCACGAAACATCGGGGAATATTACAGATAATAAGTACATAGATTAATAAGCCAGTAAGCAATCTTAAGACCAAGATTAGTAAAAGCTACACGAAAATTATATTTTAAGTGTGAATTGACATTTGTCAATGTCATTTTTGTTCGATGTTGTTAGTGCATATGTAGAATAGTTTTGAATATGTTCTGGTGTGGACCATTTTTCGAGTACCATCACTATTGTCTACGGATATTAGTTCTTTTTTAACTTATTTGTAGTATAACTATATAAATACCGTTGTGCACCGAGATGTAATAATTTAGTTTTGTCGTATGATTTTAACAAAACAAAGAAATCGTAAAGGAATTTCCCAAAAGGATTTTGTAAGGAATCCTGTAAAAAAATTTTTGTTGTTGCTAAAATAATAACGATTTTTTTCCGTATTTCCGGCTTTCCTTTTATTTAAGGCCGTTAATTATAAAGTATGATGACAATAATGACATAACGATGGAACATATCTTGAGGAAATCTAAATATCTGGAGTTCTACAAAAGGTTTTCGAACTCTCATTGTGTGTTTCATTTTCATTGTAAGAGAGCTGAGCCTCACAATAGGACGGTTATAGATTATGATATGAGTTAGGTAACTTTGTCGTCATCACCATAACAACAACCATGGTCTGCCACGCTGGTCAAGTGCGAGTTTGATAACTTCACCTACGTTATGAAGAACTCTCAGATATGCATATGTCCTCACGATATTTTCCTTCACCGAACTAAGTGATAAATAATTTGTATAACACAGCTTATATATATATATAAAGTAAGCTTTCTAATATTTCTAATTCTAATTTACTAAATTCCAAGAACTCGGTACCAAGTAAATTACATAGCACTGAATGCGTTTCATTTGAACTTACTAATGTGAACAAGTTTAGACAAGATTCTCTCAAAGTTGCTGAATCAGCGGATTCTGCGTCGATGTTGATTCAAATAGAGATAATCCTTGTTGAATGAAAACCCTCAAATGGCAGCCGTATTCAGATTCGGTCTCTCAGGCTCCGGGATGAATTAATTTTCCCCGCACCAATGCCGCTTAAGGGTTAGAGACTAGTTTCATAGCATTCAACGAGCGAGAAAGTGTTACATTAATTTGCATAAAGTGAGAAACAAAATTTAAGTTACCATAGTTACAATTGGAAATTTAAGAGGAAAAATTTGTGGAGAAGTTCCAGTTCACGAAATAAGCATTGTTTTGGATCGTAATCTAATGGGCAGTTTACTGGTAGGCATGTGTCATTAACCTTTGTAATATTGTGGATATAAATACACTAGATTTTTTTAGGTTTCTTTTCTTAAATATTATTATCAGGTGTATTGATTTATTTAGTACATCACTTTTTTTTTCGTCACTCGAAAAACAATAATTTCTTGACCAATGTAAGAATAAACGTTACCCCTCACTTAGTTAGAAAATTTTGAACTTAACATTGGCATGCATATAGAAATGAAATATGTATAAAAATAATAGTTAATTTTAAAATCTATTCTAATTTCATTATCAATGTGTAATATTCCATCTTAATGCTTCACTCTTCTGTTACCGATGAATTACTAATAAGCGGTATGTTATCAATATAGCCATTATATTCTTTCTTTTCTATCGTAGGAATTTCCCTTTTCTAAAATTTTTCGTTATCTGCTAAACGTTGTATTTTAGTCAAGTTAATTTTTTTACAATTTATTTATGACTTACAGCATCAATCATGCTGTAAAAACATCTTTTACTGCTTATAGTTCATATGATTTTGGTATGACAACTCGCTAAAGTTAGGGTTACAAATCCCCTTAATTAGAGGGGTCTCGTGAAAGCAGAACCTTTGACTTTTTCATTGGTATTTTTTAACGAAGGTATGCATAATTGTAATCGTGCCTGAAATTTTTGTTACGAGAATGTCTATTTGATACGCGTAATAGGGTTAACAAAACATTCCGCGCTGATTTGTTTAGTGATTCGTGTCCTGTTTTGGGGTATTTATAATGCTTATTACTGTAATGATCCGTTTATGCTCACATTTAGACTTATCTAAAAATATACAAACTCAATATATAAATGAATGAAATAACATTTTATTCATAATTGAAGTTTACATCACTCGAAATTCGAGTTACGCTGTCGCTTCAGTGAAATACTATCATGAGTAAATTCAGAAGAAGAAGTGGCTATAAATTGCAAATTATAGTTTTCTTTTTCGTCTTTAATTTGATTTATATTTTTTTAAATCAACTACTAGATAGATTTTGATGCTGTTTTCACAAAAATAAACTCAAACTTAACTTCCAATTGCAATAGCACAATCATAATAATATCCAAATTGGTTGAATAAAACGTTGAAAAATATAAGAAAGAGTTCAACTAATGGAGAGTATATCAACAAATACTTTATTTTAAAAAATAGAACTCAAATTTAGCCTAAAAACGTAAACTGAAAACATCATCATTGGTTTGGTTACAACACAATGGTTTTTATTTTTCGTTTAAACACTGAACAGATTTTAATGATATTTGGCATACTAGTAACTACGATTATGGGTCATAATTAAGGATACTTTACTTCTGGATCGGATATTTTTATGTTAATAGCCGACAAACGAGCAGACGAGCCACCTAATGCTAAGTGGTCACCGTCGAAAGTAGACATCAGCAAGACCAAAGGTGTCAGTGACACGTTTCGGCCAGGAAATGAGAAGAAGGTAAGAAAGAAAGAACGTAAGTAAAGAAAGCATAGGAATTCTATCAAGCAACTAAAATTTTGACTACTAGGCTGCGGCTATTATAATAAATCAACGTATTTCTAATTCATAGAACTAACAAAATCCATTATTCCATCCATTTCATCATCCGTCCATTTATTCCATCCAAATCCTAAAACAATGCGGGTGCTATTTCTAAACGCATGCAGTGGATTTTCTGAAGCAAAGTAAGGGTGGGTTACTAGTCAACCATTATCATACAAATAGTCGAAAGCGTTTTGACAAATGACCATAGAGACAACAATAAAACATAACGTATGTTTGTCTCACATCTACAAACACATGGCGCATAAGCAAAGAGCTTACGAGTTACTGACTTCACTATTCGAGTGGAAATAGTTTTACTTGTCTTTGCTTCTGAAACTTTAACAAGATTATAAGAGCAATGCACCATAATTGTTGATTGCAACGTAATTCCTGATAAGTGCTAATTGCTGTCTCAAATCAAACTAGAAGATCGAGTTGACGAAGCGCAAAAAAACGCCAGGTTCTACAAATTAAATGACAGTTCCATTGATTGAGCACTCGATACCAGTTTTATAATTAAAAATTGATCGCGTCTTGGGAGAAAAAGAGAAAGTTGGAGTGAATAAATAATTAATTTATCATGATATCCGCTAATGAGCAAGACGGGTCATCTGATGGTAAGTGATCACCCATGGACATCTGTAACGTCAGGGTTTTAAATAACCTATAGATGGCTGAGTACGAAGTGGTGAATCCTTTTCCTTCCTTTTTCTCCTTCCAATCAAAAAGCGTTTTAACATTCATGATTGATGTAATAACAAGTAGATTTTTTTTTATTATTTATTTAGATAGTAGGTTGTAGATGTCCACGCAAAACTGTTAACCAGGCAAGAAAGTACCTAAATAACATGCAAGAGTCCCGCCGGGATTAAATTAGCCAGCCTAAAGCCTAGCAACCTTCAAAAAGGAACATGCTGCCGTCATGATATATGGTGAGAGTGTAGTAGCATGAAGTTGGCATGGACTCAAAAATGAATGGAGTCCCTTTCATCCCCAACATAACTTATTTTACCACCGGATACCCTTAGCCCATTAATGGTCTCATTTAAACGAAAATGTCGTTCAATACTTTCAAAAGAACCGATCCAACCCTTTTACCGCTTTTGCCTCTATCCATTTTTCTTGCAATTAATTCACTTAAAACATTTTTAGTGTGAGGAGGTCTTCCCAATGACTCAATTTTTAGGTTAAAAATGCTTTAATTTAAAGCGTTTTGAAATTTCAACCCGCATTCTATTGCAATGATGCTGTTTTGTTTAAAGTATAATTAGCTTTTTGTTTGATAAACTAATATGAATTGTGGTTTGTTTCGTGTGAATGGTTATGACACATTCAAATATCAATCTATATTTCAATAATACATTACAAGTTAAAGTAGATATTAGATTATTTCAATTCAGTTCAAGTGTGAATGTTGATATATACCCTAACAAATCATAAATGTATGTTATATATTGAAAAAAAGAAATAATTATTAACTCGAATATTAAAATAAGAACGTAATTAAGAACGAGCATTGAAACATAAATAAAAGAATAAAAAAGGAAATATAAATAATTAGTTCTGCATTAAGTCAACTCTTTGGATAATCACAATCAGCTGAAATATACAATACGGCGACTATAAAATCAGACGACCTCGTAGCTCAGTTGGTAGTACCCTGACTGCCGAGCAAGAGGTCTCGGGTTCGATCTGAATGTATCTGAATGTAATGTAACCCATTGACCCAGTAAACTGTGCTAAACAACGTATTTTATGTGCAGATGTAAAAACATAAAAACACACATCACTAAACACTTATAAAAATCGTTGTTTCTTAAAAATACAATAATTTTATATTGGATGAAGATTAACGCCAATTGTCTATGAAATAAAATTTAGAAAACTTAATTTAAATCTATCCAGTAGTTATTTCGCGATGAGCGCATTACGGCAGATTTCTATATTTTTATTAATATAGATGAAGATTATATATACAGCTATTTGTTTTTATTATTTGTACCTGTTGCTAATATTATTTTGACCAATTTTATGTGTGTAGTTTTCGACACACATAGGTCGTAGTAATTCATGGACTTCTTTCAATTAAATGAAATTGTTTGATTAATATTATAATCAGCTTATTTTATTGTTTTCGTATTTAATTCGCATAATGTTAAGTCCAATGCATAAAAATTAATAAGCAAACCTTTAAAAGATGTTTTCTTCCTACACGCGTTTCGGCTGCTATCAAGCGCACATGATTCCTTGAGTGCTTCGTTTTCGAGTTTCAACTGTCATTCCGACCACGTGATCTGTAATTTGGCTTACAGAAATGTTATCAACGGCGGTTCCGTTCTATACTCGTTCATAATGTTAGACATGATTGTTAAAGATAGCTATTAGTATGAGGCGTTACTTTGCTGAAATCCATTGTTATTTAGTTAGTATTAATCCACTTTGCAAGAATCCATAAACGCACTCTATTACGGCATAATCTAATCTATGCTAATATTATAGAGGCGAGAGAGAGAGTTTTGTGAGTTTCTATTTTGTATATATACAGAGGATAATCTCCGGAATCACGTCACGTATTTGATAAATTATTTTACCATTTGAAAAGTACATTCATTCCTGATGTAACTAAAGCTACATCTTAACTTAGGCGAATGAAATTGTTGAGCCTGAACGAAGTGGGCGCGGGCCGCTAGTATATTTTTAAATACATGTTGCACCACTTATCAAATCTGTGACGTCTCTTGTTGAAGATTTAAATGGTAAAACAACGTTTTGGGATTGTGGTTCTAAGAATGACTTCTTGAGTCCTGGCAGCGTTCTGCTAATAATTTATTGGAATTCGTTGTTCTTCCCAGTCGTACCTGTCGGTATTTGTATTTGATAGTAATCACCTGGCTAGCTATATCCTACTGGAGTTGCAATGTCAACAAACCCACGATTAGTCGACGGGCACATGCGAAGGCAGTGCCTTTTGTCTTTTTGTACATGTAATTACATCCTCAATATGACTTAAATATATTGTATTGTGTATATATATATATATATCGTTTTAAATGTATAAGTTCATCTCCTATTGAATTGTAAGCAGTCTTGTGTCATATGCAGGTATTTAAGCATTCGAAACTTTTCTATATAAACGCCAGTTTTATTACGAAATCCTCTGGCTTATTTGTATCTGAAAGAGATTCATTCATGGGCGACACCATAGCTCAGTTAGTAGAAGTAGTCATAGAACGAGGGAAGACGAGAGAGTGCATCTGCACCTGCGCGCCTGCTTGTGTACAATAATATGTCCTACGCATACGACTGCTTACGCATAACGGACTCGGAGAAGATTAAGTCCTGTGGCGATGGACAGCGGTAGAGGAGTTGGGAAGTGATGCTCCCGACTGTGTCTAATGTCTGCACATGGGCGACTGTTGGAGAGTGGTCGCTTTCGCGCTGCATCGGGGTGACAGCGTGGACTCGGCAGCACTGATAGTGACGAAGCAGCCCTATTCAGGGAGGCACTGCTTCCCCCGCTCAGCCGGGGAGGGGACTAGAAAAGTTGTCCCAAAAATTGTTTGCCCCAGAACACAATGGGAGGTAGTAACCGCGGCTGCCTGGCATCCCAACTTACGTGGTCAACGTAACAAGAAAATGATGAAAACATCAGCAATGACTTTTGGAGCTTCGAATGTTCGAACTCTTCTTGATGCAGATAACAACTTATGTCCTGAACGTAAAACTGCCATCATAGCCCGCGAACTTGGTCGATACAACATAGACATAGCTGCACTTAGTGAAACTCGCTTGGCTGACGAAGGTGAGCTTACTGAACGAGGCGGTGGCTACACGTTCTACTGGAAAGGACGTCCTGCATCTGAACCCAGACAAGCAGGTGTTGGATTTGCTGTCAAGAACATTATTGCTAAAAGACTGGAAGAGTGTCCTGAATATATTTCGGACCGCTTAATGTCATTACGTCTACACCTGGAGAACGAAAACTTCCTTAACGTAATTAGTGTTTACGCTCCAACCATGACTAATGACGAGAGTGTCAAGGACAAGTTTTATGAAGAACTCTCCCGCTTGCTTACGAAGATCCGTCCTCGGGAGCATGTACTTATGCTGGGTGACTTTAACGCAAGAGTCGGACAAGAATTTGATGCATGGCCGAAAGTTTTGGGTAGGCATGGCGTTGGCAAAATGAACAGCAATGGTCACTTGCTTTTATCTCTATGTACTCAATTCGATCTCGCTATAACTAATACCATGTTTAGATTGCCTGCCAAATACAGAACCACTTGGATGCATCCTAGATCGAAGCATTGGCATCTTATCGACTACGCGATAGTACGGCAAAAGGACATCGGCGAAGTAAATGTAACCCGCGTAGTGCGCGGTGCAAACGGTTGGACAGATCATAGGCTTGTTCTGACCAAGCTAAGGCTTAGACTGCGTCCTCCTAAACGGTCCTGCAGAGCTAAACCATCTGGCTTAAATCTGGAGAGACTCGATAACCTCGAAGCACGCAGACAATATGTGCAAGCTATGAATAACACCCTTAATGCAATAAACATTGAGAATTGTGAACTGATGGAAAGTACTGTCTTGGAAAGTACTGTCTTCTTCTATTACAGACGCTGCCATTAACACTCTGGGCCTTAAAAAGCATATACATGAAGACTGGTTTGATGAAAATGATGCAGAGATAATAGCTGTACTGGACGAACATCGTGCTCTCCTTCGTCAAAGTCTCGGCAAACCCAGTTCGTTTAGCGCTGTAAAAGATAGTGGATTACGGCTTAGGAAACTCACCCGAGATATGAAAGATAAATGGTGGATCGAAAAAGCAAGGCTTATGCAATGGTTATCAGACTCGAAACAACTTGGTGCTTTCTACGGGGAATTGCGTAAACTTACAGGTGTGTCTTCTAAAAAGAATGTGCCTTTGAAGTCACTCGATGGGTCACAATTCCTAAAAACAAAGGAAGACGTCCTAAAACGTTGGGCTGAACATTACAACTGTTTGCTCAATGTCGATCGAACAGCAGATCTAAATTACATTAGGGCTACACCTAGTCTTCCAGAAGCAACAAATCTAGATGAGCCACCAACGTTACAGGAAGTTGTCAAGGCTATAAAGGACCAGCAAAACAGAAAGGCGGTTGGTGTCGACAATAATCCCGGCGAGTTGATAAAGTACGGTGGAGAAGCGCTACACTCGATGATCTTTAGGCTTTTCGTGCGTATGTGGAATGAAGAACTCGTACCTCCTGAATTCAAAGTATCGCGCATTTGCGCTTTGTACAAGAACAAAGGAGATCGCTCTGACTGCAACTCATATCGAGGCATATCGTTGCTTTCTACACCTGGAAAAGTATTTGCTAGGGTGCTACTCAACCGCTTGTCAACCCTATCGGAATCGATTTTACCAGAGACCCAGCTTGGCTTCCGACCGAGCAGAGGAACCTGTGAAGCTATCTTTGCAATACGACAACTGCAAGAGAAGAGTAGAGAACAAGATCAACCAATGTATATGTGTTTTGTTGATCTTGAGAAAGCTTTTGATAGCATCCCTCGGGAAGCCCTTTGGATAGTTCTGGGTAAATTGGGGTGCACTGAAAAGTTTATACGCATGATCAGACTTCTTCATGATGATATGACTTGCTGTGTTACTGCTAATGGCGACAATTCAGACTACTTTTCCGTCAGATGTGGTGTGAAGCAGGGCTGCGTCTTGGCGCCGACTTTGTTCGCCTTATACTTTGCGGTGGCAGTTAAAGAAACATTGCGTCAAACTTCTGTTGGCATTCGCATACGATTCCGAACCAAGGGAAATATCTTTAACTTGGCCAGACTTAAGGCCACTACTAAGGTTACTCACGCAGTAATAACAGAGATTATGTACGCCGACGACTTATGTTTCGTTGCAGACTCCCAGACCAGCTCCAACAAATCGTGACTCTGTTTGATGAGTGTTGCCGAAAATTTGGTCTAAAAATAAGCCTCAGCAAGACTGAAGTTATGGCGTTGGACTCATTTCATAGCAACCAGCCTATCCAAATCCATCTTGGTGACGAAACTTTGAAGCAAGTGGAGAAATTTAAATATCTGGGCAGCACAATTACATCAAAATTCGAGCTGGACGCGGAAATTAATAGTAGAATAGGTGCTGCATCTGCTGCTTTTGGAAAATTGATGCCAAAGTTATTTCGCTCTCATGATGTGAAATTGACGACCAACATTTCAGTGTATACATCAATAATCCTTCCTAATTTACTTTACTCTTCAGAAACTTGGGTTTTATACCGAAGGCATATACGAACGCTCGACCGTTTCCATCTGAGATGTCTCCGCTACATCATGAACATCAAGTGGTCCGATCGTGTGAGAAACACAGATGTACTTCGACGAGCCGATGTAACTGGCATCGAGGCGTACTTAATGCGACAACAACTGCGTTGGTGTGGCCACGTCATGAGAATGTCCGACGAGCGAGTGGCGAAGCGTATATTCTACTCTGAACTTCAGAACGGCAAGCGGAAACAAGGTGGCCAGTTCCTTCGCTTTAAAGATGTTCAGAAAAGACATATGAAGCGCTGCAACATTGATCCATTCAAGTGGGAAGACATGGCTGAAGATCGCCTGAAATGGAGACGAGTTATTAAAAGTAAAGTAGACGACATTGAAGAGCAAAGAAAGTCTGAACTTCATACCAAATATGACGAACTAAAGGCTAGACCACCCTCAGCCATTACGTACAACTATGTGAACGGAGTCCTGATTTGTCCAATATGCGCACGCCCATTGCAGACCAAAATTGGCTTTTGCAGTCACCTGAGGGCTCATAAGCGGGCAAACCATCCAATTTCCCGCACTTAACACAGTAGTCGCTGTAGCCGAAATCGGCTAGGATAGACACACACACACACACACATGTAAACGTTTAATTATTAATCATCTATTTATTCATTCAAGAGATTCATTAGTAGAAGAACTTTCTATTTGAATTTTTTCCGCTATCTGTACAGTATAGATAAGGAAAGCTGCTGGTGTGAACGTGGGTCTCATGCACAAATGATCTAAGTTCAAATTTAGCACGCGTCTCTAATTTCTAAAATTATACATGAATAGAAATTTATTATCTTTTTTATTCATTACAACTCATGATTGACCCAATGCTGGGAATTTTGAAAAATTAGAGGTTCGTTCAGAATTCGAACTCGAATTTCCCGTGCTACCACCATTTACTTCTTGATTTTCCCTTACTTGGGAAAGAGAACATTCTCGGAAACATACCTGCAAGTTTCTATGGCGTGTGTGAAGTACGAATCAGCACTTTGGCAGCAAGCACTTATGGCCAGACACCTCTCATTGTGCGAGGAAACTCGAGCCAAATATTGAGAAATTAATGGGTTCAGACTCATCTCAAGTACATCAGTCCACTTAAAGAATTGTTAAAGAAATATCTTCGGTATCGAAGTATGAACACTCAAATATTTAATTTGTATTCCGTTCACGGAAACTGATAAGTAAGCAAAAATACCTTCGCCGTGTCTGACGCTATGTAGACTTAGCATCAGGAAGATTGCTACAATTTATTTACTTTTCTTCACGGCTTCTCAATATTACTTTTTTAATGGAGTACCAAACACAAAGACATATATGAACGTAAAGAAATATATATGTACAAGGCGGCTACGTCGAGGGTTATATTCGAATTATTTGATTTGCTATGATCGTGTTCCTCCGTAGTGAGCGTACGTAACTTAGAATTTCCGAAATAAATACACTAGATAAATTCACTAGACTTCATTTAATATTCACAAATCATTAACTAATTAAATTATTAATGATTGATAAGAAATAAAGGAATTAAAGCTGATGGATTACCAAGAACACAAAGATTGGTACGCCATCACCAAAACCGAACTGGCAGTATTTACGACAAGATGGCGTCACTTGCAGACACGTCAATAATAAGCCACTCAAAAACTACAATCTACGTGAATAAAAAGATATGATATTACATACTATGCCCCGCAGTTTCACCCGCGTATAACTTAATTTTAAAGAAACTTTAAATTAACTTTAAAGAAATCACTTGGAGCAGATTTATAGTATTTCTGTATATACAATATTTTTGGTTTTATTTTCGTTGGATTTTATTATTTATTGATTTGCACCGCACCATTGATGCGTTATCGGATAAGAAGAAGAGGATCGGTTAAGAAGAAGAAAGAATGAAAGATGACACGGCTTTTGTTTTTCACTGTGACAATTGATATGACGTTCACGAAAATACCGAAATAAGTATAAGAAGTCGAGTTGAATAGATATGCAACCAGATACAACAATTACTCAAGTATATTAATTCACGAGTGCAACTGTTAGTCGTGCCTTTGCTCTAACGGGATCCTAAAATAGGAAGTTATGGTAAATACAAGTTTTAAAAAAATACCAGGACGTCAAATTATATTAAATGTGTAGTACCGGAACTCTCGACTAAATTAAGCTACAAAGATCTCGGATATTTTGATTAGATATTGAGATTAATTAAATTCTCAAGGAACAATTTTAAGAAACAATATAATTTAAAATTTATGTAGCATGATATTAAGTAAATTAATAAACAAATAAAATTTTAATGGGGCTAAATCTACATTTGGAATGTTGTTAGAATGTTTAACATCGGTAGGCTTTGTTATCAATGTAGACTTCAAAATTTATTTTTTTGGAATTATATGTGTCTGTCTGTCTGTCTGACCATGTACCACAATAAACAGATTCAGATGATGATGGCATTAGTAACCTATATTAACGTAGTCATAATTTAGGATACGTATTATCCTCAAGATTTAGAATACTTTTTATCCCGAAAAATGGATCTCTCCTTGCGAAAAAGGAAATAAAAGTAAATATGGATATTGTATTCAGAGTGCAGTAAATAAAATGTTGACTGTCTGGTTGCAGCTATTACAATATATTACTATGATTCTAACTCAACAGTCCGGCCGCAGCTATATTAATATGATTCTAACTCATGCAACTAACAAAAACCCATTCCTATGTAAAACAATTCAGATGCTATTTCTAAACGTAAAGCGTGGATTCTATGAAGCGAGTGTGGGTTGCTCGTTTAAATCAACGTTTCAAAATCGATGGTAATTTAATTTAAAATACAACTTTATGCATACACATACAAATAAACCAAAGTTAAGCAAATATTTGAAATATATCCTTAAAGATAGAACACCAAGTGCATTATTGTATCTGGAAATATGTTGTCTGGTCACATTCGACGCACCCCCACAGCGCACTCTCGGTGTTCTAACAATTGGAGCGCTGGCGTTAATCTGCCCAATAAATTTCTTTTATCTGTTTGTTCTTGAGCCCTAAAAAAAGAAAACCTTTCGATATATTGCGAAGAACCGTTACAATTATCATCCAAAATTTCAAATTTTTAACGATCAAGAAGTGCAAAATTATTAAGTTTGTTTTGGTGAATATCTTGTATATACTTGAGAGTGTTGTTGCGGACTTCAAATGTATATTATAGCAATATAAAACTTAAATTTTTCTCTTTAATATTGTTTTTACAATTTTTTAGATGCAATAAGATTTTATATACAATTTTATCCTCCTTAACGATTTATACAAAACCTGTACGGGAATTGGCTAGCAATGGCTCCATTAATTCGCACTCTCGCAGTATAGTCGAGACCACTGTAGGCCTCTATTAATATCTTATGTATGAAGCAAAACCCTTGGTCTACCTACAGGCCAATGTCAGCACAAAGCCAACTACTCGCTTCTTATTTTGGGTGGACAACATTTCCGCGTACGACAATTGCAACACAAGATGGATACCATTCCGGAATTTAAGCTGTAGTTTTAATCTTGGTATTAAATCCACCAGCTTCCTCTAAACCTGAAAAGGTGATTTTTTGGACGTATTTCGAATCGAATAACTATTTGTCAGGGCAACTCGTTACATAACTGATAGTCGAATTAATATAGAAGTTATTTAACACTTCATTTGAATGACATATTTACAATAACCATTGGCTTAACGATCTTTGTTGTGCAATTATATTGACCACATGAATGTTATAAGGTAAGTATGAATAATTGCGGTTTATAAATGTTCACTAATAATATCAAAATTCAATTACTTCTCAGAGAAGGATAACAGAAAATATCCTATCATGTATATTGCTGAAAAACTGACCTTAGTATCGGTTAAATAAGGCTCACATTTACCGAAAAGCAGTTTCCCAGTTTTATCATACCAGAAACGCTATATTATAATAAAATCAAGAATAGAGCTCAAGATGCTATCTTTAACTGCCTGTTTCTAAACGTTTATTGAGATAACAATACTTCGATAATTCAGTTAAAATATCTCAAAGCTTTGTTCTTGTCTTGGATAACTAAATATCTTTAGAATCAAAGACAAAGCAACATTCTCAGCGTAAGGCCAATTGACGTCAAAAGGTTTCTGTTTGGTAGAGAATTTACTAGAAAATTCCAATCTTCAGATATGTCTTAGATGTCTTGCTATGAAGCAATATTCACTTTGAAGTTTCAGTTCCTTATTTCTAGTAAATATCGTTTTATTAAACAAGCCGTTTAAAGGCAGACATCACGTCTAAAATGTACAATAACTGAAACTTAAGCTAATAATTTTGTTTATGTATAGGTTCTTTAACGTATCGTACGTTTGCCAAGCGTGAAAAACAACAATGCTTAGCGATTTAAACACCTTAATTAATAACGGTATAAGGCAATACTATTAAAAGTGTGCGAATGACCACATAGAATATTTTTTGTTCAAACCTTCAAAGTATCCAGTACCGTGGGAGTGACGCCGGGTTATATGGGGTGTTTGCCGCACTAAAACACCCCGGTAACCTTCCTCAGTGTTAAGTAGAGGACTCCGGGAACTTCATAGGAATGCAACCGGAGTCCTCTGAGCGCGGTTCGCGTCGGGCTCTACCCGGGAGGGACAACATGTCTCGTCCCGCACTACCTGATCTTATCGACGGTATGTGTGGCCGACACATACCGTCGTTCCTCCCGGGTCGCTAACCGACGGTGGGAGCTCCAACTCTTACCGCCCGCAACCCCGGAAGTCCCCTTCTAGTCGCCTCTTACGACAGGCAGGCTATTTGAAAAAGTTAAGTTGGTTAAATGTGGTTAAGTTTACCGTCCACATGAACACAAACTCAAAAAATTTGCTCTCTCTTTATAATATTAGTTTAGATATACATTAGAAGCATCGCTGTATTCTTTATAAAGGAATCTGTACAGGTTAAATTACATAAATAAATATTTGATTTTTAACATATAAACGTGTACACCATCCTAGTCTACGTCAAACAATAACGCGGTTCGCATTGAAATGGTTAATTGGAAAAAATATTTCTGACGACAAACATCCTCTGTTTTTCCATAGAAATATATTTCCATTTAAATTGGAATTGGAGCGTATACCCGTTTGAGAACAAATTGGTGGAACATGGTTGGTGGCATCGCAATGGGGTACCGTGACATACTAGAAAAACACTATAATATTTGGAGTAAAAAATAATCTTTAACTCTTTACTGTATTTAGTTATTAGTAATCTTGATTCCGAGTTTGATCGTAACCAGAAAAAATAGATCAAAAAAGTTTATTTTCAGTTGTGTTAGGTTGAATGTGTCTAAATAATTTGCCAATATTTTAAATTTTTAAATTTCAAATAAGCCTAATTTATAATCGCGTTAATTGCTGACAGAAGGATCGGGGTCGATTCTCGGTTGAGTTAGACATCCATATAAGAGATAAAATATGCGCTGGTGTGTTAGCTATTGGTGAATCTTTGTTGTTTAACTTCATAACACTTCCGAAACAGGGAATTATAGTGCTGGAAATGAATACATAAACGTTTTTAAAAAGGTTTTTTAAGGTTCCGTAGCCAAATGATAAAAACAAAGTTATAATTACGTCATCTTCGTCTGTCCGTATAGTAAGATCATTTTGATGAGCCATTAACGTAATAAAGAAGATGTATTTTGAGAACCACTGCACAATAAAGGTGTAAAATAACGAAAAAAAAATATATTTACCTGTGGCAATGTAATTGTGCGATGAAAAAATGCAATAATTGTATAAATAAGTGTCATTTATAAATTGATTGTAAGTACGATAATAATTATGTATAAGTTTCTTTGTAAGTATTACTCACTTTTAAATTAAAATCGATATTTGTCATTGTTACACTCTCAAATACTTACTCATGCTAGTAAGTCATAGACGGCCGCAACACCAGTGATATGACTGATGCACCTCTGCTAAAATGGAAGTGAAAAAACAAAAAGTGAAAAAAAAATCGATTATAATTTGCAAAATTATAAAAAAAGGTTCAAGTGATATAGTAACAAGACAATATTTTTTTTTAATGTTAATCATTTTCGGTTTAGCACTATTTTAAAAAATTTTCAACTTAGAAACAATTTTGTTTTTTATGGGAAATATAACTTCAATTGTCAGTAGCCAGCCAGTCTATCAGATTACCGGTTTTTACCATAAAACAAGTAATTTTTTTAATATTAAAGAAACCTGCTTCAATTTGATAAAAATAAGTTAGCGGATTCATCTCCTATTCACAACTACCTCTTAGGGGTAACAAACGTAAAAAAGTGGCAATCATCTGTTAAATACAAGAAAACTTTGTCCGTTAATACAATTAAACGTGTATATGGTATATACTTAGAATTGTAGGCTCTATATAAAAATTATATACCTACGCAACCCTTTCATACTGAACTAGACATACACTCCGCAGATTTTATGTTATTAAATAGAGAACAATATTCTCTACGTATTATACCTTATATGAATACCTTAGTTTATATATAAAAAGTTTGTTGCAAAAATTTTTTTTCTTGTTCGTGAAAAGTCCAATATGTATTTAATTCTTTTTTAAATTTATGAGTTTTAATAACCGTTGACTTTTATCGTAAAGCTCTTTTTTGCACGTTTAATTGTGATGTTATTTATTGAAAAACATTATGTTACAATCGATTTACACAGTTTCATGTCTAAAGTGGTGAAATCGAAATGGAAGTCGCACTTTTGAATGTAATTTTAAATATTTTATAGTTTCATTACATTAATAGGTATATCCAATATATCTACGTACGTTTCGTTTGTGTAATTTTTTTTTATAAATTAAGCCTTTTATTTTAGTTTTTCTGCATCAGTGGGACTCAGATCTGCGGTCCTTGTAATTTTCTAAATTGTAAACTCAATATATAAATATAAATAATATAAAAATAGGTAGGAAAGGAAGACTGTAATTTTTCGGATATTTTTCTTCAATTTCAAATTTATTTGGGTATTTTATATCGTGCAAATCATATTGTGCTTCTATCATGTTAATGCACCTTAAAATAGTTCACTGAAACATCCCTATGCTCGAAATCCGCATAATCATCAAGTAGGTTCTCAAGACCTCGCGGTGTCTAGACGTGAAAAGGCTATAGTAGTCCTGGTGGAATTCCAGGAATTATATTAAAAGCGTTTGCACCCGAGTTGTTTTCTGTGCTGACACATCTGTTCCGCCTCTCTCTTAAGACTTGAATAGGGCCCAAATCCTGGAAGCTTGCCAACGTACATACCGTACCCAAAAAAGTAGTCGTGCCGACCCCACCAATTATCGACCCATTTCCATACTCTTTAAGATTATGGAACATATATTGAATTCGTGTCTAATGGTATACCTAAAGCAAAAAGATCTCCTGACCGACCGAAACTAGTCGACCGAGGACGTTCTTGCGTATGCCACTCACTTATGGGGCGGGGCACTCGAGAAAAACGGGGAGGCGCTTGGCGTCACACTTAATGTCTCGAAAGGATTTATACAGGATCTGGCCCGCTAGCTTGTTAAGTAAGCTTCCAGCTTATGCTTAGCTTATTCTTCCTATTAGCCTATTCTTTAGCTTAGCTTATTTCCTCTAGTATTTCCATTACCCAGCCGATAAGGGCTGGGTAAAGTATTTTCTGAGCTAACAGTTTCTCCGAGAAGTCATTGATGGTTGTTCATCCTAATCAAAGGCGACAAACGCCGGAGTTCCTCAGGGGTCTATTTATGCTGCGTTAATATCTTTTATATGTGCATTTTTATGTTATAATCTCATAACAAGTCCGTTAATTACTATCGATATATTGTCATCCGTTAATAAGCTCTATTGTGTATTTCAGGAATTTTATCTCTTACTTTCACCATATTCATAGGATCTTACTAGTTAGTATACACTTAAAAAATATTTATTTTTAAAAACGAATCTCGAAAAAACAAGTGAGCAATAACACGAATAATTAAAAATAAATAAGAAAAAGATCAACCACAATCCATCTAATCTCTTTATTTTTTAAAGTCTGTTCAAAATAAGTATATATCTTATAATGTGGTATACTAAAATTGCTGGTAATATAAGACTGAATGGTAATATAATTCTTTTTCCTCACTATTCCGTACGCCATGGTGATAAGTAGTAGCCATAAGGCGTGCCATTACATTCGCCATTATGATCATAATTCACATAAACTCAGGGAAATCAAATCAAATCACCCACCTGTAGAGAGGAGACAATACCCTAAAATCAGGGTGCACGAAAAATCCATTTATTAAATGTCCAGTAACATAGACAGGAAAAACCTTTTTTTTGAAATGGCAGGTACTACCTGACATTGTTATTTTTTTATGTAACTATTTGACGAACGAAGACACGTACCAACTGATGGTAATATGTCAATTGATTAATTAAATTGTTAATTTTATGATCTGGTCACAATATTAATGCCATAGTCTGATATATAGTATAATACAATAAAATATTCTTTATTGCACATCAGGATAGGACTAAAAATATCAGTACATATTTAATACATTTAGTGTAAGCAAGAGGCGGTAAGATATTACGGAAATAAAATACAAATCTATTGCGTGATTTTTTTGTGAACTGTACTGTCAAAAAAATAAAAATAAAAACTAGGCCATTACGGGATTAATTGAAACGGTGTTCGTTATACTTAAAGTATCCAGAAGGCTAGACTTAAGATTCTCACATTGTTTTAATTGTAATATACCATAATAATATATGACATACATAACACAATATAGACATTAGTATAGATGGCAGCACTGCTGCGATGACGTCGATACGCGGCTAACATCTTGCTACAAAAGAGCCTAGCTAGTGGAGTGACGCCGGATGGAACCACAGTGTGCATTCTGCGGGCGAAGAGATCGGTTCCTCCGCACTAGGACCTTGTTTCATTTGCCCGGTGTTTCTTAACCATTAATTAAAAGTGTTAAACGATTATACGCCCACGGTATGTTCGGCAATGCTGCTAAAACTAGTGGCGTTGCCGACATACACACACACACACATATATATATGTATATATATTACAATTAAAAAAAAAATAACGTTTACACACTCACACCCCCGCACTAGGATTCCCTGTGTTGCGGGTGGCATGGACATCCACAATTATCACATCACAAACACCCATGACCTGAGAACAAACATTTATCTGTTACATAAATATCTACCCCGGCCGGGAATCGAACCCGAGACCCCACGCTCGGCAGGCATGTTCACTACCAACTGGGCTACGGGGTCGTAAATACGGGATCGGGGGGTAAATAAATATATTCGTGTCATAGCGAAGTCTATCATTTGATATGTGAATAAATGTGAACTACATTGTAGCCCTTTCTATCAGTTTTATTAATACGGCGCAAATTGTATAACGGACCGACATTCCGACCCACGAGTGATAATATAAAATTTCGTTATTTGTAAACAAATAAAATAAATATGCAAAAATAATGTCGGGACCTTACAGAAATAACATCATTCACTGACAAAATCTGTTTATCTAATCGTCAAACCAAACAATCGATCTAATTTGAGATTTCGATGGAAATTGGAAAATACGACAAACATCAAAATTGTTCAGGATTTGGAAAATACGACAAACATCAAAATCGTCGTATTCGCAAACGAAATGGGACCCATTTCCAATTTCCATAATAGCTGCTTCCACTTCATTTAGTGGCGGTGCAAATTACTAGCGGAGCGTTGTTTGTCAAACAAAAAATAATAACATAAATGATAATAATAATAATACCAATTAACGGTAAATTTGTCAACAGACGGCTATCGACTGAATGCTGGCTCCACTAATGACCTGACAACTGTGCAAATCTGGAATGTTGCAACAGAAAACTTTGGTAGGGAATATAGGTTGGGGTTTAAAACTAAAACTTCCATATTATTAGTAGTATAATAGTTACAAGAATAAATAAAAAGTTAAAACTGAATCAAATAAATGACAGTCTTTCTGTAACCATCAAACGTTTTAAGAAGTGTAAAAAAATAATTTTGGACATAGCTTCTATACATATTTTAAACACAACTTGGTAAAGAGTAGTTGATGGATGTGATCCATGCCACTCCAAGTTAGCTTTACATCATTGTCAAAAATATTCATACTTATTGTGGTTTGTTGCATATGTTTAGATTATTATTCTTATCGGATTGTTGTTATTGATTGAAACATATTGCGAATTTAAAAACTAATAGAAAATATTGTCGTAATATAGTATCAATTTAGGGGCCAAATGGAGTGTATGGCTGTATGTTGCTTCGATATATTTATTTTAAATATCTAAATAAGTCTTTCAAATGAAAAGTAAGGTATTTTTTTATCTTTTATGTAAATAGCCGACAAACGAACAGACGAGCCACCCGATGATGAATGGTCACTATCACCCACGATTATTAGTAATACCAAAGGCATCACTAATGCGTTGTCGGAAAAGAAAGAAGAAGAAAGAAATAAAGTACTGGCTCCAAAGCCCCAAGCCAGATTAATTTTATCACAGATGGTCCATCACTTGATTAGTGATCTTTTTGAGGCATTTCGATCGTCGATAAAATTGTTATATATAAAAACTGACATAAATAAATATTTAAAAAAATATATTAAGTGGCAAAGCATTTTTGACAAAAAAGTTGTTTGTCGCTCATCACTTGTAACACTGCGACATCCATGTCTTACTCCATTTGTAAGAGTGAGGCTAAGGATGTAAGGGGTAACATCAAAAGATTCTTCTAAAAGATTCCGAGGTCCATGGAACTCGTAGAGAGCATAACGGCTTGTGCATTAATCTCGATATTAGATTGAAAGTGAACCTATTGAAAAGTGAGCTGATGAGTTTCTCGTCTAGATTGGGATTGAAAATACTAACGGATGAAGTTTACCTGACTATTTTTAAGTTTTTGAGTTGCCAAACTAGTATATATTTATTTTGTTATACAGTACCGAGTTGCAATGCACGATAAGAGAACGCTTTGGAATTCATTAATTGAACATTATTGAATCACACTGTTGAAGTCTCTACTTTGAACATAGCTTGCATATGAAAAGTTAGAACTGAACTTTAGCTGAAACGCGATGGAACCCCACGCATTATTGAAATATACACTATTACTCGTAGTTTGAGCAAATAAGAATGAGCTTTTCCGTACCTTATGCCAAACAAAAACCTGCGAAACACATGACATGACAACAGATGACCATAATTTCAGACAGTTGATTTTGTCTGAAAATTTTTTGCTATTAAAATTCAAAAAGCAGTATGTTCTTCGCTTATTACTCGTCAGAGCGCAGTACAGGTTGGGAGGTTGTGTTGGACTAGGAAGGAGCACCTAACTCCGCAAAGTAGTATTGTAAAATATATTTTACATAATTTTCATGTATTACACTTTGGTTTTACATTATTATATTTATTTAATAATTTTTAGAAACAGGTATTACTAAAATATTGATGAGCAATTCATTCATTATCCGCTACTAAAAGCAATATAGAGCAACTATGAGTGCAATAATAATATTTACAGATTCAAGATAGAACATAGGTTGATAAATATGTACAAGTATTTTTTTATAACGCGGTTGTAGAGTATCTGTAATTACGAATATTGTAAGCGGTTTCTAAAATTTTGTAAGTTATACTCGTTTTGAGAAATATATAAAAATGTAATAGGTATGTATAAAATCAGTTACAAATTGTTATAAATGTGTTTAACTAACTAAAGCGAAATTGACTGTGTATAAGATCCTATTATATAAGAAACATTGCTTGAATATATAAAATACATTGTGTGAATATAACAATAATAAATCAAAACCCAAATAAATGTTTGAAAAACACAATAGAACTCTTAACGAAAGCTTCTCTGGCTGGGCAAAAATAAAACATACGAGTGATTACCATAAATAATTATTTATATACATATATAGCAATGCATGATTGCTGTCCAAAAAGACGGAAATAGGAGAATAGAAGATGGGGTCACATTTGAATACTAAGAGATAATGGCAAAAATATTCTGTTTCATATCTTTTAATTATTGGAAAATACGTAAATACAAAAAAAAAATCGGTTAAGCAAGATATTTATTTTTATAATACAAAATTAGCTATTTTGTTGAATCCTTATTTTCCTACCTGTGTTTTATTGTCTCACCCTATTTATCTTATTTAAATTTATTTCTAGTTAAATTAAAAACAAAGCAGTCTTCGGTAATTCGTTACGTTCTTTTTTGCCATTGAAAGGAAAACGGAATGACAATATAATAAACATATTACTATGCGCACAATCCGTAAATATTTCATTTATAGATTTTGTAAGTCTAAAATCGTTCCATCATCAAAATAGAGAGCCGGCACAAGTTCGATGAGTATTATATTTGACACCTCATTTTAATATTTAAATATACTCATAAAACAGCCGCCCACCGCCAATTTATTTAAGCCTTCGTTAAATATTACGCTCCATCGCTAAACCGCAACAAAGTGGCTCAGAGCAATATATTACTTACGGTCTTTTGCACATGTCAATCAAAACTCAATTAACTAATCAAGCAATAACAAACCCTATAAAACCAGCCTTTCACCTTCAATTCCTCAACTTGTCGTACATTATCTTTCAAGTAATTTTATTTTTCTTACCACAACGTTATAATATATGGACCGTGGGTTACTTAAGAGTATCAGCTAGCCAGGAAGGCTTCTCAGAAAGATAATAATACCAGTAATAACATTAATGGCTTGATTTTGATAATCTAAAGCCTTGGCTGATATGAATGAATGGATGTTGATTATGACTAATTATAACAACATGAAATTTGTTATAATCTTAAGTGTTTACTTGTGTTAATTACACAAATTACTTTTTTCTACTGTTTACACTATAAGAAGTCCAGCTATATAAATTTTTTGACACTTACATAGCCCCCTCAAATATTGTTCCTTAGTGTATGTATTTATTACTCCCCTACATTGTCTAAGCGTCGACTATATAAAGTAGAGTGCGACGTTGGCGCATGCCGAATTTGTTACAGTCAGCCATTACGTTCGTGATTTTGCTTCAATCGGGCTCATTATAGGATTCCGTGTATATCTGTACTTTGTGAGTTTTGTCGATCGGGTGATATCTCGAAATATTGTATAATAGGTTGAATAACAGGACATCCTTACATACGTTTATGTAAAGTTACACTAACAACGTAATTTTAACCTATTTTTTACAATTTATCTAGCAGTCGTGAGATTGGATTCTGCGATGACTACGACCCTTTATTTTAACAAAAAAAAACCATTCTATCAATCAATTAATTTATTCGGATGTTACACGTTCAATAACAAACGCACCAATGATTATGAAATTATATAAAAATCAATTGGATTTCCCGAATCATTAGTAAACATCCCCCAGACATACTTAAAACTACATTGTTTTGGTTTATAACTTTGTTGTTAGGTTTGTTAATTACCACAGAATGTGTGCGTAAATTAAAATCACTTGTTATTTATAATTTACTTTTTACAGCAACCTTAATTAATTGCCATTAATTAACGTAATAAATAACAACTTGAACAATAAGCTTCACTTAAACTAAGCTTATATATAAATTGTACTCCACAATGACAAGTTGCCATGTGCCGTCGATTACTTATACATAGTTAATGATGTGGTTGGGAAGTTATCACTGTTAGAACACGAGTATAAAAGTATGAACACTTTCGAGGACGCATCAATTAGTCTCCACTATATTCTATTTTTTTCTTATTTATAAGAACTGTATAGTATATTTTATTTAGTTATATTTTATGAAATGTCAGTCCTGTCAAATCTGTAATCATTATTGGCTAAATTGCTTTTCATTGAAATCGTTGACCTTGACATTCGCCATGTTGAAAAAAAGAAATAAAGGTTCTCCATTATTATTTTAGAAAGATTTTTCTTCAGGCTTGATGATCATGCTTAGGAGCCAGTCGTACTCCGGTTGTTCTATATTTGGAACTTGTATATATGCAAGTAAATTAGAATACTCGATATCAAGATTCATGAATACGGTGATGCCATTTACTATCGTAGCATATGTATAGTAGTCACATCCAAGCATTGAAATAATAATATACATACGTAGTTTTTATTGTTATTTAAATCCTTTACTGTAAACCAATATTATTAGACAAAGCATTGTTTACATCGTCAAGATTTTTTTTCTTATAGTCTTAAATATTAACGATGTGTTATTAGCAAATAGTACAATATCCGTATGACTGTTAATGAAACGCTGCAAATCGTTAATATACTTAAAAAGGGAAGGACCTAGGATTGAGCCCTGTGGTACAATCACCATAATTATGATATGCATATCTATGCTATAACATGCCATAATCTATGCTATACCATTTAGTTAGCCACTTCGAAACACACGCGTGATAGGCGTCACACAAAATACACGAAACACCGGACGTTACAAACTGGCCTACAAAATGTCATCAAAACACGGGCGTTAATAATAACCCTTCGGTACATTTCCGTGGAATTCAAAATCACTATCAGATAACAATAACAATTCCAAAATCAACTATTCCTACCGGAATCTATGTAACATTGACATAGAGTCTGTACTTTACATTATGAAACGTTGTATACTCTTCATCCTGAGAATAGGATCTGTATTCGCGCTATATAGAATAAAAATGTGTATATAAGTTTCGTTAGGAGGGCCATAAATAAAATTGAAACTGCTTCTCTGCAACTTTCGAAATAAACTAATGTGTTTCTGTTTCATAGAACAATAAAGTGAGGCAAATATGAAGTTTATTAAATGCCTTTTGAAATTAAATAGCAATTTTTGTTTCAAGTGCCTTTATAACGTGTAATCGTAAGGACTTACCGAAGGAAGCAGAAATAATCCATTAGACGATGTAATATAAAATAGTATATAAAATAGTTCTGCGGTATGGTATTTAAAATTTATACTGCATAGCGTGACCGATTTCATTTCTCCAGAAACAAATAATATATTTTGGATTCATGAAAGGTACTTTCAGTTAATCGCAAGTACTCAATTACCCCAACATACCCAAAGCTGTTAAGTTGCTTAGGTAGAATTTTACGACTCCCGGAGGAAAGAGTTGATTGCCTCGTCGGATACATGGAGTAATACATATTGCTAGAAATATAATGATGGAAGTCAAGAATACCAGGCAAGAATGTTGAGGTGCAAGAAGATCTGTTCATTCTTAAATCCAAGTAAACCTCGTCTCCTCGCGGTGCTCGTGTAAAATTCGCTCTTCTATGTATCAGGTTCAATTTTGACTTTAATACTTAATTTTTTGTTATTATTGACTATTAATAGAAACAGATATATTAATAAAAAAACTGTAACGTGACCGCTGACATGTTTATTTTGCATGATTATTGGTGTATGAAGTCTGCCCATAATTAATAAACTAATTACAGCAATAATAAATACCCACACACATCACTAAATTCCAGTGTCTTGCAAAAAGAATAGACTTTAAATATCTGAGATACACAAACAGCCAACACCCTAGAACAAATATTATTATCTCTCGAACTTATCGCTACTTAGGAATGGAACCCAAAAGCCTTCATTCTATTCAGGGTAAATACCAACTACCTTGTTGGGTCGTAGAAATATATGCAGAGAGATAGCATAAGCCATTTTAAATAGTTTATTTATGCGTTTCAATGTTACCTCCATTTCGCAGCAGTAAGCTCTTATTTCCAGTATCTACTGTACAAAGGGTGCGAGATTTTACGTCAGACCAACTGCCTCTCGTAAATCGTGTCTTGTCGCTGAGGATTGCAAATGTTTAAGCGATCTTACGGTACAGTTCAAATACAAGAAATAATGGGGTGGTTTCTCGTACTTAAAATGTAATCTGTTGTTTTGTTTACTGATTGGAGATTATTTTTGAAAGTATTCTACTACTAACGTAATAATGATCCTATTTTCTGTTTGAGAAGTACCGGGTTAAGTTTAATTTAATTGCGTGTTTCCGTGACGAGGTTTGTGAGCTAGTTCAGGAGCGCTTTTTTGAGGTATGCATTGATAACACTCATAGATTTGCGGATGTCTGTGATACTTACCTTACCGATACCTTGGCATCCGAGTTTCCATCCGTTTGTTTGCCATTGACTAATATACGTAACCGGGTAAATAGTTCTTTGCGTATACGATTCGGTACAGTCAATGTATCCCGGAATATGTTACATGATGGAAATTAGAGAACGTAGAATATTCATGAATTCCAGAAAAATACTGATGGAAATTTAGAAGGAATTACATATATATACATTCAAAATCTTTTTACAAAATATTTTGTTCGGTACTACTAACTATGGTACTACTTTGTTCGGTACTAGCCAAATTTCGTTATAGTTTTCTATATTATTTAAACCGCGATTTTTATAATTATAAAGTATTTATATATTTTTACAAACAAAATTTGACAAGTCCACATTTAATTTTTGTCATAATGATCCACTAATTAAAAGTCTTGGTTACAATAACCATAATTTTTCATTATTATCCAGGGTTTTTAATAGGAAATGCCACAATGCATTATGTTCGCCCACTGAAATTATAGTATGCATTTATGATAAACGATTAAAAGTTTAGGACATTACAAATCATACATAAACATTCGACTATTATATTTGTTTTCCTTTACAATATTTATAAAATGTTTCTCCATTCCAATTCCATTCAATGTTCAATCGAAATTGACAACAATCACTATCAGCAGTACGTTCGTCAATATTCTGAGGCTTCTCATTGGTCGACGTTTCGGATTGGTTGATTTGAACTTGGAGTCCGTTTCGTATCTTATATTTACAGATTAACTTATCAGTTGAACAAGAAATAAAATTGATTAGTAATATAATTTACATGTAATAAAATAATTGTATCTATTTATTTACGTTGTCCTTGTGAAAAAAACAGTAATTTCAACAACGAAAAACATACAGCCACTCAAGTAATCCCATGGTCATGATTATGGATACGTTTCTTCACCGAATGTACGAAGTCCTAAAATAAAGTTATTTACCAACGTTCCAATCGTAAACGATATTATGACAGATTGCTCACGTAATTCATATTTTTACTTCACGATGGGAACAATAATTGGAGGCCGCGCGCCGTTTTAATTACATGAATGACGTAAATAGTAATCAATAACACACAAGGGTGATCTTATATGTACTACGTGAATATATGGGTAAAAGTTTACGTGCAATACTAGATCGTTTATATATCTGTTTATTAGCGGGCCACTCTGAATTATTCCGGATAAACAATTAAATATAAAATATATATATATATATATGATTATTCAACATTTTTTTTGCCTTAATAAGACATCATTAGGTTTATAATAGTTTTTTGTAGCCAATGTATCATCTCCACAATCACTGGTTCTCACTACATACCAATTTTCATTAAGAACGGTCCAGCCGTTCTTGAGTTATTATGGACGTACAAACATGCAGGTAATAATTTTCAAACTGGTCAAATTGATGTTCGTGAGTCATAAAACGAATATTTATCATGAAACTTGACAGAAAAATGAAATGTACAGGCAAACGGACACGTCAGATTTGTATAGTAGTATAGATTTTATAATGGATATCTGTAAGTTACATTGTCATTTGTGTTTTATACACACATATATTATTTAACACAAAATAATAACATACATATTCGTAGTGCATTTTTTTTTATTAAGTACGTGAAACGATATTTCCAATAGTGTTAATATCTATGCTTCTATGCTTGCCAACCGATATTTTGGTGGCTTTTGATGAGCGTTGATAAATTAAGAATTGATAAATTGAGAAATGTACGTATAAAACGGTATTTAATGATTACGATCCAATTTCGACTACAAGGCGATCACTAGTAATAATTAACAGTTAAAATTCTTGGTTCCTATATGCGTTGCGAAATTAACTTACGATTTTTAAGGATTTTTTGTGTTTCATATTGATATTTGTAGCTTATTTTAATATTAAATATTGCGTTTAAACTGTTTTATTATTGTGTAATATTTAACTTCTTTAAAATTTATAAAGAATGTCTCGTCTCTTGGTGCAGTTTCAAACTATTTCAGATTAAAAGAAAATTGACACACAACTCGGATATGACGTTTAATTTTCATAATGGCGCAAACAATTTTCACTTTAAAGTTTCTGTAATGTTTTCACAAAGGCAACAGAGTAATCTAGCGACAGAGGAAATTGTATGTTAACGCGACAAAATTGGTATGAAAGTTCAGATAAGTGCTTTTAAAGCTAATTTCTCTAAACTGAAAGCTCTTAATTAAATATGAGATTTATTTAGATTTGTAATATACATTATTATAAACGAGACTGAGTTTAATGATTATTTAATCAAATCTTTAAAGATTTCGGTTCATTTTTAAGTTATCTACGTGTGATAGAGATGTATGAGTAGTAGAGATTCGCCGGTTCTAACACAAGTGTTGGAACCGGCAAAAAATCGCTTGCAAAAAAAAAAAGTTTGGTGTCAAATTGTAGGTTTCCGGCCATGCCCAATCGAATGCACTCATCCATTTTTTGCTAACTTGTACAGAAACAAAGATAGCTTCAACGTTGCAATGTAGGACCATTGTTATCTAATCACTCCATTAGGTCATTATCGTTCGCTCAGGAAGTGATTATTACTAACCACTCATTACTAATGAAGGGGCCTGGGAGTTTTTAAAATCATAACTAATGTTACTTGTAAACATTTATTATTCTGTTATTCAGCATTAAATATTGAATCGAATAAATAACATACTTTTATATCATTACCAATTGTATTGGTGTCAAACATTTTTAGAAAGTCATACATCGATTTACCGTTATACTTATAATATAGGTACGTGATGCAGTATTCTCCACAAACAGTAGTATAATCATTTTGAATGCGAGCAGTGTTATAATTCCACATCCTAGAGTTATTTTCTAAGTAAGTCCCATGATATCCATGAGGCGGACGACCATATGAGTCAAAGTACTGACCGACACCATTCCCGTCTATATGCATTGCTATCCAGTGAGATCCGGGTTTATTATCACAATCTAAATTACTTATGACATACATAGGAGTATGAACATATATTGGTAAGCGATTAGCTGCATAGACGTTACATGCAATGCATCCATCAATTTGACTTAAGTATTGTTTTATTTGATTTATATCCATGGTATACGATGTTAAGACATCTCATCGGTACCTCAGACTCATGAACAATGTGGGATTTATTATTGATACAATATTTTTATATGTATAAGGGCACCTTGATAAGATGTAAGGAAATAAAACGAAGAAATATGTATTTTCAATATTTATATTTATTGAATCATCAAAAAACATCTTACTAACTACTATAATCTACTGATATATTACGATGCTTATCTATTTCTATTACATTATCAAATTTTGCATAAACAATACAGTTAATGGTTTGAGTGAGAGCGGACTCAAAACGAACTTCTAATCTAACACTACCATGTTTTATAAGGTTCCAATGACTCGATGAATTCGCTGATAAGTCAGG
>PDGT01000002.1:8386361-8399865 GCA_003671415.1 Megathymus violae
TGATGAAATAAATTTTGTGTTATATAAAATACACTTAAATTTCTATGATGACTTCCTTTTGTGAATATATCAACAACGCGGCCATCTGACTCTCTCATTAAGTCATCAATAATTATACGATGAGGATCTTTCCCGTCGAACATACTAAGATCTGGTATTCCCTGATAGTAGTTAACACCTTTTAAATTATACAAAGGCTGCATTTCATCAAAGCACCAAGTCATTTGATTTAAATCTGTATCACATATTTTTTTAGCATATTTAATGAAATTCGTAACAAACATAGATTTCCCACATCCACTTGGACCGGCGACTATTGCAGTAAATGGATGTGTAAAATGAAACATTATAAACTCACGTGTGTTTAGTTAAAGGTATAGGGAAAGACTAAAACATTTTATTATAATGAAGAAAAATATATTTCCAAACATAAAACATAAGATCACAAAAAGAAAACAAATTTGTAATAATAAACCACTTATTTACTAAAACTGAACTGAAATACAATTATACAAATGTCACAAAAAAATTCACATAAATTTATCAGATTCAAATTGTCAGATTAAAGTATAAAAAAATAAAATAAATCAAATTCAATATTAATGAACAGAAAATCTATGATATAAAACATTATACATATAACAATTATACATATATAACAATTTTCTAGATAATATAATATCTAAATAAAAATTTTTATACAACTAACATTTTCACACAACATGACCATACAATACTTAAAATTATAATTCATCCATCTTAATTTTTCCTTAAAATAGTCATAGTTTAAATTATATTTCTAAAACAATGTATTTCTAAAGTCTATTCACATATTTTAAAGTGACCCCAAGCGAGTGTATCAATATTGTTTGGTGCTATGTATCGTTTGGTATCGTTATAGGATAAACACTTTTTATTAATTTTTTGTGTAAAAATATTGTGCTTAATAGATGTATATCTTGACATGTCATAATATTTATCTTCTTTATTAAATAGACAAGACTTAAAATCATCAAGTCCTAAGCCTTTCGTGACACTTTTATTAACTCCTTTGGCTTTTACCACAAATTTGTTGTCGATATCCATTGCATACATTTTAGACCGCAACCCTACAAACTCTTTAAATATTTTACCTGAAATTTCATCTTTAAAGACTCCTAATTTCTTTTTGTTTAAAGGCTGATATTGATATTGGTTATTTAGCGGGTAATCAGATGTATCAAATCGTTCTGCTAAATCAGGTTTAATGTCATCATAAAAGTTGTCAGTAAAAATTTCATAAACTAGACTATCAGTATCAGTGTACAATAATTTAATTTTATCAGTAAACTTTTTTAACATGTAGTCATAATGAAAATCATACATGAGAGTTTTGGAAATATCTAATATACAAAATCCTAAATAGATTGGTTTGTCATGTAGTTCCTTTGTTCTTTTTAATTGAATTGCAACTAAATTTTCCGAAAATATTGATAGACTATGAAACTCTGGTTTTGCAATCAAATCTTGAGCACCGAGACTTTTACCTCGATTTTCCCAGTGAGTCAGTAATTTTACATTTACACGTTTTTCAACATTCTCCATTGTTTTACCAAATATTGAATTATTCATTAACTTATAAAAATCTTTTTCGAAATCTGTTTTAGCCCGCGTTCGTAGATTTGTATTCAAATCTATATATTGTTTTAGCCATAGGCTTTGTTTGAACTTCAATATTCTATGAATCTTTTTTAGCTTCATGCCTAGTTTTAAACATTGTTGTAATTTTTTGTAATGAATGATATATTTTGTTTTGACACATAAGTTCGGAATAATTAATTATGTCTTTTTTACATAATCATTCTTGTGAATGTATTAAATCAGAGTTAGATTTGTTTGCACTACCATCCACACAGACGAGTATTGAAAGTGGAGTATGGATTCATTACAAACCCATTTCATCTCTAGCTGATGATGGACCTTTAGAATTTCAAGTTCCTGGTGCAGGAGATGACTATATAGATTTATCTCATACTTTGATTAATATAAAAGCAAAAATACTAAATCAAGACAATTCCAATATATCAGCTACTACAAACGTGGCTCCAGTTAATAATTGGTTGCATTCATTATTCAGTCAACTTGACGTTTACTTAAATCAAAAACTTGTGTCACCACCAAATAACACATATGCGTATCGTGCTTATATAGAAAATTTGTTAAATTATGGTCCAGCTGCCAAAACATCCCATCTTACTTGTGGTCTTTGGTATGAGGATACAGCGGGCTAAATGAATGAAACGGATGTAAAAAATCAAGGTTTTGTTAAGAGAGAACACATGGCAAGCGAAACTAAAGAAATTGAAATGATTGGGCATCTACATGGTGATTTGTTTAATCAAGATAAATTTTTAATTAATGGTTTTGATATGTGTGTAAAGTTAGTTAGGTCAAGAGAAACCTTCAATCTAATGGCAGAGTTAGGAGATTCAAAATTTAACGTATGTATTACAGATGCAACGTTGATTGTTCGTAGACCACGGATCAATCCAAGCGTATTACTTGCACACCAAAAAGTTTTAGCATCTACCACAGCTAAATATCCCATTACACGTGCTGAAGTTAAAGTTTTAACAATACCATCAGGTGTTCAAGGAAAAACCCTTGACAATATATTCCTTGGACAAGTACCGAAAAGATGTATAGTCGGATTTGTAAATAACGCTGCATTCAATGGAACTCTTAATAAGAATCCATTCAATTTTGAAAATTATGGTATCAATACGTTTTGTTTGTATATCGATGGAAATCAGATCCCTTCGAAAGCATTACAACCATCGTTTGATAAGAATGTCGTTGCTAGCGCATATCATACTTTGTTCTCAGGAACAGGTATACATTTTCTTAATGAAGGCAATGGGATATCTAGAGAAGAATATGCTAATGGTTATTGTTTGTTTGCATTTGATTTAACTCCTGACTTATCAGCGAATTCATCGAGTCATTGGAACCTTATAAAACATGGTAGTGTTAGATTAGAAGTTCGTTTTGAGTCCGCTCTCACTCAAACCATTAACTGTATTGTATATGCAAAGTTTGATAATGTAATAGAAATAGATAAGCATCGTAATATATCAGTAGATTATAGTAGTTAGTAAGATGTTTTTTGATGATTCAATAAATATAAATATTGAAAATACATATTTCTTTGTTTTATTTCCTTACATCTTATCAAGGTGCCCTTATACATATAAAAATATTGTATCAATAATAAATCCCACATTGTTCATGAGTCTGAGGTACCGATGAGATGTCTTAACATCGTATGCCATGGATACAAATCAAATAAAACAATACTTAAGTCAAATTGATGGATGCATTGCATGTAACGTCTATGCAGCTAATCGCTTACCAATATATGTTCATACTCCTATGTATGTCATAAGTAATTTAGATTGTGATAATAAACCCGGATCTCACTGGATAGCAATGCATATAGACGGGAATGGTGTCGGTCAGTACTTTGACTCATATGGTCGTCCGCCTCATGGATATCATAGGACTTACTTAGAAAATAACTCTAGGATGTGGAATTATAACACTGCTCGCATTCAAAATGATTATACTACTGTTTGTGGAGAATACTGCATCACGTACCTATATTATAAGTATAACGGTAAATCGATGTATGACTTTCTAAAAATGTTTGACACCAATACAATTGGTAATGATATAAAAGTATGTTATTTATTCGATTCAATATTTAATGCTGAATAACAGAATAATAAATGTTTACAAGTAACATTAGTTATGATTTTAAAAACTCCCAGGCCCCTTCATTAGTAATGAGTGGTTAGTAATAATCACTTCCTGAGCGAACGATAATGACCTAATGCAGTGATTAGATAACGAAATAGGACCATTGCAACGTTGAAGCTATCTTTGTTTCTGTACAAGTTAGCAAAAAATGGATGAGTGCATTCGATTGGGCATGGCCGGAAACCTGCAATTTGACACCAAACTTTTTTTTTTGCAAGCGATTTTGCCGGTTCCAACACTTGTGTTAGAACCGGCGAATCTCTACTACTTGTATGGAGTGTAAAGGGAACTCTCTTTCTTCAAGTTCAAGCGAAATTCCCCGACTCATAGTCGTCCCCGCTAAACAACAGAGAAATCTTCGCGTCTTTAGAGGAAAGATCTGTATTACTTCTCGACAGTATCGTGCATTTTGTAAAGTTATGGGAGTACCAGCCACTCTACTTCTATACTCAAATGTGAAACGTTCTTTACGTAGCAAAGCATTCGCAATGCCCTCAGCGTTATAGATGTCCATTCGCGACTGCCACCACTAACCTACCATGAGATGCCCTGTCTGCTGGTTTGTAGGCTATAGACATAAATATTTTTTCTCTAGTTCTATGTAACTCCATCTATTAATAAATATCCATAACTAAAGACTTCCGAATGCTAGTTCAGAACTGTTATAATATACCTTTGTCACGAACAAGAACTTTCTTTGTGTGCAAAATAAATCATCGGCCGAACATCAATTTCGGTACATGCCGGGTCTATTCGCCCCCGAATGTGAAATATTTCACGGACGAAGGGTTGTCCCGCAATTCCCTAGGGTCGCCACGTCTCGAGCTAGTAACGCCGATATTAACGAAAACCTTCTATTATTTGCTATGTTTCAGGGTCAGGCGCTTTTGTTATTTCAAATGTTTTAGTTAGACTGATAACATTTTTATAGATAATAATAAGATCAAGAGTCATGCTGTAAATATATTACGTAAATTTAACTACGGGGTTAAGGCAGTATTAAATACACGTGATTTTACGTTATATATTGCGAAGTTTTAAGAATGTAATGAAATTAAATTTGTCCGTGAGTAACATTAAACTGAGCTCATGCTGACAACATAAAAAATAAGTGAGTTGGAAACATCTATAACTTTCCTACATACAGAACTGGATCTACACTAATATTATAAAGAGAGTGTGAATTTTGTGAGTTTGTGTAAATGCGGAAAGTTATATCTGGTGCCACGACACCTATATGAAAAATTGTTTTATCATTTGACACACACATAATTCTAGATGAACATTGGCTATATAGTATAAAACATTTATAAAGCTTTATCAATAGATAAGGCTGATTTACGAGAAAGTAAGATGTATGAAGACAAAAAATATTTCCGATGCTATTACTATTTGTGAACTTAAAAATAGTTTCCCGAATAAAAAAAATCTCCTGAAGCGAAGTGGTAATTAATAAAAATGAAAACGTTTAAAAGGTGTTATTAATGGTTCACTCAAAAAGCGAGAGAAAAAAATCCCAAATTTAGCAGATAATCTAAGGTTATTAATATTATGACTTAGTTCTTTGGTCAGACCGCTTAGTCATACCGATTTCATTTTACCCTCCTAACAAATGAGTTTGTTTACGACGAGGATAATGTTGGATCTTTGCGAAAACGGAGGTTTTGGAGTTATGTTGTAATATATGAAATCGTAAGCGAGTAGGTACGTAAATAACAGTAATAATATAATAAAACTATTTTATACCTGGTTAATTATGTACAAAAATTTATATAAAAACGTTGGTGGCTTAAAAGTTGGGTGATATTCTGGTGATCTGAGGATGAAACCTAACGTAACCAACAAATATATACTGATAGCATATTTGAACTGTTTTGAACGTCTTTGTCACAAGCGGAAGATCCGCGTTGAAATTTTGTCCACAACTCTAAATTTCCAAATCATATGCGTAATAAAATTAAACATTACTTTCTTCTACTCGTATCAAGATAAACATTGAGAGGAAACCTGCTTAAATAAGAGTATTCCATAATGTTCTCAAAGGTGTGTAAATTCTGTCCATTCGGGTATTCATAATTGTGATTTGTGTGATCATTTATGAATCCTTTATTCAACGAAGTACTCATAATTTTACTCCTACGGAAAAGGCATTAAAATAATTTGTCTTCTGACTAAAGAGCCTAGTACGCACACCTTTTTTTGTCAACTACGAACAAGATGTGTCCACAACGGACGGATGTATCATAGGTATCACCTCACCGTCGCAACTACCATCATTGCCAGCCAAAAGGGAAACGGAAACCCTGTCCAAGTGACTCTACGACGTAGCTTTGAATATACTCGAGCTTCTTACTGAAACTCGGAAATTAACAGTAAAATTGGCTAGTCAGGGGTTATTATCTTTTCCCTGGCGAATCATACAAAATGTTTGAACCATTAATAATTCTTACTAGAACATAGTGCAAGCTACTGTATAGCCTCCTAAACACTTGCAAAACTAGATTGAAACTTCGCATCATAAAAAGTGGTTAAACGTTCCTGTAGACAACGTCCCAATATATTTAGTACTGGGCAAAATATATACGACAAAACATAATATTACCTTATATCAGAGCACAATTTACATGTGCGCATGAATTATTCATATGTCGCTAGGTGTACGCATGTGTGAATTTGTCTTTATGAATACACACATACTACACTGGCCTAGATCTAGTACAATGTGGTTTAAAATTGATTTTTTATCGAGGTAACAATAGTTTTAATTTCATGAAAAAAAAAAAGTATCCCTAGAGGTAAATGACCATTTGTTGCGGGTCCATGCAACCTTTGTTATGGTCCATGTTTACGTTCATTTAAAACGAAAAAAATGTAAAATTATCTGTATTAATGTAATAGGTACACCTTAGCCATTTTGATACGAGGTTAGTGACAAACCAACAAGCGTCGATTTTCAATACTGGACTGCATTTACTATCAAATAATTTTTGTACTTGCACACAATAAATCCCATTTATTACCTCAATGCGAAGTCTATAAAATACGTGATCAAGTTCCAAATTCGTGGCCGACACAATCCAGTTCCAAGTAGCTCAACCGGCTATTATTAAGGCCCTGTTTCTCCGTTGGGAGCGCGCACGCGTGACGTCACGCGTCTGGTTCTGTGACAGAGACTAACTACTGTCTCTCAGGAGACGAGGACACGATAGGCAGTCTTAAGATACCATCAGTAATGTGATTTACTTCGCAGTTTTAAAATGAAGGAAAAGTTATTTAGTTATATTTGACTTGATGTTTTGTGATTTAGTTGTGAATATAAATGATTTAAATCAATCGGAAACTAGATTGCAGTCCTTTTTATTATTATTATTATTATAATATTGCAGGACCTATTGAATTCGGTCCATGATTATTTCCTTAACTATATATAGAAGCTATAATATCTAATTCAAATAGGATTTAACGATTATATTTTTATGTGAATTCGGTCATCCACCATCAGCTCTAAGCATCTATTTTACCGCTGTCAAAATTTAATTTTTTTAATTACCGAAGTTAATCAAATATTCTAATTATTATGTATTGTACTAATAATGAATAGAATTATATAGATATATTATTGTGAGCTCATGAGCATTATGTTTATTTATCCATGTTCTCAATTCAAAACTTACTTTCTCCAAATAATATAGTATAATTATAATGGTATGTCCGAATGAACAGGTATAGACTAGTGTTTTTAGTTCTCTCGCACTGAGGTCTGGGTTCGAACCCTGCACTTGCTATCTAGTCAAAGACATGTGCTACTTAGAAATCAATTATCATTTGCATCGATAAAGAAAACGTGAACAAACATTAGAGTTCTCCGTTGGCTCTTAAAATTCTGTGAAGACTGCTAATTTGAACTTGATCTGTGATATCTATCTATATACATGTGATATGGATTTAGCCGTTCACGTATTAAGAGATGTGAGACGACTACCATCCGCAGTGTCGGGGAGCTAGTAAAAAAGTAGACACATCGCTTCCTTCCTCCGTGACTACGCTTTTGGTATTACATAAAAATATGATAATGTAGCACGAGGATTCGTTTGTGAGCTATTTATATGAATAAGATTCAATCGTGGGAATGTTTCAAACGCGACAATAAAAAAAAAATTGTTCACAAAAAACTTTTTGTGGTCGATCACTGCTGCTACCACCCTATTAAATTTCGAAAAGGTTGCTATTAATTTCACATCTGTTTTATATAAATCGATTCCTGGCAGCAAAGGTTATCTACTATCTCATTGTATATGAGGTGCTTAGGACCATTGAAGGTCATAACTTATCATATCAAATTACGTTTGGTGGATTTATTAATTTAATGTACTGACCCTAAAGGGGATACAATGGGCGGACTTAATGTCTTGTGGAATTCTCTACCATACCACCGTGGGTGCGGGTGAGAAGATTTAGCAGGTGCGTACAATGTCTGTTTTTTACCTATGTGAGTGTACTACATATACACTCAATCTAATAATAATATTTATCTTTATATATCATATATATGTTAGTACAAGCTGAGTCACCCCATATTGCCAAGACAATAAAAACGTACCCATTGTTTAAGAAATTTAAAGGCAATAAATTGATTTTTTATTATTAAAATAAATAAATGTATATTTTCAACGCCATTTGATTCAAACAGTACTGCCAAATTTGTCTCTTGAAGTTGTCTTTCTGATGTCTACAGAAAAGATATTTATGATATCAAAAGCAATTAATGAATGACGTTTTAAATGGCTTAATTATCACGCTCAGCTTTTTCAACATTTATCAAACTCTCACGTAAAATAAGTAACAAATGCATCAATCAAATTATAGGAACATTAAACTTTCGCTGTAAAAAATATGTTACATTTTTTCTACACGAAAATATAAACTTATTCGTTTCCGTATTGCTCATGTGAGTGATACAATAAATGATTATAACATTGGGATCTTTCCAAATATCCATTTAGTAAATACAAGGGGGATAAAACGATCAATATAAACTAACATTTTGTACCTACCATTATTTTTTCTCTCTTTATATCGTTCGCTTCTTATTTTTCTCGGTATTACGCACTAGAATTGTATTATCAGTATTATTATTAACTTATTAATATTATTACTGGTATTATTATCTTTCCGTAAAGCCTGCCTGGCTAGCTACCACCCTCCTGCTAGGGTCAGCCGTCAAACGACTCGTCGTGTTCACATGCTTTTTTGCCAGCCTTGATTTCATGTTTTTCAACGATCCGCGGTTAAGATCCAGTCTGCCCACGCAAATTCCAGCAAGAATGATACTTTTGACAAACACGCAAATTTGTGAGTGGGTGGCAATAAAAAGACGATAAAAAAATTGTACATCCACTCGTGCACAAGTTGCTAAGTTACAGGCGATGGATGATATTGCGAGTATGTCAAAAAATAATATTTTCAATTAATTCTCGTAACTATTTATTTGTTCGTCATCATGCCGTCCTCAGCGTTTTAACCTTACCTAATTAAAACATGTTTATCGACGAATAGAGCATATAATTGTAATTTTTACGGGTATAAAGTATCAATCGAACTTGTATATGTATAAAATGTATTAGCGTACATAAATATGTGCCCTTTCAAACTGATGGGTGTACGAGTGCCTATTTTTTAATACGTTTTTCTACGCGATTTATTTACCTATCAGATGACTACCTTATTACGTTGATAGAAACTTGTAATTGATAGGAACGCAAGTCATAATTACCTAATTCTGATTCTGAAAACAATGAATGAGTTAATAATGTAATAAATGTAAGCGGGTAGAACGCATTCATTGTAATTTATAATTTCAATGTTTTTTTACAATGAAGTGTAAAAATAATCAAAAATAAATAAATAACTCAAATGCATCAATAAACATATAGTTTGAATGTAATAATTGCAAAGGACATGAACATTTCTTTTGTAATTTAAAATTACAGAGTTCAAAAATTATTAACAAAAATAGACCATCCATACCATTTATCTGCGAAACAATGGAGTCCAAAATGTTGGAAAAATACAGACAACAGGTTTTTACGTCTACACCTCCGTGCCTAGTTGGTAGTGACTGTGCCTGCCGTGCAAGGGGTCCCGGGTTTGATTGCCAGCTGAAGCAGACATTTATGTGCTAGTATTATGTATTCTTCTCGGCTCATATAAGGACAAGGAATTTTAATGCGGAAGTATAATTCAGTGAATGTATATTGATATACTTAAAGTTAAAAAATGCTACATGGATACTTCGATTCCTTAAATGTATTACAATAGTATGCATTAAACAAATCCTTAGTACATTTACAATACGGAACCCCAATCTTGGGGATTTGGATTCGTACCTGTAAATTGACGAAAATTGCAAATTTTCTAGTTATTATACAAATTGATGACGATAATTAGGTGACACATAAATTTAATGGACTTTCCGTGTTCAAACATTATGTGGTCGTAAACCGCCACTTTCAAAATGGGCTGATGTTGACCAAAATTTAGTAATAATGAGCAATTATAGTATTTTTAATACATTAAATATGACAATCAAATTTGTCACGATCAACATTGGAATTAGAAAAATATAGGTTTGGGTAATTTTACGTATATATTTAGTGATATTTTTTTTTATACATCAAAATTTGCCAACCTGGAAAAAGTTTTAGTGCTAAAGTGTCAATTAAACTAAAATCTTTCACTAGTTTGATTACGAGAAATATGCTCGTCGCGTTCACAAAGTACCTGCAATTATATCAAGCGTTGCTTGTTTTTATCAGCCGATGATGCCTTTGGTGGTGTGATTGTTCATTGTGACTTTTACCATCGAGAGAGCCTTCCGCCAGTCGGCTATTGAGAAATAAAAATTACAGGGTTGTCATCCACCAAATAAATACGAGTAAATATTGTGTTACTTACAAATAGTCAGTCAATTTTATCCAGTACTAGTAATCTACCCTTGGGTACGCTTTGGAAAATTCTGCGGGAACAGATCTATTTCCCGGGGTCACGTCCTAAATGATGACCCATAATACAAAAATCAAAATATGCCAACAGTAAATTCCCAAAAAATATGTTTAGTTATAATATCTATAACAAAAAATACCTGCCATAAAATTTCCAAAAAATATTCGATGTAGAGATACAGACGCATTACAGTTTTATTATTTAGTTTAGATAAATCGATATTTCATCACAGTACAGCGAAAGAATAAGATGAAAATGAAGCTCAGTATCGGAAATAAAGATAAAATATGATCATTCGGTACAGTATGACCTCAGTAAAAATACATCTACAAAGACGAACACTCGAGATGCAACACTGCAAATCTTTATCGAGATATTGAAAATCGATTCTAGAACTCTCGAGAGAAGACTGTCCATTGAAAGCGATTTTCGATCACTCGATATGAGTTGTGGACCGACGGATAAGATTTTCCACAAACATTTTCTATTGTTTTCCATGACTGCGTACGTGTAAAAGTTACTCTTTCATGTAGATTTTTAAATCTGCCCGGGCTTTGTTAACTCATCACCCGTGAAATCGACACGCTCGCTATGAACTTACTTCAAAATAGTTTTAATTAAGTTTACACTTTATTAATCACGAAAGCTGAAGGCAAACTACCGTCCTTGAATTTTGAATAGCTCGCGTACGGGTATGTGAGCCACGCGCTGTATTTATGTAAAGAGCATAAGTCAAACTCAAAGTCTGTGCAATCAAGGCAACTTTATTTAATGATTAGATAAAATTGAACTATGAAACAAACTCGTATCCTTAAATTCTTTGGCCACGTCTCCCGATGACTCCATTGAGCGTCTGGTGGCGCAAGTTAGAGTGGAGGGTACCATGCCGCGTGGTAGATTGCCCATGCGGTGGACCGACCAAATTAAGTCTGCTGTGGGCAGCCCATTGCATGAGTGTATCAAACAGAACGACGACCAACAGAGTGAATTGGCGAGGGATTGTGAGACGAACAACATCTGGCACAAATGCGACTGCATAACGACCACGACCACTCTGTCGGGAGTGAAACGATTGAGAAGAGAATACATAATTATTCAAAACGTTATGTTTTTTTTAACTTGATTAGACATTATTGGGTTCATTGATATTTTATATAGCCTATCATCTGCGCAAAATTCCGTGTTCTCACATACTAATGTTCAAAAAGATCGGTCAAGCCGTTCTAGAGTTTTAAACAAGACATACAGATAGACAATTTTTTTTAAATAGTCAAATTGATGTCAGTGGGATTATAAAACGAATATCTTTAATGAAATTTTCAAAAAATTGAATGCAGAGACAGAGGGACTACAGATTTATACAGTAGCATAGATAATTTACAGCCTTATGAAAAGGCATTATACCCTTTACTCGCGTCACCTCAGAAAACCTACGCCATATGTTTACAAATAGCACGCGAATTGTTTTATGAATGGATTATTCTAGTTCTGTTAATTACAAATATATTAATTGATTATAATAGCTGCAGCCAGACAATACCATTTTAACTGACTTCTATTAATATTCTCTATTGTTTTATTTTCTAATAGAATGCTCATATACATTTTATTTGTATCTCGAGAAACCAGCTGTATTTCTCGGTATAAAATGTATCCTAGACTGTGACTCATAATATAAGCTTTTAAAATACGAAGTGTACTAGAGGAGAGTGAATAGGCTTTATAAGTTTCATTCGTAAATACATTCAATTATAATAAAATATTTATTAAATATCCAAAGACCAATTATATCCATTTCTGGTTATGTGGTTCTGGATTGGTGACCGCGTACCGGCAAAGGTAGTGTAGAACGCCCTGTGACAAGGTGTAACAATATTATACGAATAGCAATGAGCAGTTATTGGCGAAGAGAAGTCCAAGATCAGACCTGAATGCCACTGATGGCGTATCTTAGGAGAGATCTATGTTCATCATTGGACTTAAAAAGGCTCATGATGATGTATCCGTCTTATATATGTAATTTTTATTATTTACTTTTGAAGTGAAACTTCTTACGCGATTAATTATACGAAATTTCTGGCTCATCATAGGATATTCAAATGAGAATTGAGAGTGAAAATTCTAGGACGCGTCACGCTTACGCACATTTTCTTACGTGCGAGAGAAGAAAAATATAACTACGTATCTGTTAATTTATTTCATTGTGCCTGTATGTAATACATAATATGTAACAAAGGGAGCGTTGTGCCAAACGGGCGCTCCACTAAACCTCTCATTTCAACTTTATTGTCGACGTTAAAGTTTATGTTGTATTAAGATCATTAAGTATATATTACATATATTTTTTGTCAATATGCATAACGAGACAATGATGGATATGACATAATAAAATACTTGTACAAAAGTTTAAAAAAATATTTTTCCGAGTGCTAATCTCTTTTAGTATCTATTTGCTATATTACGTACTGTTTCTCAAGACGGTAAAGCTATATTTAGCCTGTACAAGGCTGTAATATTCTTTACGTGAACACTCAACGTGCATTGCCAGTCTTCGCGAGTTTAAATCTGCGCTTTAACCTTTTCTGCCAACTTGACCCATTTCTTGGTGTTTGGATTAAGTTAACAGAATGAAAATTCGGATTGAATTAAATTCGGACGTCTTTGAGAATATTATGGAGAAATCGCAAGTATGCATGTTTCTTCA
>PDGT01000002.1:8400155-8424837 GCA_003671415.1 Megathymus violae
TTACTATGTCATGCTAGGCTTTGGTATAAATCAAAAATAATCCCCGACGACGAAAGTTAGCAATCATGAAGAACCAATTACCAAGAGATAGGAACAACGTCTAACAGTGACTTGTTCGTGGATTGAAGCCAAGTGATCCCATTTAATAGTTGTAACAGCGCTAAGGCAAATTCTTTACTTTAGTGACCGCTTACCATCATGTAGGTCATCTGTTTGTTAATAATTAATAATATAATTTAATAACAGTCTTTACAAGTGGAAAGTCATTACTGTCGTTAAATTAGTCTTAGAACGAGTTTAATCGTGAGGGTGAAAGGTATAATTGGCTTTAATATTTGTATTTTCTATTTATGTAAACATCAGTAAAAATCGCTCTCCGTTTACAACTTACAGATTACGAAGTAGCCACTTGCAAAGTTTCCTTCGTTGACTCTAAAACTTGGCTGTTAACATCGATTTATTGTAGCATGTATTTTTTATTACACTTAACAACACCATATTTTATTAATATTCCCCAAATGCATTTGCCTCACATTAATGGCATGTATCTATTTTTAGGCAGCTGTGGTAAACATTTTTTTAAATCACTCAAATGCATGTCTGTCTGGCTGACGTACATGATTTTCTATGAATATTTTGAATGACAATATTTGTAATTTGATGTACTAAGGTAACCCAAAGACTTCCATAAGTCGTAGGTACACTGTAAATAATTTTCACTCACCGTAAATGACAGAAAAATAAATACAAAAATGGAGTTTTTAAATTCCTACAGGGAATTAGACGTATATGTGGATAAATTTATATTGCGAAATCTTATCTCACGATAAAACCTAAGATTCGCGCTTGACCAATTGTATTTCAAAATGTTTATTGCAACCGCCATGTTTACCTTGTGATTTTTCAAACTGTTACATATAATTAATAATAGTTTTGAAAAGCTTTCATGATTACTCATTAAAAAAAATGATAGACGTTCTAAAAATATATTAGAGATGAATACTATAAGGACCTACCATGGACGAAATTCAGGGCCAACTTCTCTACACGCAAATATGTCGTCATCAAACACTTGTAATAATTATAACACAAAAACACAGAAGTAAAATTCCTTGGCCGTCTCTCACGATAAATAAATATTCCATCCATTCAGAAGCCAGCAAAATAAATATGCAGTGTACTACTGCCATTGCAGGTTAATTACAGCTGCTACTTATACTGCCTCTTACATGGGCACACCAGGATGACAGCAAACACTGAGAGACTGCTTGACGTCACGAGGAGAGTGACATCAGTCCCTAAGTATATCACAATGACGAACACAAAATTTTACCAAGAAGAAGAAGAACAATAAACCGAAAAGATTTATCAAGTCAATTAATTAAAATATATCAGAACGTCATCAGTACTTCTAATTTTATGTACGTTAACTTCTTAATTTTAGGTATAAAGTCTTCTTGTTCAAGTTTTTATGCTGTATCCTGTAGTTTGGTCTTCAATAAAGGATTTCTTTCTTTCTAAATAAAAAGAAATATAAAGTTTTATTTTTCTCTTACTAATAATTAATTGGTTAAAGATTATCTAACCACTTTGATAACACGTTGTTAAATAAATTAGAGCGCCTTTATTAGAAGATTAATTATTGGAAAGCTTTTAGCGAAGGATTGTTAATTTTATCCTTCGAGGGTTTTTACGAAAAAATGAAGAGGTTTAATAAAATTGGCAGCTAATAGAAGTCTTATTGCATTGAGAAGATCGAAAAAATAAATTGTACATGGAATGATTACTTTTTCGATTTAATTATATCAATTATAATAATAAATAATAATTAAGTTAAATAAACAATTAAGTTTTACACACAATTTACAATTTTAAAATATTGATGAAAGATAAGTGAACTACGTTGTTTTTACTTAGTTAATTAAATACTACAATAACTTAGTAAAAAAAATCATAAAATTAAAAAAAAATGTACTATAATTTAGGAGTACCTACTGTCAGATTAGTAAAACAAATTAAATCCAGATTCACTTTTCAAAAAATGAAAATGTTTAAATTACATAATATTAAGATATTGTTATGAAAGTTTGACAGGTGCGAGAGGTCGGCCGAAAACAATAGAAGCTATAAAAAATCCCAGATAGTAATAACATCTACCTTGAACACTTCAGACAACTCTCGCCCTTATCTATTCAGGGTGAATATGGCATACATGTTCGTTTTTACCTGAGCCGCTATTGTTTTATCGATTTACAGATATTGTTATTGACTTTACGCGAAAGGCGGAAAAAAGTCTGGAAGGCCTGGAAATCGATATAAATAGCGAGCAGGGTCGCCCACAGATCGCACCCCTCTCTCCTTAAAGAGGGGTCACACCCGATGAAGGCTTAGAGGCCGCAAGGTCAAAGCCATTTTAGGTGATGTTTAGTAGGTAGGCACTCAAGGCCTAGCCTCTATTGGGTCACGCGTGAGTTCCACATAACCAGCGTTGCCAGCTACGTTGGTATGTATGATGTATGCATTCACCACCTCCTCCCGTAAGAGGGAGCACAAAGCCCACGGAGCGTTCGCTTCCCGAATTTCAAGGGAAGAGTTCTCTCCTTACGAAGTGAAATCGACCTGCGATCTACGAGTGCGACTTCGACTGTGGAAGTGAAATAAGTCTCTGCGGAACTATTTTGGCATTTCACGAACCTGCGTATCCTGATACATAACAATATATACCTATATAAAAGGTTAAGCATTCATTCTGCCAATTGCAAGTCGTACTGCAATAAAGAATTAATTTATATGCCTTCTAAAATAATAATTAGATATAAAACATGTTTAAAACAAAAATGTAATATATATTTTTAGAAGGTTTCACTCAGGTATACAACAATTGTGACTGACCTTAATATAATTGGGGTTTTAGGGCTAAATGCGCATAGATCGCAATTATTTATTTGTTGTAGGTGAACGGACTTTATCCATCAATATAATACTAACAATAAAAAAGATAAAACCAAGAGAAAGGTAGGAAAAAATATTACTAAACTACATTGCGTGGTCCATTCCTGTAACCGTAACAAATAGACGGTCAATAAATCGAATTTACTTATAAAAGTAGCACAGAAATATTCAATTATTACTTTTCCCTATTTTTAATCAAATAACTTCAACAAATAAATCTACGTTTCCTCAACAAAAAATGTCACGTACTAAATCCTTTGAAAATATCACCGGCAAGTGCATTGTTAAGTAATTTTCACTAACACGCTGCAATATTTTTTGCCCATAAATAATCCGTAGTTGACAAAGCACATTTGTCACGTGTCACGCAAAGCCTTATTCTCAAGTAATAAGGTTCAATCTTCTGTGTGACGATACGTAATGAAAGCTTAGGGTTGACACATAGTTGTAGAATTTATTTGCTGTGTTGCTCTGATATTGAATTCTTAAAGTTTGTTTCTTTCTACTTACAATATTATTATTATTATGTATTGAAACTAAAGCGTAACGGATCCTATTTTGAGACCACATCAACCCTACCTGCAAATGTACTAACCGAAAGAAAATGATATTAAGTACCTTGATTTGACGGTCGCCAAACTCGGTAATATACAACTTAGCTTTGATGATATATATTAGTATAGGAAAAATATTAAGAGACAAAGTTAATAATAAACGGTATCTCCTTTTTCATCTTAATTTATAATGAAACGATACTACCAGAGATAACACACCGGGTGCACAAAACAATATCAGGTGTCCACGGGCGACGTTATAGTTCATTTTCACATCTGTTCAAATCAGATAGATTTTACTTCACAAATATATGTTATTACTGCCTATATCGGAATACAAGAAAATTATAAAAAATACTCAGGTCTCGATGTGGGTACATTTTCATACCTAAATCTAATTTTTTTTAACCTATTTTTTTAATATCCCTGTCTATTTTTAGTCTCATGCAAAAATTACTGTACTTACTTTGCAATATACATATATCAGTTAGACATTTCTGATTCTATCATTATAGAATCTTATCACTAAACATCGATATTTTTCAGGCACCCCCTGGGCAGAAAAAAGAACATAGGTATTAGTAAATGAGAAAATACGAGGACACTGGCACATCCTGTATTAATGAACGAGATTACTAATTTTTGCAGAAAGATAAAAAAAATATTTCAAACCTTAACTTTAAAGTACAAATAAAAAAAAAATACTTTATTATGTATCACGATCGCAAAATCGCAGTTAATACAATTACGCGCTCTGAGCAACTCTTAAAGTGTGTACTTAGAACGTTTTTATATATAGAAAAAATATGTCAAATGTCGTGTTTATTAAAATGGGTCTTATAATATTGTTCAGTATTTCCATTAAGTAATTGCACCGTAGACATTATTATGCAATGTAGCATTTACAAATGCGATGGTACTTGCAGCTGATAACGAAATAAAATGGAACTATTGTAAGCTACTGTTACATTTTCAATTGAAGCATTTTCATTTTATTCCGAACATTCCAATACTGGTATAATCTTTTGTTTCAGTGTTATTAATAGAAAGGCGGGTTCGTTTTGTTTTCCTTGTCTCGAATTAAATATTCTATCTTTTTTATTAATTTGTACGTTTTCTACTTTGTCAATAAATTTGTCAATGTTTTCGTTTTTATTTAATATACTGTATATATCGCAGAAAAATATCTGTATTAATATTAAAATTGTAACGAGACCGAATCTCTATATCAAATATTCTTTGCAAATTTAAATATAGACAGGTATACTTCAATATCTATAAAGTGGCCTAAATATATGTCGGAGATATTAATTAGTATAGACATGAAACGAAACCCGGCACGATGTCCGAGTGATGGCAGCACCGCTGCGATGACGTCGATACTCGGCTAACATCGTGCTCTGTTAGCCTAGCTAGTGGAGTGACGCCGGATGGAGCCACAGTTTACATTCCACGGAGTTTACATTCTACGAAGAGATCGGTTCCTCCGCACTAGGAACTGTTACTTGTTTCGTTTTCCCGGTGTGAAGTGTTTGTTAACAATTAATTAACAATGTTAAACGATTATACGCCCACGATATTTTCGACAATGCTGCTAAAACTACTGGCGTTGCTGACATATATATATATATATATATATACTTTCTTTCTTACCTTCTCATTTCCTGGCCGACAACGCATCAATGATACCTTCGGCCTTGCTGATGTCCATGGGCGACAGTGACCACTTACCATCAGGTGGTTCGTCTGCCCGATAGTCGGCTATTAATCTTTAAAAAAATCTTTTTGGATTTTTTTTTCTGTATTTTTGTCTACTGAACAGATTCAGATTATCGTTGGCATATTTTGAACTTATACATATTATGGATCATAATGTAGGATACATTCCATCCCGGAAATTAACCTGTTCACTCCGAATATAACTTGGAATTAGTATGAACATTGTAATATTCGGTGTTCCTTATTGTATCGACGTCAAGGGACACTTGGAATTATCACTGACGTACTTACTACTATACAGAGCTACGGTGTCATACGTGCAATCCGTACTATGTCCGTCATAAGACTGCCTAGTTCATGATAACACTCGCCGCTAAAGAACTACCCCCTTCACCTACATTTACAACTACCTTCTCTATCGGTATATACGAGACAATATATTATCTCAATGGAATAGTTGCATACACTCCATCCATGCTTTTAAGATATTAAACGACGATAATATTAAACGCGCTTTGAATTTCTTTTCCGTAATAATTTCAATAAATGAACATGTTGCGAATTCATAGAATTATTCAATTATTCATTTTTTTTTTCGTATCGGGGAGAAAACCTTTGAAAGATACCTGGCCTTGCGGGGATATTGAGTACTGGGTTATATGGGATTCCTACCCACTAAAGCCCCCTCGGCAGCCATCCGACGCATATGGCAAAGCTCCGGAATCTCATGTGAACGCACCGGTGTCTGCCCTGATTTCATTGAACTAGGAAAACATCCTCAAAAAAAAAGAGTAATAATTGTTTCGAGTTTGGTTGCTACTTGAAAAGTAAGCCATAAGTTTTCTGTTGCATTATAAATTCTGAATATAAATGCTGAAATAAATTCATTTCGCTTGAATACACAATTTGTCAGAAATGTTTGAATATCTTGTAGCAGTGTGTTCGACCGGACAAAGATTAGACTTCACATTTAATGATGACTCAGTGAATTAAAATATTGAAAATAATTCTTTGCCACACGCTGTCTATGCGCAAGAGTAAGTATTCTTGGTTATAAGAATGATATGTGCAGCCCTTTTGCAAGATATATCCAGGTTAAGAATATTGATGACTGAAGAGCCAGAAGAGTGTAATGTAGGTACATAATAATGGTACATTGGCGACCTTATAGTCTCTGTGATGACCACACCTGGTGAAAGAAAGTTCCGAAATCGTTTTCCAGCCGAGGTAGATATTTATGTGACACAAACATGTTTGTTCACACTTTGTGAATAGTTGAACGGCCTCGTTTCTGTATATTCATGCCATCTAAAACTAAGAAATTTTTTGAGTGAAGCTAAGTATGCATTTCTTTATTTTATTTATATTAACATGAGAAAATTAAATGAAAGATCAGTCAAAAATTTTAAATGTAACGTAATTTTGACTCTATTCAATCTGAGTGCATATACATTTGAACGTTTCTTATAAAAATTGATGCTTTAAAATTTTGTTATATGCGTTTTGAATCGTTCTTTGCATTTTCTTAATTTTTCAACATCTCTATGGTTCTCCTTTTTTAGTCCTATTATAAAGTGTAGCACTTTTTTCCCAATATCACAAGTTTAGAATTTTACACTTACTGGAAGCCATTGTAGTAATCTGAAATGAAAAAATATATTTTAAATGCTGACTTAGCTTAATGTTTTTGTAGGCGGTAATATCAATAATTTTAGCGTCCAGGCGCGAGTGTCTGGGTTCGATACCCGCACGCTCTTGTATGCTTGTTTCAATAGTAAATCATCAACTGAAGTAAACAACTTCAGGCATAGTCGATTGTTGAATGGGTAATCGCTAATCACAATATTCTCCTTCCGATCTTTGAAGAGCATGTTGTTATCGTAATAGCAATCGTTGAGTCATCTCAGAGGCCTTCGGGTAGTAAGATAATATCGATACTTTAATTAGCAACGAACTTTTCTACTAATCAGCACTAATGAAGCGTGAAGAAGTATATGGCAAAATTCAAAAGATTTGCAACGAGTCCAAAGTTCATCTCTGTCGAAAAATACACGAATTATTTCACCCCCATTAATGATGCAAAGAAAGATGCTTTTAAAAATGTATATACATATAATCTTTGTCTTTTATCCAAAATATTATTATTTACGAGAAAATAAAATCGGTTTCCAATGAGAAACTGCTCAGAAGATATAGAGCGGGCCTATCTTGAGTTATATTGAAAGCTCTCAGGGGATTGAGTCACTAGTCTTGATAGTTATGATGAAGAGTATCTACACGAACTCGAGTACATTATGTTTTCATAGAAAAAAATCTAAAATGTTTATTTTTATGCCTTCAGGCATATTTCAGTTGTTCATTATGAGTAAAAAGACTTGAATGACAGCGAGTACAATTCTGAAAGTGACAGACAAAGCTTTTTTTTTTTCTAAACGGTAACGTTTCATATTTTGAGGGTGACATGAATATTAACAAATAAGACATCAACGAAACCAAGACGAAGATTTATGTCACATTAACATCCTAGCATTTACACATGTCACACCACATTAAACCTGTCACACGTTCCTTGGCAGGTAAGATCTCTAGTAATTGAGCTATAGGGTTTACAACATAAATAAAGGATATTTGATTCTTATGACAACAAATTATCCTGTTGTTCTGTCAATATGGAAAACATATATGTAGGACCGATAAATCAATAGGGAAGAAAGATGTGTCTTATAACAGTTCTGTTCACTATCCAAATATTTCCTATAGCAAGAAGGTCCCAAGGAAGCTATAAGATATGCAAATTTGTCTTGAGTAATGATTGTAAGAGGACCCTCGAGACTAGTTTGTTTGGTAGCGATTTTGATTTTGCTATGCAAAACAAAAGGTATGAATTATATATTGAAGATTTTTAGATATTTTTACTATCTGTTTACAGTTAAGACGTTTGAAGTTCAGTTGGTAGTGGACCCTGCCTACAATTAAGCGGTTTCGGGCTCAATTCTCGGCCGAAGTAGACATTAATATGACAGATATTTTTCTGTTCTCGGGTCCTGAGTGTTTGTGATGTCCAGTTGTGTATCCATGCACCCTACAACACAATGAATTATAGTGCAGTAGTGTGAGTGTGTGAGCGTTTAAATAGTATACCTAAAACTTAAACTGCCTTAATAAAACTATTTTTTTTTAAATAAACCATAATATCAGGTCGGAATTTACGTAGGTTCATTCACCTATGTTTTCTAATATGAATACGACATAAGTATATATTATAACAAATTACAATGAAAAATATAAGAATAAAAGAAATAATTAGAGTGAAAATCCCTTTACTCTGACGTGGCTTGATTGATCTATATTTACCGTGCTCTCCATAGAGTTAGTAGTGTACTCAAGAATTTATGTTTTGTCGGTAAATGCCACGATTGTTTTAAATTATATAACGTTTTGAATTATATTTCCTGTTTGCTTTTTAAGCATGTTCTTTATCACAACGTTATCACAAATATTTAATTATTTAGTTAAATTATATTAAAAATGTCTTCATAGGAGTAACAGAATTACAATTTAAGAAATCTTGTCAAGTAGTAAGTAGTACTGTGATTGAGCAATAATAATCGTAAGTGGTAAATAAATAATTTATATGTTACTATAAATACATACAAATATTTAATGTAAAACCTAAATGTAAATGCTTTTTTGTTTATTTTTTATACATAATGTAATATTAAGTTTAATATTAACGTTTGTTGTCCACAGTACAGAACTCTATTTTTGTATAGTAAATACAAAATAATTATGTTAATGTGTAAGAATATAAAAATGAGATTGTGGCAAAATGTTCACAACACATTAGATACTTGTTCGGATTTGACAAGTCAGATTTTTCCGTTTGAATAGGTTGTTATCGGTAGATAGCTTTCATTATGTTTTGTTGGGGGCTTGTGGGTGTGGAGGGTGATAGAAACACCTCTAACATTCGGGTTGGTAACAGCCGGATTGAACTATTAGAAAATACAATATATATCACTCCAATTTCAAATAGTAGGCTGTATCCTATTTTTGACCGGTAATGTATTGCAAGAACGTAATACAATATTATTAACATACATATTGTTATATTTTGAATACTTAACAAGGAAAGGTATTTATTAACAACTAATGTCAGAGAGCGCTAACGCGACTTCAAACGCCAGATTACATAACCGTATGTGAACTACTTTATGCAAATGTACGGTCACATATAAACTTGTAATATTGAATAATTGTTTCCTTAAGAGATGTCATCGTCGTTTCTAATTGAGTTCTGTAGATTTTACAATGCCATCGGGTAGATAGAAAATTGACAGCTCAGATATATTAATTAGTAATAGTTTCAACGAGGATAAAGCTAATCTAATTACTTAGCCCTACCGAACCATTGTCTCAGTTGTAGCCAAATACCAGTAAATTTGCGAAGATTGATTGATTTGGATATGTTTTGATTCGATTCAATGGTAATGGTGATGAGAAGAGCTAGTAATATTTCGGGACTTCCGCTTCACTTTCGGTTGGCAACACGTCAGTGATGTATTTGGTGTTCCTGATGTCCATGGGCGAAGATGACCATTTACCATTAGATGGCTCATCTGTTAGTTTGTCGACTGGTTACTGTGATTAATATGCCAAAAAACTACTTGTGTGTGTGTGTGTGTTTATGACTTTGTATTTTTAAATACATAACAAATTACATGGAATGAGTCAGAATAAATGAGAAGACACATTTCATTTGAGTGTAATAAAATAGTAAGAAGAATTTTCTAATAGTTTTTATTTTGGTTTCTCATTCCTGTTTGAGGTTTTAAATTTGTATGTTCAGGGAAATAATTTATAACGCATCACTACATACTACATATATTTGGCGTATTGGGCCGGCTTTGAATACTTCCTCAACCCCATGCAGGCAGAACAGGGTGTCGTAAGAGGCGACGGTAGCCAACCTGCTTGATGGTAGAGCTTTGCGGAAGGATTATATTTGTCATTCATATTATTAATGGTATTATTATCTTTCCGTAAAGTTTGCCTGGCTAGTTACCACCCTCTTGATTGAGTCAGCCGCCAAACGACTCATCGTGTTCCGGCTAGGGGCTTGAGAAACAGTACTTTCTTTTTTCTTGCTTCTTATTTCTTGGCTGACAACGTATAAGTAATATCTTTAATGTTCCTCATGTCAATAGTGACGGTGACCACTTACCATCAGGTGGCTTGTCTTCTCGTTTGTCAGCTATGTAAATAAAAAAAAATACAAATATTATAAAAGCGAACTCCTCTATAATATTTGAATTTTTATTGTAAGATTTTTATATTAGCGGAAAGTAATCTCAGGGAACACGGCACCTATATGAAAAATTCTTATACCATTTGTAAAGGTACGTTATTTCTGATGGACATAGGCAATGTATGACGTTCATTTGTACAATAATTAATACATAAAGATGTGAAAGTAAGATACAAAACCATTTTTTTTAATTTCTAAATAACATTATAAATCTAACCTTTTTGTTTAAATAACTGTTCTTCTATTGTCCCGTATCGAATATCTTACTGTATTATTGAGAAGCTTTATAATACTTACAATAATGATCATTACTTAAAAGAGCTTTGTTTGTCGATTGTCTTGTCTGCTGATTGTTACAACAAATTGTGGTTAGATTTTCATTTAATCTTCATTAGGTAAAGTGCCACTTTGTTCGGATATTTTATGCTAAGAAAAAAGTATAGTGGCGTTTGATGAATCTTTTACCGAGTATAAAACGTGTTGTAATTTAAATTTGCATATCACAGAAAATTTGAAGTTGAAAGTTTTCATAATTACAAATAAGGTTGTTTAGTTAAATATTATGTTTTTTTAGGGGACACTCCTTCAGTTTAGTTAGTAACACTTCGTCTCAATAACACTTCGTAGAAATAATTTAAAATACACGAATTTTGAATTGGATATTAGAATAAATAAAGTTTTATAATTTTTGTATTATTTAAACTTCCTTTAAAATAATTATTATACTTTTACCACGGTGTCCCGCTCTTCCAAATCTTTCAAAATATGAGAAAAAAATTAATATGTATGTCTTTGTTTGCGTTTGTTTGTATATTTTTTTTATGTTAATAGCCGACAAATGAGCAGACGAGCCACCTGATAGTAAGTGGTTTCCGTCGCCCATGGTGATCAGGAAGACCAAAGGTATCGCTGATGCGTTGTCGGCCAGGAAATGAGAAGAAGGTAAGAAAGAAAGTACTGACTCTCAAGCCCCCAGCCGGAACACGACGAGTCGTTTGGTGGCTGGGGGTGGTAGCTAGCAGGCAGGTTTCACAGAAAAATAACAATACCAGTAACAATATTAATGATTTTATAATAATATTGTAAATATAATCCTTACGCGAAGCCCCACCACGAGACAGGTTGGTTTCTATCGTCTTTTACGACACCATGTTGTGTCAGCATGGGATTGGGGTAGGATTTTAGACCGCCCCAATACAGCCCAATGTGTGTGTGAGTGGATTCTGGCCAGGTGATTGATTACATTTAATATTAAACTGATGACCTCAGGTCACTTCTCGCTTTTAAGGTTAAGGCCTTTGTCTCCTAAGCTACTCAAGGGGAGATTGACAAAATTTATTGTCGAGAAAATTACGGATTCCTCGTAATGTTTACCTTTACAGAAGAAATGGAATGGGATAGTTTGTGTGGTAGTTAGTGGGATGGGGGATTTATAACACGTACATATTTTGGAAAGTTAAAGATGCAGGTACAAAGCGACGAGTGAGAGAAACCGAACTCAGTAGTGGGACAATTTTGGGTTGTAATTATGATGATGGTAGGTGCAGGATTCGAACTTGAGTCTTAGTTTGGGTCACTAATATTAACTTAGGCTATATTTGCGATGCTAGTAATCTATGCGATGCACCACAATTAATTCTCGTTACCTAACGAACTATAACAAAAACCTTTTCATTAGATTAGGAAATAGAATTGGATACATTGTTGTGAATAAGTAATTAAACTAACTCATTAAAACTCGTGATTGCTTACAATTATTTTGGTTTTAATCAACCTCAAGTTGAACCTTTAAGAACAATTAATTTAAAACAACTTGTTTCTTTCCGTAGTCTTGATAATTATGTCGATATGCCGTGCTGGTATTTGGCATTTTATATATTTCTTTATCAAACTGTATTATTCCCAATGAAAAATCTACTTCAGAAAGTGGACTTAATACTAGAAGCATTCTCTATAACCAATATTTGCAGCTTTTCAAAATTTCCTGACATCAGAGTGATTTCATCGAAATTAATTTTATTTATATTTTGAATAATAGCTATATTAAGTTGTATTTTTGTCAAAAAGCAATTAACAAGTATTATTCATGTATATATCCTCTGACCAATATTGATAAATCTCATCGATATAAAACTCTCTTACTAATTATGGAGATCGTTATTATGATAAAAATGGAATTCCCTTTATAATAACTCGGGCGGTCTATTGATCTTTTGATGATTATTGTTCTGTAAATATCCATGGTAGTATTATAAAAGTGCAAATTTTGTGAATTTGTATCTATGCTGAGGGTACTCTGTGGAACCGCTGCACCCATTTGAAATTTAACTATTTGGAAAGTACATTTCTCCGGATGGACAAATGGACATAGGTATGTATGTAATTAATTGAAATCGGACGGGACTGCTAGTACATAATAAATAATCTCTTCAAATATCTAGTAATAATATCTCCGAATCGTATATTGATGAACGTAAGACCTTATACTGACGGAATCCTATAAGGAATTTAGCTAATTGAAAGGAAAATTAATAATCATGATTTTTAAATTGTAAAAGCAGCTTTATTTATACCTTATAATAAGATACTGATTGATTACGTAAGTAATAAGATAGTCCTCGGCAGCAAAGCATACTGACCTATTCACTTTTAACCCTCTTACAAATTTGACGTCTACATTATAATCGGGCAGAACACTCACGTGGGCAAGGGAAATTAATTATGTGAAATATTACGGAGCTTTTTTGCTGCTGCTTTATTCTAGAAAAAATTGTAAATTGATTATAATGTCATTTGTTATTAATTAACATAAAAAATATTTCAATTAGTATTAAGAAATAATATTGAGTTTATAAAATTTATGCAATTTTATTTTTATCAATAAAAGCCACATCGGCCCTTACGATGCGGTTGTCGTCAAACATTGACTTAAGTAAAGAAATTAATTGAGAACTTTAACTGATATTTCTGGGTATAATCAAGCTTGTCAACTTATCATATTAATAGAGACCCGTCCCGAGTTCTTTCGGGTTCAACGATTAATTATCATACATTTACACTTAATATATAGTAAATAATCATCGGGAATAATGTACCTTTAAATAGACTTCAACATACACAAACACAAACTCACAAAATATGCTCACGACCACGATCCGGAAACAAACATTTTTCTGTGACGTACATGTCTATTCGGCCGCGATCGAACCCGAGACTCTTCACTCGGCAGGTGGAGTTGTGGATTTACTAACTTTGTTACATGACCGGAATCATTTTACCATTTTTCGAAAAATTAACTCATATGCAGTGAACAATAAACTATTTTCTTTTCTTTATTTTTCATTTTTTTCTTGTGTGTATGTAATGAAAAACAGAACTATTACAGATCTGTTTATCTCCGGCCGGCTACGCCTTCTGCACTGACGACATCCCGGCAACAGAGGAGGCGAAGCACGCTCTGTACGCCGTTGACGTGGTATGCCCCACGCCACGTCGGCCTGGTATGCGCTCACTAGCGAGCCGCAGCGCAGGAGACTGGGCGCGTTGCAGTCTATCGAATTGAGTCAACTGGCCGTTATGTGGTCGTGCGTGATTAATTCCGTCATCCAGAGCGACCTTGGGTCGAGAGCCTTGACGACTTTATCAGCAGCCTGGCTCGCAGAATGTTCCAGTGTATCGACGGGTCACGATTCCCGCTAGTGTGTGATCTGGTACCTAATCGGCTCTTACTGGGCTTTCTACAAGTAACACATTTTAACATAATACCACTTCTTACGGGAATAAACATCCCGAAAGATTCACACGCCCCTTGCGAGACGGTGTGAAGACTACCGAAGGCTTGGGGCAATTAGCCTTTAGCTTTCGTAGCGTAAGCAGCTCTCAGACATTTTGGTTGTTGTCGAATCTGCGATTCAGTAGTGTTTGGCCAAATATTCATATCAATATAAGTTAAATAGCAAAATATTTATTGAAAAACAATAAAATCTTGACTAAAATTAAAAATATATATCCTCGAAAGCCAAAATTTTTCAGTTTCCAGTCGCATTTCTCTTAAACCAAAAACCAATACATGTGTCTCGCAGAGTAGTTAAAAGCCTTCTAAAGTATTCCAACACAATCATGAAGTAATTTAACTTACTCATTAGAATTCCAGGTTGTTTGTAACTTGTTGGTTTTCAATCGGCATCAAGTATTTCAACTTAAATTACTTTAAAAGAGGAAGGAGCAAATTGTTCACAGCCCCAAGATTTGTGTCAATCAAAAGTAGTGATAGTAATGTGGCGAAAGCCACGATTAATATTTACTAAAAGTCCTAGTGTTGCGGAAAGCATGGACATACACAAATGAATAACAAATATTAAAAAAATACTGATTTCAATCTGGAAGGGGAAATTCTTGGTTTCATCTCCTATATTTAACATTTATGTTTCTTCAAATTTAAGTGTGTATATATATATATATATATGAGAAGTAATTATAAATACTCTCAAACAAAACATAAATTTCCAAATCAATTAATAAATGACGAATTTTTGCGATAACAAACATAAAAAAACACAAGTGAATTAAGAACCTCCTTTTTTTCCTCCTTTTTTTCCTATTAAAAATCGCAACCAAGACCTGAGAGTTATCTGTCACGTAAACATCGGCCTCAGTTGAGTAACGAATTAGGAACTTCTCGCTCCACAGACGGAGTGGCTAACTGAGCTTCAGGGTCGTCTAAGCCGAGGATTCTGTTCATAATTTGGCATGCAATTACTCTTATCCAACAGTCAGTTTTAGCTTGCCTACCCAACTTCTGGCGTATGCCGTTGACGAACGTGTTAGATGTTTCAATTGAAGGTTAAAGGTTTAATACCTAACCATTGACACAAAACCTGACGATACTCGTACGACAAGTTTCGGATCAAGGCTACTACACCACCCTTCTTAAAAATCAATTGCTAATCGTGTTTAACCTGTCTCAGTTGCAGTCTTCAGTTATACATGATTTCTACTTTTATGATCAGTAACGCAATCATGACGGTTCTGGTGTTAGGGCTATCTGAGGCAGTCTGTAACCATGAAGCTTTCAGCGTCTCGGTTGCTCGTTTGGTTATTATATAATTATATGCCGATTATGTATGCATAAGCATTGATCGAACCGGCCATTATAGAGGAGCATAATGGTTTTTTTCTGCAAATTCCCTTCAACATCCATATTAAGAAACACCGAGATACCATATGAATACTCTTGCCCTTCCAGCACATGTCCTTTTAGATAGTCGCTGGAAGTTTGTCTGGAAATTATGTTCGATAACGCTGTAGAAATATAATTTGGTGCACGATCCGATGTATGTCTAATTTATCCGCATAGTCACATCGTTATTGTACAAGTGACTATGGAGTAAATAAAAAATTCATAATAGGCCAATTTTTGTCATAGTAGTTTTAGAGTTGCTAAGCCGTTTTTGTTAAATTGGCATTGTACGGTTTATATGAAGTAATGTAAGATCACGTTTGAGGTTAGTTACAGAAGAAATATCAGAATAGCAAAAGAACAGCATCGAGAACACTTTAATTTTGATATAAATATTTTATTTGCCGCAATATTCACAATATGCACAACATGCGAAATCAGCATATTGACAAATCCAAAAATTGTTCATATGATGTGCTTAACAGAAGCTTTGGGTCTTTCGCTTGGATAGATCGCAAGGTCCCACATGAATTCTTTAACGAGGCAAAATTATAATGACAGTAATTACCGCTAGTGTTCATGGCTAAAGAATGTAAATACATGAAACAGGTATCATTTTTAAGTTAATTGTCATTGTATTTAAAAAGGGCTTTCCACTTAGCATTAATGGCTTAAACAAGGAATTATTGAACAGGAAACAGGGACGCTCTGGATAGTTTGTCCACAAAGCAATTTGCCCCTATAATCTCGAACAAAAAGATAAAAGCCGCAATATGTTGGCGGTCGGACTGTGACAAGGGTACCCGATAGAGAATCTCCTAGAAAATGATTTATATCCGCTGAGACACTCCCACTTGTAATTTTATCGTATGAAAAAGCTGCGTTTCGTCGGAAATCGTCGGAATTTGAGTGATATTTTTTTTGACACGTATACAACATTTTCGCGTGAAAATTCTACTCAAATATACTTGCGACATCGTCCGACTGAACTTAATAGCGCTGTCATTACGAGTATTGTAACATCTCCGTCGTACATTAGAAGATGCTCGATTATCCATCGATTAGTAACCGTCTCGACTCTACTGATTTTGATCTATAGCATAGAGTAGTTTTTCAGTTATCCTTTGCATATCGTTTCTCCTACACGTTTTCTATATGTCGTCAAATTTCTGATTAATCAATTAAGATGCTGCAACTGCACTATTTTCCGTATTATAATCATGAACATCTATAACCAATCTCAAACAGGACGGCAGTGGTAAATTTTAAGTCATCACAAATGGGTATCCGGAAAACTAAGATTAAACTCTAAATTTTTCTACGAACTATACAGAGTACAGTATAGATAGAGAGATCTGTACTCTACTGCACAGAATAAAATAATATATTACGACAATAATAGCAAATGGGGCAATAGCTTATCCTGAATCGAACCGTATAAAGTTTCTTGTATCTAACACTATAGATAAGAAAACCAGTACCAGAACCGTTAATATTATATTAACAGTTTTGTAACATCAGTGCTGTGGTACATTTAACAATTCACTGTGAAGTTACCGGAATTATCTTGGTGTCAAGGAAATGGGTCTGAAAAAAAAACCAAACAATATTTTAACTTTTGACACATTAATGACAACAAATATATGCTGGTTAGATAGATCGTATCTTGACAATTATGAGTGGTGATAGCTAATGTTAAAATTTTGTGAGTTTTATTTCAGAGCACATCGAAGCGTAATCGTGAGACTACTAATGTCTCTGGTGGCCTAAGAGCTTTCGACAATCAAGTTCGCCACTGGCTTCAGTGATCTTTAGTAAAGCATCGTGGTAAGTAATTCTAAAAATCTCCTCAGTTGTAATGAAGTATCGCTACTTGCAGCTGATATGGGACTATCGCCCATACTTTCATTTACAATGAAGCTTTTGCGTTTTGGTCTATAGACTAGAAATGTAAATGTATGGGTGAACAATTTCTTTTAGACAAACTTATAATTAAAACGGAAAGTGGAAGAAAAAGAAACACGATGCACTAAATCAATTGAGTTTGCGAAAAACTAAAAAATAGATAAGTTAAGTACAGGAAATAAAAAGAGGAAGACAAGAGATAAAATCGAAGGGGAATAACGGAAAAACCAACGAATCGGATCAATTCAGAGTTGATGGAAAATCGTTTTGACACTAATTATAGTCAGAACCAGAATACCCACTATAGTGATATTTAAAAGCACAACTAGTAAATAGGACAAAAAATAAGGAAACTGCACAGAAAACTAGAACAATAGAACATTAAATATTTTTGCATATACATATGACGAGCTTTTCGAATACTTTGAGTTCAATGTGTGCGACAAATTCGATCGATCGAATTTCTAAATGCCCACCTGTAATGAATCTTGTCTAATCTCCAAGTTGGGAACTTCTTTTGCCTTATCACTTTCACCTTAGGCGTCGTTCGAGGGCTGTTAACGGAATAAAACATGAATTTATTGGGATATTTCTTCTCTGTAATGTTCGAACATTGTTGGAAGTTTTCTAATATCTGTGCAATTGGGAAAAAATATTGTGAATTAAAATCCCAATTCCTATCGTTCATACTTTTTGAAACATTTTGTATGAATTTATAAACTCACCTTAAGGAAAAAAGAAAGGCATAAACATTTCCTTACTAAATTTTTTTGAGAATCCCTTTCTTGTTTTGGGTTTGAATTTTAATTCCTTAGGCCTCATTTTGAATCCCTTAGGCTTACATTTGAATACCTTAGGTCTTAATTTGAATCCCTTAGGTTCGAATGTCAATCTTTTAAAAAAAAACAAGAACGTTTATGATTTGTAATATTTTGCATATTTAAAAAACCACTTTTACATAGTTTTTCTGTTATGATTTAATAATTCCGGTATTTTCTCGTAATAAATTCTCATCCTTTAATTCTATCCAATTTCAAACTTTACTCACGTATTATAAAATCCTTTATCTGCTTTGGAAGGTAATAAACTCCTGTTCACAATAAAGTTGCCGAATCTTTTCTTTCTGTAATAGACAAAAATATAATTGAATCAAATCATATTTATGACTACTTTTATAGTTTTCTGATAACAGTTTTCGAGTAAAAAACTTTAAGTCAAAGACAATATCTTATAAACTTTAAAAAAATAATTTTATTTAATAATAATTGTAAATCTGTAGAAATATGATTCATGGAAACGAAAGTTTGAAAGTGAAATAATTACTTTGGACACCCATAAACAAATTTAAGTCATTTCATTAAAATCTATCTCAGGTATTCATAGAAAATGAAAAGATTGGCCGTATTGGGGCGGCATAGAATACTCCCCCCAATCCCATGCTGACAAAACAGGGTGTCGTAAGAGTAAAGATTATATTATCAGTATTATTATTAAGCCATTGAAATGAAATGAAATAATATTTTATTATTTCATTACATTATTACTATTACATACATTAATATTATTACTAGTATTATTATCTTTCCGTAAAGCCTGTCTGGCTAGCTACCACCCTCCTGCTTGAGTCAGCCGCCAAACGACTCGTCGAGTTCCGGCTGGGGGCTTGAGAGCCAGTTCTTTCTGTTTCTTTTTTACCTTCTTCTAATTTCCTGGCCGACAACGCATCAGTGATACATTGGTTTTGCTGATGTCCATGGGCGACGGTGACCACTTACCATTAGGTGACTCATCTGCTCGTTTGTCGGCTATTAATATAAAAAAAAAAGAAACGTTTCCTATAAGGGACTGGTAGCAATGACAAAAATGAAAATCTTGCAACGCAGGAGTGAGTGTTAATAGTATTAAGTGTTTACGTGTTACGTAAATAATATTTCATAAGACAAATAGAAAAAATTGCTAAAGCTTAATACGACTATAACACAATCACTTCTGAGGGTAGTGTATGGTGACTCCTTTAGGGGTTATCTTCTGTTTACATGGTCCGCTGTTTCCACAAGGGCAGCCTTTTACCGACTTCTGGTTTCTCATTTGATAAGCTGGGATTGCTACCACTCTGGAAAATACAATAAATGTAACGTATAGACAGATGGTATGTAATTATCGTAAGTGAGAATTGTTAACAACCGAAACTAGGCAGTTGCTGGTTGTAAAATGTCATGAGCAATGTGCTAGATAGGGCACACAAAACCAGCGGCTTCAGTTATCATTGGATAAAAGCAGCTAAATGACACTCATTTTGAGCAATGCGATATTATGTACCAGGCTGCTATAGACACGAAAAGACACAAAAATGATCGCAGATCCATAGATTTAAGTGGCCACTTGATAACGGCAGGCTTTATGCTCGTTTTCTACTTACAAAAAAAAAAGTGACTGTAGATCTCGAAGTGTCAAATAAAAGGTTTTAGGTTTGTGGCGATCAACATGATTGTGCAACCTTCAGAACCATTATAATAAGTTTTCGAGCTTTATGGGACACGTTCAGCAGTCGATCCTATCGTTACTTATGCACTTGTTAAACGTTTGCCTTTAAACAGGAAAACTTACTCCTTTTTGTGAAACACTTTCCATTTGGGCCTTTCGGTGATAACATAACGTAGGTTCGATAAACTGTAAAAGATAATTTATTATTTCGTATCTTGAATATTTAGACTCGGAGAAGATTACATAAATATTTACTAAACAACATATGCCTGAAATATGGCTGCTAGGTTGTTTAGCTGTCAATTCTTTCATGAAGAAATTCATTTCACGCAACTTGAATTTGTATGGGTAAGAATGGTATCACAAACGCTGATGCTTGGAAGTTATAGTAAGTCTTTTGAAGAACCTTTTGCATGCGTATTGTACACAAGTAATAGCAGATGGAGAATATGACCGTTCGGTTTCCCGAGAAGAAATAGATGCTAACACTTTATGGGTAGCACGGACCGCCCCTATAATTATTTATGACAAGGAGATATTGGACAAGATTTTGTTCAGATTTAAAAACTGCTCTAATATGATTCATGATTGTGGACTGTCACTTCCTAATTGTTTATAAATCATTTTCTTACTCTTGTGTTTTGAGTTAGAATTCAACGTACTTACCAAATGGTTCAATGACGGAAACTATCGCAGAGGAAATACCATATAAAAAAGTTTACCTTAAATTTATAATAATTCTCAGTAAACCCTACTAACTTACATGGGGATGAGTTAATTTAATATACTCAGAGAATCTCGTAACATATTAAATATCTAACCCCAAATATCCAAATTATTCATAAATAATTATATGCAATGATTAGGTACCTGGAATTACTGGTAGCTTCATCGACTCGTCTTTTAGACTTGCTGCCCAATAGACCCATTCGAGCTAATTTTTTAAACATTGGTGATTGTAGGAGGGTCTTTGTAGAAACTTTAACGGCACGGCTACAAAATCATCTAAACTATTTTCACTGAAAATTATTCATAATGATGACAATGTTAAATTTCAAATTACTTTTTTACAATTTTTTGATTACATTTTCAGCTGTTATATGTTCTGTCCAAGGGACATTGCGATGTCAACGTACATTTTTCTTCTAATCGTTTCTGTTGTCATGAAGCAGTTTGATTTTGGTTTCAGCTAAAATCTTTGTATTTAACAGTATAAGTTAAAAATGGGTTTATATTCCATTTCGTATAATGCTAAAATGTTTAGTATGAGATAACAAAGAAAAACCAAACCTAAATTCGTTGCTGGTGGAGCATCCTCCCGAACAACATACGAATACTCTGCTTCAGATCCCTCCGCTTGGAAGATGCTAAGCTTAGTACGATCCTGTCAAAATACGATGGCACTCGTGCAAGGGAGTCAAGGGAAAAGTCAAGAACCAAGTTTGCCGCCGGTCAGACAATCACCTTTCGGTTACAGTGGCAGTAAGAGCCACTAATAAGCGTGTTTCCTATTGCCGCTGCGATCTTTTGTGGAATTCGGTGTACCTTTTTATATTAAAGTACCAAAGTTCATACGTGAGATACCTATTTTTTAAGTAACATATTACTTCACATATGAAGTTTGTAAGTATGTTAATATACTATAGTATGAAAGGACAATCATGATGCCCAAAAATAACAGTCCACACGGCCTGGCTAGCTTGGAAGCGTGGGCCGTCCTTCTAAAAAATGTTTTAACTTATTTTGGACGTAGTGCTGGAGAGCCAGTTAAAAGCGTATTTGTTACCGCTTAATTTTCGACCACCAACGAGTCAATGATGCGTCTAGTGTAGGAGATATGTATGGGCAGCAGTGACCATTTATATTTAAGTAATCGGACTGCTCGTTGGCCGGCTACTAATAGAGAATAAAACGATGAAATTACTCCTTTTGTCAAAATAACGTGTCGAAAACATAATGTTTAATCTTCCACTACCAAATTAAGTAGCGAATTATTTTTAAAAATTACTCTGTTCAACCACAATTGACAATTTCATACGCCTATAGATAGTCCGTAGATGAAACACCGTCTTTGTCCTGTCACCTGTGAGAATGATTGATACGCCACCTACATGCGAAGTTGGTTTGGCGTAAACTTAGAGTGAAAGCGTATTGAATGTTTAATTATTCAATAAGAAAACTTTATTTACTTATCAATTATTTCTAAACCATACTAAGTAATCTAACAATGCACTTAATGATTTTACGCTATACAGAGAAGAATTGATGTGTTTGATATACGCACGTGATAATATTAAAAACGATTTCATAAAAACCACTAGGTATTTTACGAGAAAGGTTTACGGGTTTTGGATGAGGTGAATGTGAAAAACATAATAGCACTTGATAAAAATTCACAAAATTTTTTCAATTTGTGAAACTATAGGTCATGTGAATATAAAGATTTTGGCCGTATTGGGGCGGCCTAGAATATTTCCCCTAATCCCATGCCGGCAGAACAGGGTGTGGTAAGAAGCGGCAGAAGCCAGCCTGCTTGGTGGTAAGGGTTTAATTGAATTGAAATGTAGATATTCCTATTTATACAAATTAAGTTAAAATGAAACTACAAATATTTAACATTAAACACTTAATCTTGTCACTTAACCAGGTTTATCAAGACCCTATTTTCTATAAAGACTAGCGTATATTATTAAAAAAACCTTTTTAATACACGTACGTCTTACATGTAACGTAATTTGAAAATAATAACACGGAAAGTAATGAAATGTTACATTAGGTAATTGCGATGCAAAAATATCATAAGTGTCACTTTACTTCTACTAGGTACAGATATTAAACATGTCTACAATATCTTTAATAATTTCCATAAAATATCATTGATGGAAGAGCTAAAAATGTATTATAAAAACAATTAATTTAATAAACGATTAAATAAAATTGTTGATAGATAATAGTCCGTCTAAATAGAAACTCTGATTTCGGTCAGGTCGAACTATTAATTATATCTATATATATGTACATGAGATGTAGCCTATATCCATCCGGAATAGCGTCAATAGGGGAAGAATATTTGAAATTTAATATTTTAAATGAGGAGTTTCTTTCGCCGTTTCGTCTCCTCATTGTTAGAGCACCTTTTCGAAACGGTGGTAGAAGCAAAAAAATGACGTTCATAAGTGTATTCACTGAATACCTATATGATTAAATGATTTTGAATTTGAATTTAAATAAATAGATGGTGATTACTGAGATTACCCTTCATATACACAAGAACTCACAAAATTAGCAATCTTTATAACATTACTAGCGGCCCGTCCCGACTTCGTTCGGAATCAACAATTAATTATTACACATGTAAGCTTCATATACAACCTTTGTTCATCCGGAATGAAATACCTTTCAAATGGTAAAAGAATTATTCAAATAGATGCCGTTGTTCCGCAGATTACTCTCCGTCTATACACATACTCACAAATCACGCTCTTCTTCTTTATAACATTAATATAGTGTAGATTTCATTTCAGCCCTCAAACGCGACGGTAAATTGATCTGGCGATCAAACTCATTTATAGCAGTGACAGCCTAATGGTTTGAACGAAAGATGCTAGTTCGAATCCTGCACGCATCTCTAATTTTTCAAACGATGTGCGTATTAATTATCAGTCGTTTCGGTGAAGGAAAACATCGTGAGGAATCCAGTACACCTAAGATTTCTCCATAATGTCTGAAGTCTGCCAACCCGCACCTGGCCACCGTGGCAGACTATCGTCCGAACGTTTCTCCTTGCTAGAAGAGACCCGAGCCCAGCGATATGTGGGTTGTAATGAAATGAACACAGTTATATACAACCAACTGATCGACATTAACAACAAGAGAAAATCATCTTTATTGTACACCAAAAATAGTATACAGAAAAATTTAGATACAATTACTTAAAACTAATATTACAAGAAGCCTTATCACTTAATTAGCGACATTTTTATTGACATTTAACTTTCAAGATCCTGATTTATTATATTCCATAAGGTAACCTCTATTTATATTCTATTTTTGTTTGTTGTTGTTTGTTCTATTTTTGTCAAAATAAAACATCTTTATAAGATGATGCACATAATTAATCTGACCAAACAAGTTAATGAAACTACAAAGCAACCCACAATATATGGTGCATTAAGTCTAAAACAATCTTATCTCCGTCGACTTTGTGGGAAATTGCGCCAAAGTTGCTCCAAGCTTGCACCAACTTGAAAATGGACTTTAAAATAGAATTTTCTATGCAATCGCTTTGTGGTTAGATAAAACAGAATATCATTTTGGACCAGGTTGAGGTCTCTGCTAGAACTTGGTCCCTTGCTAAAACAATTCTGTGGGCATTATTTTCTTCTCACATAAAGCAAACAATTCTCCTGGACAACGATAAAAAAATATTATAAAACATTCATCTGTAATACTGACATCTTACCATTACCGCCATGATAGTTTTCTGTTCTGTGTAAAATAGTAATGATGGAAAATCTGTACATGGAATATTGAAAATAAATAGTTTTTACGTGTTGTTTATTTGATACAAACCAGAACACG